>RSEF01000007.1:36467176-36492656 GCA_003993805.1 Himantopus leucocephalus | reverse complement strand
TTTTTTTTTTCTTTTTGTAAGGCAATAAATTCTGAAGTCAATATTAGAACTTGCCCTACATCCTGTGTTTGTGATCAAATATCTTCTGCTGGAGAGATTGGTTCGGACACTGCTGGTCTATCCAGGGCTTGTTAACGGCACATCTTTATGCAGGTCTGCAGAGCCCCTAATCTCCCCACTACAGATTCCTAGCTGGAGCATTATTTAATGTCAGCAACAACCAAATTACTTGAAGCCATGCCTCAGCTTGACATTTGACAGCAAGCGAAGAAAAATATGTAGTTCTGCTTCCCCATTAACTACCAACTAAACAAGTAATTTTCTCCCCAAAATTGTACTTGCAAGTTAAATTAAAAAAAACCCACAAAAACAAACAAACCAAACCCAACGTCTGGTCTGAAACAGAGATCATAGACAATGGATTATCAAGTTGAAAGAAAAAGCAAAGCATGATTTATACAGAATCATAATATTTGAAATTAGATTGGAAGTGTTTTACTTGCATTACTTTATCCCTTCTGAGATCAAAGATTCTTTAAATCTTCGAGAGGCTGTGGCTGCCCCATCCCTGGAGGTGTTCAAGGCCAGGCTGGATGGGGCTTTGAGCAACCTGGTCCGGTGGGAGATGTCCCTACCCAGGGCAGGCGGGTTGGAACTAGATGATCTTTAAGGTCCCTTCCAACTCTAACCTTGCTGTGATTCTCTAATACTTTTTCTTAAGGCATTAAGAAACAGAACTCAGTTTTGGTTAAGTGACAACTAAATAGGTTGTATTTCACCATGGAGAAGGCTCTCTTGTTTTTACTGTTGTTACTCTATTCTTGAACTCTTAACCTTCAATTTGCAGCAGTTTGTCCTAGTGGGAAGGCAGAATTCTTCTTAATAGTACTAATAATTAGTGCCTAATCACTAGAACTAATATGAAACTGCTAGAAAACTGACTGGTGTGTATACGCAGGATTTAAAGGCGATGAATGCTGATTCGAAACACAAATATATGAACAACAGAAGGATTTTAATTTTCAATTCCAGAGGTTGCCACAACTGAGAGCCCACTGATGACCTGTGACATTACTTGCTATATTTCCCCTGTGTCAGAGAAGTTATAAAAAGAATAATTGTCCAAAAATGTTCATGCGTGCTGCTCTAGTTAGCAAAAGATTTCATACACTTTTCCTCAAAATTTCACTGAATGCTATGAAGAATACAAAGACAAAAAAGTTCCTGTATGTGGCGGTATCTAATAATAAGCAGATACTGATGGGAGTGTAACAGTTAATTAATGGAGGTTGCGTATCTTGATGCTCACTGTGATTTTAATTGAGCTGGGGCATGGAAACACGGTATCGCACCTGGTGCAGTCGTGCACCTACACTAGTGAAAGGATGGAACCGTTAGGGTACCAGATATTTTATGGCAAGTGACATGATATGAAATAAAACATATTGCATTAAGAAATTTTACATATGGAATCATTCTGTTGCCCACTTTTTTTGTACTGAGAGATAGATATAACCATCAGAAGCTCAAATCCTGAGGCTGGAATGGGTCAGAGCTGTTCCAAGTGAAATCACCAGAACAGGGCAACACATGGCAATAAATGCTTTTTGCAGCCACACGCTATGGTCCAACCAAACAGCCCCTCATTTCTCGGGAGTACTTCCAAAACACTGTCACGCCTCTTGCCAAGCTGAGAATAGCTTCCCCAGCCGAGCATTGACACAAAGGTGGATTCCCCTGCTCAGGAGAGCAGAAAGTAAGCAGTTATGGTACTTCTAAGGGGGAACTTAGGCATATTTGCACATCTTTCTGTTTCACTAACACCATCACATAATCATAAACTTAAGTCATAACTCAGCAGTTCATGCAGCTGCCTGGAATCTGCAGTATCGTCACTTTTCCTTTGCTCAGCCAAGCTACGACAAGAGGTTATTTTTAAGATGTTATTTTTTGGTCCCGAGGCTTTTTGATACTTTCAAATTCATGGCAAAAAACACTTAACTTCTGAAAGTTGCATTATCTTCTCATTAAAAACAACTTTATTGCCTATGACAGTGACCATAAAAAAAGTATTTTTCTCCTGAGAGTCTACAGTCACATAGAGTTAGCTTTCAACAGCTTACTGGCTTGCCTTCCCTGGCAGTTTCCAGTGGAGATTGATTCTCGATTAATATTTGCTGAGTCTCCTATTCAGAAAACTAGCATATTGGTACCAATTAGATTATTAGGGCAAGGCTCATTCCCTCATGACCCCTTACATGAATGGGACATATTGGGGAACTGCTTTTCGTCCTTTAAGTGTGAACAATGCTTTGACAGACAAAGACCAGAATCTAATGCTTGTAAATGCTAAGCTATGGTGTTTACTTGGGTACTGGAAAAGTACAAGGGCTTCCAGCCCCACAGAATTCTTATTATTTCATAGGAAAAATGACAAACATTTATTATCCTCTGTTTTTATAGACTTTATTTATTTATAAGTAAAATACGGTCAGTGGGTATGAAATCCTTATCCAAAATCACACCTTATCACAGAACTGGTATTAATGTCATCTAGTCAGAGTTAAATTTCATTCACTCAGATAATCAACTGAAAATATGAGAAGCTTAATAAGGCAATTTTCCCTCTGGAAGAAAACAAAATCTGTTTTTTCTTAGTACAATGCTGATTAAGATCCAATATCTACAAACCACAGGCACAGAACCTGACAGTCAACTTCAATTTATTTTTTTTTAAATATTTTTGTTGGTGTTCACAGCTGTTCAATGAACAGCATATGGGCAATCAAATCATATTCTTAGAATAGTTTGATATCTGATAAAGAATTGTTACTGTTCGTGACAAACAGGGATTAACCTATTTTACATCTTTTAGTGGCCTTTCCTATCTCCCATTTATTCAAAAATGTTCGCAACTGGTCCAGAGATGAATGTTTTACAAATGGCCGTAACATCACTTACAGCTTAAATAGTCTTGAAATATACAGTGTTAGTGGTTACTCCAACATATCTTTTGCAAAAATGTTCTCAACAAAACCCCACAACCTAAGATGTTGATAATAAACAGATTTCGTGATTTTAAAATACCAGCAGAGCAAATTAGTGGCTTTTATTCACATAGTGTTCACAGGCAACTTCTAATCCTGCGTTCTCTCACCTTTCCTGATCGTTACAAACGCTCCTTTTGTTCTTCTAAATTTTGCTTGAGAAACTGTTAGTACTCAGAATTAATGAATTTCCTTTCAGACTTTTTGGAAGCTGTTAATTGCCATGAGTGAACGGCATATCTGAAATTTGAAAGATCTGAAAGATGTCTGAAATTCTGCTTACATATATATATCTATTTCTTTAAGTGAGTTACTGGCTTGAAATTTCCCATTTCATTTGAGTGGATCATTCTAATCCTTATTTACTGAATCATCTGCTGCTATTTTCCACATGAAGCTCGTCTCATTTCAAGAACAGTGAAAACCTGTGCTGGCATGACAAAGTACTTTATAGAAAAGCCGTATCTGTAATACACTTGCCGTACTTGTTACAGAATTTTGAACATAAGTAATGAATTAAACAAGAGACTGCAGGAAGCAACCTGGGAATCGTGGGATTAAAGAGGCTGTCGGCTGATCCAGAGGCATAGCATCCACTTCTGCTCCAAACACACCATTTATTTAGTTTTGGGTTGTTTGGTTTTTTTTTTGTTAGTAAAATGTATTAGCACACAATTATACATTATCTTTATTTACAGAAATGATTGAAGGGATTAGCCCAAATAAAAACAAAATAAAAAATAAACCAACCCAGCCCTCCCTCTCTCCCCCAAAGAACCCACAAAACAACCAGCCGTGGGAAAATGTCACCAAGTTACATAACAACAACAAAAAAAGACTATTTCAGGGAAATACTGGGCAAGTTTATCTAGTCACCTCTCTATATAGCTGGCAGACACCTTCAGCTACGAGACTGGGACTCCTGCTCCACACCTGCTTGTTCTGGGGGGGAAAGCACGGTGCGACAGCGTGTTCAGCACGGGAAGGACTCCGGAAAGTCACAAACCATAACTGAATTAATAAACCAGAAAGCTAAAGGCTACTTTATTACTTCCCTTCCCCTCCCGCCCTATCCCACTCACCAGCCTGGTGCCTGCCCCCACCCAGGAATCCTCATGGACAGAAGGCAACCTGCCCCAGGGATGGAAACCTCCATCTGCAGAGCAGCTCTGACACTCACATAAGAAATTTCACAAGCAATTTCGAAGCAAACACATAAATCTACTTCCCCGTTACTCTTCTGAAACACCAAAAATGTAGAAATGTATTCACAGGAATGACTCCCACGCGGAATGAGGAGAAAGAGGTAGCAGGTTTGGAGGGAAGGGGGAAACCAGTACACCCTGGTGACACCCTGCGTACACCATTTCTGTAATAACTGCTTCAAATACCAACCTGCCCTATGTAGAATTAGACAGGAAGACAATTTCTGAAAATGAATAAACTGGAAAAAATGAAGAGTTGTAGCAAAATAAAATAAAAATACTTTCCTGGCCGAGTATAGGACTATAGCGGTGCGAAGTAATTAGATTATGCCAGCATGAACCGATGCATTGATAGCTGAGCTCTCCAAGCTACCTCAAAAATTTTAATACCAATTCTAAGACAATTTTCACACCCAAAGAAGTGACAGTTGTAGCTCATGCCATTTAAAAAAGATGAAAAATGGGATTCCAGCGTATTTATGATGCACCGCACATAGTCTCGCAGGTTTTTATACGCCCAACCTGCCCAAGCGCTCACTAAGTCCCTCTCCCCCTGCTCCAAGCAGTATTGCTCCCCTCGCACTCCAGGCCACCGGGCACACAGCGATGTATACAGTGGCATTCTAGAGCCAATTAGCTAGTTAGTTTTATTAATCAACTGATTATTTAATTTTAGGAAAAGAATAAACAATCTAAAACCCACTGAACACCTCTTCTAACCCTGTGCAGGGAAGGGAGCTACACGTACCAGAGCGAGATTCAGCAATGGAGATACCTTTTATTAAAGCAACTAATACAGCCCGAGGAGAAGATTCCCCTTCCAGCAGACAACGCTTCAAGTCTGAAAGCACATCATGGCGTGCCTGCAAGTCAGGACGGTTTAACGCCTTTATTTTAAACCAAAACTGCTGCACACTGACACGAGTGGATCAGAAAACAGCCTCGTGAGTTTTGGGGGGGGGGGGCTGATTGTTTGTTGGCTTGCTTTACAAAGTGAAAGCAATAGTCTACAGGCATAATTAACAAAACATATTTCAAGACTATTTTTGTTATATTTATACATTATTTGCCGTCAGAAAAATAATGAATGCCTACTTTGCATATTAATTGCAATAGCAGTTAATTTGCTCCAATCAGCCTGAGGTGAAGGGAGCACAGATTAACTTGAGCCTTTTTTTCCCCCCACTTCGTTTCAACGTAATTGTCCTCCTCTAACGCAACCCCAGCAAATAATCTTACAATCTCCAGCAGCATTTTAATGACTCAGATTCCTCGCTGCTCTTCACAGCAAGGTGGAAGACAGCCTGGGACGTACAGCAGAACAGTTATTGCCTTTCTTACCATATTAAAATATGTGTTCCTTTTCACTTTTTATTCCGAAAGAGGGAAAAGAGGAGGAAAGATACTCTGTTATATGCTTTAAAGGTATCCCTGTGTTCAGCAACCAGTAATTGTTCGGTATCGCCTGCTTCTTGACGGTACCTGGCAAGGGACGGGCTTACTTGTCAAAGCATAACGGAGAGGGCGCAGCGGTGACAATCAGCACAGCGGATCATATGGTGCCCAAATCCCAGCGAAACCCATGGCGATATAAAGGATAAACCCCCGGGAATTAGTTGCGCAGATGCCTTTGAAAACCCTGATGGCTTTCTTCCCATGCCTAAACGTCTTTGAAATCTCGTCTTCATCCCTGGGAAGTCAGATTCAAACAAGAATTCACAATACAAGTTATGAACCCCAAGTCCCTGAGCAGGAGCTAGAGGGGAGGGAAGCACTTTGAACCAGGATTCACAGTACAATGCTGTTCAATTACAATGCAAAACTACATCCTTTCTCTTATTGTTGGGTTTATTATTATTATTTTTTTTTTTAAATTAAACTAGTAATTGAGGCTGTCCTGTGTGCTGAACTCAATTAAATATGTCAGGGTATGTTCAAAACATGCTCTCGAAACTCTGCCACTCAAAGTCCAGGCTGGAACATCTGATCTGCAAGTATCAGACAGCTGTAAACAGGAAACAAATTACCATCTGAGCATCATGCTATTAGATACATCTTGGAAAAGGTAGCGTTCATCTCACTATCTACACAACACTTGAAAATCTAAGGACAATTCCTAAGGTGAGGAAAAATTAAATCAAATGGAAGTGCAGATTGAGGAGGGACAGGCATTTCTTTTGTTTATTGGTTACATTATTCCTCATTAGCAATTTTGGTTGGATATTTTATCAAGCAGCGATTTTGGCATCACATGAAATCTGTTGAAGAGGCGCCACACTGCAACAGCTACCCCACTGGCTGGGTTAAATCTGTTGCTGATTAGATGGGTTTTTCAAATCCACATGCACCTATTCCAACATCAGAGAACCTGTCCCAATATTTCCTTTTGAAGATTTTGTGCTTTCTATTACCAAGTAAACCTACAGAACAAAAGCAATAAGAGCATGCATGAGAGACAAAAAAAAAAATCTCATCTCTGCTCTGATGAATATTGTTTATTTATACATTGATAAAAAGCTTCAGTAAGGGAATATCTGGTGGCTAAATACTTGTCTGGTTTATTGGAGGAGTGGAGATACCTGAACTTGGAAGTCCCAGACATTACAGAGGTATCGCCTGTGGCCGTGGCTTTCCCGAGGTATTTTCTCCTTCACACTAACTTTGAAAGTTCCCAGGTTCACCTCAACACAGAGCACAAAATGTTTTGCAGGACAGGAAGAGTTTTCCCCAGCAGCTCTACTTTTGAAACACTAAAACATAAAAATCATTAGACCTCCTTCACATATGCTCCCACTGCCGAAGTATGCATTCTGCAAAGCTGAAAACCAAAACGTATGAAAGTACACAAGCTTCCACCTTTACGATCACGTGTGTGAAGAAATCATGAAATCCTATTTTGTATTTTATCACCCATTTCACAGAAAGTGCCCCGGAAGCAGTTCATAAAAAGTAAAACAAAAAACCCAAACAAAAATAGTCCAACCCATCTTCATGCTAGAAGTCCTAGATATCGTCTTCTTTATTCTATAACACTCTCCTTGAATCATACTTAGGTACAGCCCCAACGGAAGAAAGCAGCTCAGAAGAGCAGTAGGTGTGATCGTTGACGTATTCGTGGTTCCCTGATCTGTTAATGATATACAGCGATTCTCACATTCCGGAACAGATAAGCTGTTTCAAATCAATGCTCGGTATTTTTGAAACTGCACACCGCCACCACATATTTGTGAAAGCATCAGCTATTTATAGAAAAAAAAATAATAATTGGACATAGAGCTGTTCAATGCTCATAACAGATCACTGGACATTAGCGAGATACTCATTAATCTTTATTTCAGTTTGAATGGGAATGCATTCTGTTTGAAGTACAGAAATGGAAGCAATAAGAGCAGAATACACGTGTGGTTTATTAGCAGTTGTTTTTAGAATGCGTTCTCTAATGTCACATAATGAAGTCAGTGATCCAAGAAAGCTAAGAAAATCACAGGGTAAAAGGACTGAAAAGGGTGATATTTATTAAGCCTCTTTTCAAGTTTTCCTAATAAAAATACTGTCACTAATCAGTCATTCATAACAAATACTGATTAATTTTCATCCTTCTCAAAGCAGTCAGCAAAAGTAAGGTATTTTTCGAGGCTGCGGCGTAGAGCAGCGCGCTCACACAACTGACAAGAACTAAAACAGGAAAACTCAGGGATTTTTTAGCTCTTACACCTGTGCTTTATCCATCTGTTTATAGTTGGGTCTTTACTAACCACCAATCAGGCAGCATGCCTGGAGCTTAAGTACATCATCAAGTGACTGAGATGTACTCGCGTTACCTTGTTTGCTAGGTACGGCAAATATTTGCTTTCCGTTCCCAAGCCCTGCGTTGAGGTAAAATAATTTATAAACCTGTTGAGTGTAAAACCTCAAAGTTGTATAATTTGGCTCATGCAAAATTAATTTGATGTGCTACAAAAGAAGAGGAGGACTCTACATGGCCACGACACACGCCAAAAAATTATAAGCACAATTTATAAACACGAACTAAGTGCTCAGTTCTGCCTTCTCCTGAACAGAGAGCTACAAACCAAATGATTTTGGGTAAGCTTTCATTAAGAACTCTATTTTTTCAGTACAGGTTTTAGGCCTCTTCCACAGGCAATACTGTGTAGCCACAGTGGCAGCTGCTGTAATTAAGACACGGTGTTCAGTTTTATCAACACAACGCATGTATGTTCTTCAGTGTCGTCCCTTTCTCTGACAGATTTCCGTGCAGAGGATTCACCTCGAGGGACTAGGATTCTGCAGCTAAACTGCCTTATACTCACAGATCCTTAATATTCATTGTTTGCTGAGATCCAGTTGCCTTTTGCACGCTGGGTTCACAGTTCACTTTTCAAGGACGGGCACTTGACAAAACAAGAAGATGCACATACTCTCTGTGGGTTCTCGCACCAGTCCCTTTTTACATCGCTGCCTACGATGAGCACCCAGGTACTGCAGCTCCCCCCTGAGTGTCGAACGCTTGTAGGTTTGTGTTAAATACTCAGATTGCACCACCTACCTGAGGCTTCTTTTCAAAATCATGGAGTTTATTTATATCCTTTCTTTGTATCTACTCCCAGTGTAAAATGGGACTCTCTCTATTTTTTCCTTTGGCCTAAATTCCCACCTCTTTCCAATCTGCTCTTTCATACTGAACCAGTGAACCAGTTCCTTAACTGGCTGTTTATCCTCACCCAAACCAGTCACCTCACTCTTTTAAAGCACTGCCCCTTGGCTGAAAGCCATGAAGGTTAAGCAGTCTCAGCTCTCTCCATTCGGGAGATAAAAGGCCCAATTCTTTCAGCTTGTTTTTGAGATTTTGAGTCTGGCATTCAATATAGAGTAATTGCATATTCTTGAAAAGAACTCATGTTGCACATAGATAAATTCCCTGTATTTTAAACACAAAATGCATATAATGATCAGGAATATTTTTTCATTTCTGTCACAAAGCTATTTAATTTTTTTTTAATCTGTCATGACTGTAGCTATAAATCCAATGATGGAAAATAAGCATTATTATTTGATTAAGCATTTTTAAGCAGCACTGAGTTTGGGGAACACTAGCTGGAAGCACAAAATGAAAAATAATATGACACAATGAAAGGTAAATGCCACCAATCTTATTATTTAAAATACAGTTAGAGAAGACTTAAATCTTACAACAAATTTTGTATATGAATTTTTTCTTTAAACTACTATATACGCACATATGTGTGCTACATAGAGAATTTCACCTCTAGAGGCCAGGGCACGGTCAGTTGATGACCTCCAACGAGCACACCACAAACCATGCCTGCTGCCAACAGAACCACGGTCCGACCTTTGCTTTCTGTACCTTATTTGGGAGAATGGTGTTAGGAAGAGAAAACAGGAATAAAAAAAAAAAAAATCACATAAAGCAGAACTGGAACAACCTTCTAAGCCACGTCTAGACCCTGCAGCAATACAGGAAGGGTTCTCCCCAGGGAATTTTCCAGGTTTATTTAAGTCTACTTTTTGCTATAAATGAATGAAGTAATAGGGCTATGCACGGATGTCTAAAGTTTCATGAGATTTCCTAGTTAGGAAATTATATTTGTAGCCACAGACAAGATAAAATATGTACCTGCAGGAAATCACAACCTCCCAGTAAGAGAGTAAGAGCCACCTCCCAGACAAAACTTGAGCATCTTACCTTTTTTCCCTGGTTTTATAGCGTGATTCCCATCAAAGCAGCTTCCTAGAACACCTAATCCTACAGAGAATGTGAAATTTGAAGTACAGTTTGCCTGACAATTAGATTAGGGAAATGGAGGAAGCAGAAAATATGGTCCATCAATATCCCTTGAAGCTCGAGGGTGAGCTCTAACATCCGCAGCGCTAGTCTGTTTACCACTTCAATAGATTGGACTTGATGGTACTGGGTTTAAAATGATACTATTTACTTTCACAGAGAGGTAAACAAAATATGGAAACTATCAGAGTGAGTTCAGTGATGTATATATAATGCCATTAGAGCTAGACTAAGTGCCAGTACTGCCCAGGCTAAAGGGGCTGCTGAACACCGTAAGAGCTAATTTACCTTTCCTGCTCTTCCATAATTCACGGGGACTGGCATTACCCAGAAAAAAATCTCTTCCGTGGCGGTACCAGTTCCAGGAGACAGGTAAAGGATTTTATTGTTAGAAAAAGTGCTTGAGCAGCTCTCATTTTGTTCATTTCGGTTGCAAACAAGCAGTGACTGCGAGGTGTTACGTATACTTTCTTTTCTCCCCAATCTTTCCTAGCCCAAATAGAAACACCTTTCCCCAGACATTTGCACTGACAGCGACAGTCATTACTCTTGATACTGAAACACACTATCATCTCCAAACCCCCATAAGATCTCTACTTAGAAAAGGAAGTCTCTGCAATCTTCATCTTGAAGTTTTCTTCCCTTTTGTAGAAATCGACGCTACCCTGCAGTGGCAAAAGCTTCCTATCAACACCTGTGGATTTCAAATTGCAAATTAGGAGCTCTATTTCTCGGCAGTATCACAACAGCAAAATAAAATACCAGCAGGAGACCAGATGTGAAAAAGCTAGGATTTGGCTCGTCAAGAAAGATTTGGGTCCCATCCAAGGGCGAGGGAAAATTGAAGCTTCTACAATGTTTTTAATTCTGTTTTACATGAAGTGGCCCATTCATTGCTCTTATTTTCAATTTACCTGAACAAAAGCAGGTTACTTCAACTGATATGTGGTTCAACCAAAGACGATTAACAAATGGAGATTTATGTCCCAGCACCAGAGAAGATATTTTCCCACAAAAGAAATATATTGCCTTAATTTCCCTTTGGGTGTTCGGATAGACGCACGTTTAAGAACATATAAACTGTCTGTGTGACTGTATCTAGGAAGGCATTGGGTAAGTATGTCCTTTACGTGGGATCATAGCTGCTTCCCAGCTGCTCGGAAGACTCAAAATGTAACCAAGGATTATTTAACACATGCACATTTTATAACTGCACGTAATTAGTTACATGACAGTAAGACAGAACTTACAACTGCATAAACATCTGAAAGCCACTGTCATAGCTTTTCCAGCCACCATATTCTCCTTCAGCAGATAGAAAATGGCTAAATTACCTTTCTCGTCCATGGCAAACTGTTAATACAAGCTCTCAAAGCCGCTGCATGCTGAGGAGAAAATACAGCCCAGGTGCCCCTGGTTATTACTAGCTGTCATATTTTTTTTTATTCTAAGAGGCCTGTAAGACTTCATTATCTGACTTTACAGTGGTATTTTACCATTAACGAGTAAAATCCAAGTAAAGAAAGCACAGCGGAATGACACTGTACAGCCTGGGAGGTGGTCGGTTGGCCACCCCGAGAGCAGGATTCTCCACAGCGGACAGTCTGGGTTCGAACTGCGGCCAACTCATCCTAAAAACTGTAAATCAAAACAAAACCTGTGCCCTGGGAACAATCCACAAATTGCATGATTTTCAATGAATGTGTGGGATCACGTCTTTTCTTTTTCCTAATATGTCATCTCCATCTGCAACATCCAATATTAATCTTCACCTTGAATCTTTCTTCACTTTCTTCTTTCTTCCCCTTGACTGTCCTCCTGATTTCCCTCTCCAAACAAGGTTCTCCACATCCTCCTCACATACTTTTGTCTCATCTCACCCAATTTGCTCCTTTTGCATTTTCACTTGTTATCTGCTTGTCTGAGCTCAGATTATTTTTACTGCGCTGTCTACAACCTGGCATTTTATATTGTCTTTTCCACATCTGTCCATATTCATTTTAAGCACCACATCGTACTTTCTTTTCTACAATACATGATAACAGAAAGGAATTGGAGCTTTCCAAAGTGACGTTTCCAAACTGAGGAAGCAATGGCCCAGAGACACTAAAAACCACACATTTAAACTTGATCATAGAGAAGACTCTGTAATTGTGAAGTTCACCTCTTTATTATTACAGTCTCTCTTCCCCTGAAACAGCTCTGCAAAGAAATAAAATGAGAGAATGAAGTTTCCATCATTCAGCCCCAGTATGAATACGGAGGTAAGCCAAAACAGAAATAGATCGCTTATTTGGCTTTCGGCATGATAGTATTTGGCATTTAATATACTAAGTGGTAATCTGCATTGTATTTATTTAGTTGAGCATTTAAGGTGCATTTAAATGTGCGAATGATAAATAGAAAGGAGTTATACAAACTGCAATCAAACTGTATGCTATTCTAGGCCTAGGAATTATTAAAATGAGATCTAATTCAAAAAGAACTGAGAGGGGCTGTTATGATGAAGGATACTAATAATAGTACCTCTAGGGTTTTATTTGCAGGTGCATTTTTTTTTTTTTTCTCCCAGTGG
Organism: Himantopus leucocephalus; assembly: GCA_003993805.1. NCBI lineage: Eukaryota > Metazoa > Chordata > Aves > Charadriiformes > Recurvirostridae > Himantopus > Himantopus leucocephalus. The sequence goes on along the minus strand of RSEF01000007.1, from coordinate 36,480,023 downwards.
AAATTATGAAACTCACCTGTGTGTAGTCCAAGAGTCTATACATGAGCTTGCTTTTCTCATTCACCTTTTACAAACCCTCAGACGCAATCCAAAAATTTCTGCAGATTGCTGGTTAAAAGCCAGCGCAACAGACACAAACCCCACAGATCAGCCACTGACTCGGAATGAATCATAGAATCACAGAATTGTTGAGGTTGGAAGGGACATTTAAGATCATCAAGTCCAACCATTAACCTAACCTGACAAAAAACACTTCTAAACCATATCCCCAAGTACCACGTCTGCCCTTTTTTTAAACACCTCCAGGGATGGCGAATCCACCACCTCCCTGGGCAGCCTATTCCAATGTTGGATAACCCTTTCAGTGAAAAAAAAAAATTCCTAATATCCAATCTAAACCTTGGCTGGCATAACTTGAACCCATTTCCTATTGTCCTATCACTTGTCACTAGGGAGAAGAGGTCAGTCCCCATCTCTCTACAACCTCCTTTCAGGTAGGAAACTCTGATCGTACCACATTTCTCTTTTTTTGGAGTCATTTTTGGAGTTTTATACTGTCATATATATGTGGTCCAGCTCCAGTAACTTCATTTCAGATTTGTTCCCCGCCCCCGCCCCCATGATTCTACAAATTATTAATTGCCAGATATTTACATGTTGTTCATCATGTGTTTATATCATTATTTTCGGGGGACAGATGTTGAACAGCTGCAGAGGTGTTCTATCTTTTGTATGTGTAAGCAAGTAAGTTTGCATTCCTGCCTGGGATTCCAATCCTTCTCTGTAGGATACCCAAACTTATTTATCTTTCTGCAAGATAATGTTTGCCATTTAATATATTAGAGGATAATCCATGTTGTATTTGTTTAGTTGTGCTACTCGGAACATTAAAACCCAGGAACGTTTATTCTGCAATGTTCTCAATCGGTCGCAGAAGCTGAGAGCAGAATTTTCTGGAGATTTTGACTGCAGCTGTTTCTCTGTTTTGCTTTATGTAGCTTATTATGCATTACAGTCAGTACTACAGCCCCTTCATCCATACGTTTACTTGAATGCAAATGCCCGAACTTGTTTGTGTGCAATTTTTTAACTAGCTGATGTTGGAGCCAGCTGAGGCAAAAGGAAGAGAAGCGTCAATATACGCATCGGTATTGCATTTCTCTAACAAGAAAGAAAGAAAACCGTCAGCTTCTTGAAATCCTAGTTTGACCTTGCTTGTGCTAAGGGTACCTAAACTCGGTGGAATTCAGAGCTCTACTTTGCAGGAGCCTAAAGGTCAGACCTATTGCTGCAAAAACGGAGCAGAATGCACGCTGCTCATTGGGGTGTGATATATGTATAAATTCAGGCAGCCAAAACACAACGCTATTTTGTCCACAGGATATATTCGTGGTCTCCATGACAATGTTTGCCCCACAAGACCTTCACGTCAGTGACTCGAATACAGTTGTGGTACTTTACCCCCTGACTTCTGGTCTTACGCTCTCCTGCAACCCTATTAACTAACGAATTTGTTAGGGCTAAACAGTATGTCTTAAACTGAACACCACAACATGAATTCACTCCGTATTTAAAGTGATGTTAACAATTGTGCGTAGTTTTACAATGCACTGGAGAAAAGACCACGTTTAAGAGCAGTACGTTGGGAGAGGGGACGGGAGTACACAGTCACTGTGCTCTTGCTGGTTTTAATTGTATTCTTGTCATCCTAGAATGCAAGCAAAACTTTACAGTAAAATATTAAGCGTTCATATGTGGTATCACCTGCCGCCTTCATCTGTTACAGCTGATGCCTTCAAGGTGATATAGCTAGTTGGTTTTTGGACAATAAAACACCCCAAAACATTTTGTAATAATGATCTCCCAGAAAGCAAAAGCACCATCTGACAGAGAGAGCACAGCAAGCGCCGTGGGGCACCGGAGGCGCCGAGGGCCCCAGCTGCTCTAACTCCTGTTGTCAGCGAGCACAGAGCGCTCGCTCGCGGATACCTTACCGCTCTCGCCTCCTAACTGGTCAATGATGTTAATGACAATTAGATGTTCACTGCGGAACTTTATAGCTTGTATGGACAGATGAATATAGATTTGATTAACTAGCTACAGCCGAAACGGAAGTATTTCTGAAGCTAGTGTTTCTGAAAACCATTAACAGAATTTAGTCGAGTAATATTTCCTGTTACTAACTGGCAACAGGGAAACAGATCACACAGCCGTATCTCTGAGGACTACATTAGATGAAAGATATGAATATCCTTATCCAGTCTTGTGGTTCGTGTGTGGATATTCACAGTAATAAATCTCTTGTCAAAAAGCTTTTGCGTTGTATCTCTCAGCATCTGTACTCCTACTGAAAACGGTATTATCCCGGACGCGGTTATTTTTTTTCCTTTTTATAGAAGGGTCAAAAGCCAGCTCACACACTACCGTGCTGATAGGCAACGGCTGCCAACTTCGCTCTCCTCTAAGTAGTGCAACGTTAAGGTGATGACAAGCGGGAGCTCGCACTGCCCACACTCCGGCAGCTGTGCCTCTCCGTACCTTCCAATGTCACTGAAAAAAATGGAAGTGCACAGACTGTAGAAATAATTTTCCGAAGTTCTCCTGGGCAGAAGAAAACTATCTTTAAATAATGAACAATGGATAACAGAATATAGAACACATCTTGCTTTGAAAAACAGTAAGGGACGACAAGCAATATGGAGAAAAGAATTAGGCATGCTACTGCTCCAACTGAAATGGGATGCAGTTGAGTAAGGACACACNGGATAACAGAATATAGAACACATCTTGCTTTGAAAAACAGTAAGCAATATGGAGAAAAGAATTAGACATGATACTGCTCCAACTGAAATGGGATGCAGTTGAGTAAGGACACATAGTTAAAGCTGTACGTCCACCTGGATTTCAATAGAAGCTGAACCAACCCAGCGGCTCTGCAAAATCCCGACCCTCTTTTCAAAGATTAGTGAATCATCTACACAGCTACAAGACAGGGAGCGCCTGGCTCAGCAAGAGGCCTTCAGGAAAGGATCTAGAGGGCGGGAGGATCTCAAAGCAAACATAAAGGTCCCAGTCCTGTTACTCTTCTCTCGACAGCAGCAGATGTAGCTTGAGTTGGTCTTACTCTCACTCCGTTGCATCTTCTCTGGCAGGTGCTTACCCACGTTGTTTAGCTAAGTTGCTTCCTGCTGTGACCACGTTCAAGCACTGTTTTAAAACTGGTTTTTGTTTATCTTGGGTTCTTTTACAGGTCTGGTTTAGAGTGTGGCAACACAAACTGCTCCCTGTTGACATCCTTCAGTTGAGGGAGTGACAGCCGGAGGGCACGGAAAGAACAACTGAGAGCAGAAAAATAGAACTGGAAGATGGAAATCAGAATGACTACATCACTTTTACCAAGGTAACACCTAACCCAGAATCTAAGCCCCAAGTCAGTTATATCACAGTGCTATGGAAAAACTCCACAAAAAAAAAGCAAGCATTATACTGAAGTGTTTACAGCAGGAAACATAAAAACAAACTTTCCTACTTCCCTTAGCTTCCTAGGAAAACGGAGAGGAAACGGCAACTATACAAAGCACAGCCACTAAATAGAAATTTAGATGAAGGAGGTGCTGTTGGGGGGGAATACATGGAAAAATGTTGCAAGAAGTGAGTTTTCTCAGGCTAGATTAAAAGAAGATCGGCTAGTTGTCCTGAATTATCTAAAAAGTCACTACGCGAGGAGGGAAATAAACTATTCTTCGTGTCAGCTTGCAGCATAATTAAAGCCAATAACCTTAAATTGTAAGAGGCAAGGAGCATACAGGTTCATGGAATCTCTTCTCTGAATATTACAAAACTGTTAGACAAAACCTCCTTGAGGAATGTTGCAGGCGAGTTTGTTCTGCCTTCAAACATGGCGACAGAATAGGCGATCCCTCAACCTCTAACTCTAATCTCGACTCTTTTTCCATATAAACAGGAAAAGGGAGAGCAGGTGTGGGTTTATGTAACTCATCTCCACACTGTGAGATAAGTAAGAACAAAATACAAACTTGCATCAAAAATGTTACGAGCGCAAATTTAAGCATTCAGAGGTTAGCAAGTATAACAATTCCTGCGTTGTCTTAAATTATCCCATGATAGGACCAATCGACATTTTTTGATTACATCCATGCTTATTATTATTTCCAAACACCCTGCCTCATGCCCTGAACAGTGACTATTGTTTTTTACATTATGTGCAGCCTCGTGCCCTTCAACAGAAATGCATTTTGTTCAAATCCTGCTCTGAATACAAAGCAGTTCATTTCGGAACGGGCACTTTACCAGTATTCGCACCACTGTCTCCTACTGCTTCCCACATATTAATGAATTCGTCTTCACAAAATCCTCCCAAGCTTAAATGAAGTAATCTCCCATAGAACTTAAACCCAGAAATTCAAACCTACCCACCAATTGTGACCGCTCAACTTAAAATGCGTTAAGCCTGATATTGCACAGTCTGATTTTGCTTTTGACACTGAGACGTTATATTTTCAAAACCTTATTCTAAATCACAGACAGTTGAACACCGTCAAAACTTCTGCATACCAAGGACACAGGCGGCTCATGGTGGCTATTCAAATCATTTAAAATACATAAGCAGTAGTGGCTGGTAGAACATTTGGCTAAGAGAATTCACCAGCGACAGACAGGAATCCTCTCCTAAAATCTGGGACAAAATCCTAAGGAGAATTCATTTTTCTTTCCCAAGAAAAAAAATATTTACTCTTCACGCTATCCCTACCTCATTCATGTCCTTCCTACCAAACGGAGATAAGAAATAAGGAAAGCTTCATTAAGCCTGAGAGTCGCTATGGCCCACAGCGTGCGAGCCAGCTGTGGTAAGAGAAATGAACGTCTGTGCCCGTGTATTTTATGTGTACATCACACACACACACACACACACATACTATATAGGCAGCCTAACAACTCTGAAGAGTCTCAGCTGTTGACTGAATTGGGTATGACCTGTACACATCCAAATCTTTCGAAATAAAGCCGCCACTATATTGAATGTTTAAACATGCATTTAAGTGCCAATATTAAGATTTCACTTCTGAAAATGTTAGAATATACATGAATTTTTGAAATGTGAGCTGCATATGCTACAGTATTAAGCTATACTAAAATATTGCTACCTTCAGAAAACCGTCTACATGACAACAAAACAGTAATTTAACATGGAGCTTAATACTGGAAAAAAAACAAATAAACAAAAAATTCCTTGAACATTCAGAAGATGTAACACTTTCACATCAGTAAACCATGTGAAACACTCAGGAATACAAACAGGAGCTTGGCTTGGTGTAGTCAACCAACTTCTGTTCCAATTTAAATATTTTGGTTAGAGGTCTGATTTTCTGTTGAAGTCAGTGTAATCCCTGCTGGAAAAGCAGTTTGCTTATTCTCCTCTCCTTATGCTCAGACAAATGAGCCGTGCCAGCAGAAAGTACCATACATTATCATTCTGCTGGGTAAAATCAGCCAAGAGGTGGTGCTGTACAATTTTTGCATCTGAAGAAGTCTACAAGCAAAAGTGTACATCTGGAAAACTTATAAATCTGTACGACTCTAAGTGGTTATTTTTCAGCAGGTAAAAAAGACAGTGAGTTTCGAATATCCTACTATTAATATAACGTTCTCATTTAAAATCCGTTAAATGTAAATCCCTGAGTATTTTTGTTTGAGGTTTGTAGATTTGCTGTCATATCCTATGGAATAAAAATGCTCTAAATCAAGATGAAGCAGAGTCAATGAGACCACTTCTTTTCTTGATTTTTTTTCTTTCTTCTAGACTGGAAGTTTGCATCTTCAGTGCGCTAATTACCCATTGATTCAAGGTAAGCGTGTTTTCAAGTGCCAGTCTGGAAACTGCCCAAACTCATAAATTCTGTAGCTTAGAAACACTAAGCCTGAGGCCAACTGCAAACTTGGACGATGTTTTTCGGGTGTGCGCATGTGTTTGCGTGTGTGCGCGCTTGTGTTATTAAATGTCTGAAAATGAATTAACTAGCTCAAGCTAAGTGGTAATGAGCAAACTTAAAAGTAAAAAAAAAAATGTTTCTAGCAGTAGAGTATATTCAGTTTGAAAACTATAGAAAGCAAGCGCTCCCCCGCTTGCTGTTATTTCGCTATAGTTTTCATGATGTTAAAGCTGCAATTCCACCTTGGGCTGACACCTTCCTCCTCCCACCATGGGTTGACATCGTTGTGTATTTTGATAGATAATTTTACGCAACTTATTTAACAGCTATGTAACTGATTAAACAGGAGAAAGACAAATTTTGTCAGTAACTTGGAAACACTCATCTTTAAAGGAAAGCCGCTCATCACCCTCAATGTCCATAACCTTCTACCCAACGCAGTCATTAACCTTCTCAGCTGCAACAGTGGAAACCTGCTCATACTGCTTTATGGATGCTATACTAAATGCAACTTTTAAACTTAGAATTCAATCACAGTCTCTGTTAAAATCAAGGCANAGCTTTTGCGGATGTTCCATTGTACGTTTTTTATTTTGGCATTAAAATCCTTTTAAAACCCAGTTTTCAGTTTCATTTGCAGTAAACCTTATCACCTCCAAAAGAAAAGAAAAAAAAAAAAACCCATAAAATTTATTTTTTGACCCTTTTTCCTTAAATTCTCTCTAATTCCTTCAGATGGAGAAACAAAACAAATTGTTACTTGGGTACTGTTTCAGCTGTATTTTTTAAATAGCCATACTGAAATGCTACCAAATACATTTATTCTTCCACTATCCCATTCTTTGACATTATAAGCTTACACAGAGGCACACATATACAGCCTCCCATACTGAGGAAGTGTGCCACAAGGCTACAATACCTGTGCCAGCCAGACTTAGTCCAAAGCATCCCTAATGACAGCAATCACGACTTTTACATGAGTCACAGAATCATAGAAGGGTTTAAGTTGGATGGGACCTTGAAGATCATCTAGTTCCAACCCCCCTGTCATATGCTAACATCTCCTCAGCCTTGTACATTTTTCCTGTATCTATCAAAGCCTCTGCTAATTATTTTTTTCCCTGTCCTTCCTTTAACTAGGAGAATAATAAACCACCTTTCTATTTAACCAGTCTTTTAGAGAAAATAGTTATGGATTTTCTCAACCTTCTATCTTCTAGATTATAGNTATCAAAGCCTCTGCTAATTATTTTTTTCCCTGTCCTTCCTTTATCTAGGAGAATAATAAACCACCTTTCTATTTAACCAGTCTTTTATAGAAATATAGTTATGGGTTTTCTCAACCTTCTATCTTCTAGATTATATTACCATGGTTCCTGCAAGTTTTACACATGCCATGTTTTTTCTTCATTTTTTATTTCTTCTTATTATCTCCAGATTTCCTCCAGCTTTTCTGTGTCTTCCCCCAGAAGGGGTCCCTGCGCTTTAGCAAGGCACGTTCACGCTGCTGAGCACAGCTACGGGGGCACTGACCTGCAAGAAACCTCAGGAAAACACAATTTGGAAAAACACTACGAAAAACTAACTCTCCGTGTAAGCAGCCCTGNATTTCCTCCAGCTTTTCTGTGTCTTCCCCCAGAAGGGGTCCCTGTGCTTTAGCAAGGCACGTTCACGCTGCTGAGCACAGCTATGGGGGCACTGACCTGCAAGAAACCTCAGGAAAACACAATTTGGTAAAACACTACGAAAAACTAACTCTCCGTGTAAGCAGCCGTCAGAGAACAGCACTTTCAATCCGGATGATACCATCACATTGCTGACGAATTAACTGAATGGGTTTCATCATTTTTGCGAGTGTGGGTAGTTCTGGTTAATCCGGAACAAGAGTAATGCCAACGGTTTCTTACTGCAAACACTGCATACACGCAGGCGGTGATTTATCAGCAGCGAAGAAGGAAGTGAATGGCATGACAATAGCTTGTTACAAAAACCTGTGGTTTACCCAATTTTGTACTGCTCCAATACAAAGGCAGATGTAAAAACAACACAAGAAATGTGTGGTCATCACTAGAAAAGAAAAGATTTGGGAAACTTTAGAACATCATAATACAGCATCTGTGTTAAGCATGAACTTTGTGTTACTATTTTGATTTTGTTCATTTTATAGAAAAAAACTTAAAAGTGTCTCTCAAGATACATATATACACGCACATTCACTAAGTCCACGATAATGCAAGTACATCTTACAAATAGGTGGGTCCTAAACAGCTCATTGTTAAGTTATTTTTCTATGATTCCACTCACGCGGTGCTCTAATTCATATCAGAACCTGTCTTCAACATAAATGACCTTACAGAAGCTGGTTAGATAATAAGACAATCAGGTAATAAAAAAAAATAAAAGGAGAATTCAAATGGACGTGAACATAATGTACATGCATTATAGAGTCTTAAACTCCCATTTATATTCTCATTCAGCAACAAAGTGGCCTCAATTCTCTCTAGCTTAATTGCTTTCATCTTGAAGAAAATCATTGATAGGGTGATTTAAATCATGTCGCTTTTGCCTGGACATTTCAGTTATTACAAAAAAAAAAAAAAGTACCTCAAGACTTCCAGACAAGGGAGAATAACAGGCCCATTTTCCATCTCCTTCACAAATAACAAATTCTAATTCATAGATTCACAGTAATTTCAGTAAAAGATGAGCGTTTTGATCAGAAGCTTAATTAACTGAGGACTGAAGGACAGGGATCTGAGGACAGGCAGAAGAGTAACTACACTAATTACCCAGAGACAGTTTAAAACAAAAGCGAGAGGACATGTGTCCTATCAGCTGTGAATTGTCCCAAGCAAACTCATGGAGTTTTATTAGTGTTGCTGCTGTCCGTGTGTTCAGCCTGGTTTGCTGAGGCGGTTCAACTGGTCAGGAACCAAAAGCAGCAGGGACGCCCCATAAAAAAGCAGGTTTGGGTAAGGAAGATGCTGTGGTCAGATGACAGCTGAGTTCTTCAGGTGGGTTCAGGAGAACCTGAGCCAAGTGAGAGAGGCGTGATGCTGCACTCGAGGTCCTCTGCACCAACTAGCTGACAGGCAACTTTTGATAAGTGAAGGAGGAGGCTGAAGGGAGACCTTATGGCTCTACAACTACCCAAAAGGAGGTTGTAGAGAGGTGAGGGTCGGGCTTTTCTCGCTAATATCAAGTGATAGGACAGCAGGAAACGGCCTCAAGTTACACCAGGGGAGGTTTAGATTGGAAAAAGTTCTTCACAGAAAGGATTGTTAAGCACTGGAACAGGCTGCCCAGGGAAGTGGTGGAGTCACCATCCCTGGAGGTATTTAAAGGATGGGTAGACGTGGTGCTGAGGGACATGGTTTAGTGGTGGTTTTGGCAGTGTTACGTTTACGGTTGAACTCGATGATCTTAAAGGTCCCTTTCAACCTAGACAATTCTATGAAAAAAGTTTCATGGACTTATAAGTTTTTTATTTTTTGAAAATTTTTAACAAACTACAGCTATTTTGTGATTTCATCAATGCTTTTGTATTCCCACTGAATTTTTTGCCATAATTTGACACTACTCAAATATTGTTCCTACTAACAGCAACATAGCCATGAAATCCATTATTGTCCAAATGCTGCGTAAGAAAAACGCTTACTTAAGTTCCTGTTGCAAAGGATGTTTCATCAGTATTACACTAGTTAGCTTTTTATTCTCCAGACAATGAGATAATACCATTGCTCCGAATATCACTAAGCGATTCTAACAACACTGCCAGGCTTTGCCACCTCTTTCACAAAGATCACTGGACAAATATATTCTTTATCACTCACAGATTATCATTGCTATTAGTACCTGGTTTTTCTTTGAATGCAACTTGTTTTGCTTACCTAGNAAAATATTGGCTATTAATAGTCTTCAATTGTTAATTTCAGTAATATTTGTTTAATAAAAAATATGCACAATAGCAGATGCACTCACATAATTACTTGAAAATATGCATGTACCAAACCTGTTCAAGCTTATTCTATTTTTACTGTCTTGATTATAGAAGTCACTTTGATCCAACGCGGTAACTTGATGTTGTTAATGAGTTCCCTTTTAATGCAGTTATGTAATGTGCTCGGTAGTGTCATTCCTGCAATTTTGTCAGTGACTGTGAATACTTTTCAGCTGTGTTACCTGACTGTTTCATACAAGCTTTTATTTTTCTATGTTCATAAATCCATTTTTTTTTTTTTGTTTACTGAAGAAAAAATATTCTCTCTTCTATTTTCTGTTTGCACATTCATGCGAACTCATATCATGTTACTTTGGGAAAGAGAGCGGATGAAGTTCCTCTTGTTATTAATAGCAGCAGCAGCAAGGCTTCCGGGTGAGCAGATCTGTACTGCTGCACAAGAACCAAAGTTTCAAAGGAGATTAGGTCCAGGGGGAAACGTAAAGGTGACAGAGTTTTATGCCTCAGTGTAGTTAAAAAAATTAAATTAAAAGATGGAATAGCAGAGAACTGGAAGCAGTTTTCTGAAAACCTGACATCAGGAAAAAAAAATAATCTTTTTTCCTAAATGTTAGCAAGCATTTCTGCTAAATAGACAACAACGAAGGTAAACATAATTTTAAAAGATTTTTTTTTTTTTGTCTGATTAAGTATTTTCTCCTCTCAGTTGTTTTGGCTCCACTATTATACCATTTCCAACTGTTCACAGCCTGAAAGAGCTTGTGGAGTAGGAGGATGAACAACAAAATTTGAATTCTTAATGAAAACTTTCATATTAAGATTAGTTACTACAAAGTTTTTTGTGTTTTTTTCTTCTTCAGTGTTTTTTTGCAGGTTTTTTTTATGAAGAAGATTCTTTTTCAGGTCACCTTTAAAACTTTCCAGAAGTTAGTGTGTCTTATATGTATCTTACAGCTCTTTGAAACTGCTTTGTGACAAGAAAAGGAACTGAGCTCTTTTAATAATGGCATGTTATTAAAATACTAATGATTTTTCTGTTTAAAAGTGAGCTTTAACGATTATAACACTCCTCTTTGATCAGCAGAAAATGGTGTCTTTTCTGAGAGGAAAAAGAAAAAAAGTTTTAAGACTCAGAGATCTCTCCCAAGCCTTGTGGCTGCTATAAAAGCTCAGAGACCGGAGAGTGAAAAGAGAATAAAAAAGGCAGCAGACAGTAAGTGTAGACATTTTATTCTCATCCTGAAAGACTCCCCTGTCTAAATAACAATGAAGCAAATGAAGAAAAATATAGACTGGTTTGACCTTCCCTGCTTTTTCCATTCCTGCTCTCTTCCTCCCCTGTAAGAAACTCAATCTCCTCACTGATAACAAATTCCTTGACTTTCTGTCTTTTCCTCGTTCAAGAAATCACTCAAAATCATGGAATCATGGAAACATGGAATTTTCAGAGTTGGAAGGGACCATCCAACTAGAGATCATCTAGTCCAACTCCCCTGCTAAAGCAGGAGTTACTTAATTTCAGAGTTAAATTTCAGAGGAATTGGAAATCCAATTGCCATTTATCGCCCTGTCAGGGCATTCTGCCAGGTTGGGCCGAAGACTTTTTCTTTCTCTCTGCCTTCCCGAGCAACCCCTCGGGCATCACGCCATCTCCGGCTACCCTCTACCAACACGCAGCCCGGACACCGGGAACCCCTTCGCTAAACCGGAGAAACGATTCAAACCAAAGCATAAAAAAAAAAAAAAAAAAAAAAAAAACAGGGGAAAAAAAAAAAAAAAAAAAAAAAAAGAAAAAAAACAGGGGATTAAAATAAAGATATTTTTTAATACTCTTACTAAGGTCCAAAATCTTGTGTGTCGCCACTCGCCGACGTGCCGGCAGTGCCACCCAGCTCTCCTACTCGCCGGGTCCCGGAGCAGCACCCGCTCCCTCACCCCCTCAACAGAGGGGGTTCTGCGGGAACACCGAAATGCCTCCTGGTGAGGTCCAGGACCCTGCTTTACCCTGCAAGTGTGTTTTATTACCCATCCATCTACCTTATCTCAGGCTTAACTCAAGGCAAATAACAGGTAAATGCAAACTCTCTTCATGATGTCTAAAAGACATTTATGATTTGGGTTTTTTTGAAAGATATAGGTACAGAAAAGAAGAAAAATGAAATGACTTTCAGTAAAGTTGATTCAGAAAGGTCTCCCTCTATCTCCTCGTCAGCTGACTTGCTCTTTTCTGGCTATCACAGGTTTTGTAATAGAGGATTTCAGGGTTGGCCTCAGGCTCTGTCTAGTCTGAGGCTCCATCAAAGACTTTACCCATGCAAACTTTCTCTTGGCTTTTCTCTAAGATCCCACCAAGTAGGAGAGCTCCTACTGGCTTACAAGTCTTCCCATGCTGCCACGTAAGTTGAATTGTCAGCCTAAACCACCTATTTATAACTTTACAGAGAAAAAAAGAAAGAGAAAAAGAGAAAAAGAGAAAAAGGGAAAAGAGAAAAAGACAAAGAGAGAAAAAAGGGAANAGAAAAAGAAAAAGAAAAAGAAAAAGAAAAAGAAAAAGAAAAAGAAAAAGAAAAAGAAAAAGAAAATCTCTTTGACCTTTTAAGGGTTGTTTTCCATCCTCTGGGATGGCTTTTCCATACCCCAGGCACTATCTCCTGTGCATAGCTCTCCAGCAAGGAAAACTTTTGATTCAGTGATGTGTAAAACCTTTCCCATTCCCTTGGCTTTTTAGGGCAAACTGCTCAGTGGACCTCACATTACATTTTGATCTGTGCAATAACCGCAACCATCCCAGGAGGATAATCATGCCCAGCTTGAGTAAGGATACAGGCAACACCAGCTATTCGCTCTGGACGATAAGAGGGTTCCCACGACCAACCTCCAACTTCTTCCTCTTCGCCTACCAGCATTATTTTAGAAGTAGAATAAATTTACAAGT
>RSEF01000007.1:36445527-36467076 GCA_003993805.1 Himantopus leucocephalus | reverse complement strand
TTTTTTTCATTCTCTGTAACTTTAAATAGAGAAAGTACGTTGAGAAATCACAAATTTGAAGACAAAGCCTTCTTATTTTAAAGTAGACATCTGTATTGTGATACACGTAGGTGATGTAGAAAACATGATTTTAAATCTGACAAACTGAATGGGTACACTTTTTGCATTTCCTAGTGCCAAACAGTCCCTCTAACTAACGTTTCTCAAACTGAGTTGAAAGGGCTGTGTCTCAAATTCTGGGAAAGAAAAGCCACTGGAGAAGTGGGATTGTCTTTGGGAAATAATAGTCTCCTGTGTCTAGACAGTCATTTTTAAAAAGCGAGTTACTGCTAGTGCTGTCCTGATTTGCTCCATAGCTCCAGGACAAAAGTTAGACCTACCAAGCTCCAGATTGCTTTCCTGTTAGCCTGAGTTTCATCAGGCTACAAGTCAGACGTACTTTCAGGGTTCTTCTTTTTTTATTTTTTTTTTCCTCTACAAGTACTGAACAATTAATGAGCACACACCCCCCAGCCCCCCGCCCCCAAAATCCCATTCTTAAAAAGTCAGTCTTAAAATTGTCTCTTTTCAACTAAAGGAAAAGGTTGCTTGTTACGTGGAAGAAAAAATAGAGTCTCACTGCATATTGTAAAAATTAAATAGCTTCAAGAAAAGTACTGTGTTTATTTTTTTCTGTGAAAGAGCTTCAGTATCATACTAATTAAATCTTTGAAAATAAGTCTTTGAATATGCGTATTCTGCTGTGTACGTTAGTTCGTGTAAATACTGTAAATGGTCAAGTGGTACCATTTTGTTGCTCCAGAAATCATTCAAAGCAGAATAATAAAAAATATTACATTAAAAATACGTATCTCTAGTTGAGTTTGAAGGATGTCAGACCCTGAGTATCCAATGAAGAAACAGAATTTTAATTTTCAATGGCAAAATTATTTCAATGCATCTTATGTATTTGGTAAAATATACAGCACCTGAAATTAACCATCTAATCCTCAGAAATAATTACTCAGGATAATCCAAGAATTACATTCATCATCATGTTTTCTCCAGGCTGAGAGTTACAGATTTAAGGATATCTAACAGCAGTGTGTGCGTGATTTGAATGTAAACACACATTTTTATAAAGATATAAAAGTCTGTGAAATAGTATTATAAAGACTTCTTGGTACTATTTGGCTGTCATGTTAAAAGTCTGCTTACGTGGTGATATGAAAGCATGTTACATGGCGGTTTGAGTGTCTTCAAAAAATGAATTTTCTCAGTGGATCAACACAGCAATTTGGCACAGCTGGTTTGTGATAAACTGGGAATAATCAATGCTGCTTCATTCTTATTCTAATTGATGAGCTGGTAGTAACACATGGGGAAGTACACTTATAGGCTGAAAGTACTCTGCTTCCAAATTTCTGCAGCTGATTTAAATCCAAATCCGTATATTTTCAGATGAATGGCAATAACTTGACCAATTAAGGACCAAAGTTCAAGGCACTTAATGAATCCATGAATACATCTGCAATGTGTCTTTCAATTAAAAATAAGTTATTAAAACTTTGAATATATTTATGGAAAAAGCGACATAAAAGGTAAAATTTTATTGACTTACTAAAATTATATATTGGGAATAAATTTTCAAAATTCAGACAACATCCTTTTGTTCAGAAGAAAGAGAAATACAATGAAAATGCACCATTGCTGCACAAGATTACTCCAGGTAATTACACGTCTTTAATGAAAGAATATTGAATTGTATTTAGACAGAAAGCAGATTAAGCAAGTATAAATTTGATGTGTGCTAAGGGATGCAGTTTTTCAAAAGTACGACTCATAGCTGTAATCCTATTATTGATGGGGGGAAAAAAAACAGACTTAACTATTATAAGGAGGATGAGTGTAAGAAACTTTCCTTTCATTTTTATCCTGTAGCAAAAGCTATGAATTGAATTTTCATTTCTGCGGGTGTTTGTCTGTGATTTATTGGTGTTACATTCCAGGCGTGCGGTTTTTTAGCATCTACAGAAACTCACACCTATTCATAAGTGGAGCAAGAAAGAATACGGTTGGGTTGATACGGGTTTGCTACGGATTTACTCTGAGCGAGAAAATATAGCTTGTGAGAGAAAACTGAAACTGTGAAAAGACATTGTAAGTTAGAAAGTTAGCTGTACGTCTTACTATCATGTGTTATTCCTGCTGCCCCCAGAGACGGTAGATAGGCGCTCTGGAGCGCCTTTTGCAGTTACCTCCCTGCAGAGAAGGTTTATTTGGGTGGAAAAGGGAGGGGACAAAGCTTTTTAAGTGTCATGATGACCTTTAAAAAATTTTATTTTATGTATATTTGACTGCCACTCCTAAGACAAAAGAAAGTGAAGGCTTTTATCCCCTAGGAAGCAGAAAGGATCATAGCGTTATACTAGGCATATTTCTACAGATGGACAGTATTAGTAGGGAAAAAAAGAAGGAAAAAATAGTTGCAGGTTTTTTCTCTTTTCCCCCATGTTGTGCTGCTCTGTTCAATAAGAACTCCACACATTATGACAATTTGTAGCTACTTCAGTAGTGAACCAGATTTGCTCTTTTTTTAATCCATCCCCCAAATTCACAGCTACTTACCCCGTTTGCTGCTCAGACTGCTGCCCGTGTTACTGCAAGTAAGAAAACCTTTGTTTGAACTGGTGATTTCTGTGTAAAGAGAAAGGTATTTTATTACAAATGTCCCCCTAAGGCATTTGGGTTGAGTTTTTGCTGATTTTGCCCATGTTCTGTTGCTCAACAAGTGGTGATTCGAGCTTGGCTGTGTGCGGTGAGAATGAGTTTTCTAACTGGGTTTTACTTTTCTCTGCAGAGCAGCTCTGAGCTGCTTCCTGCGTGGCACTGAATCTGCAGCTCTCTATGAGCAGAAACCGTTATTATTTTACTCTTATGCACTCATTGTTAGGATTCCAAAATACTAGGAACGTTTGGAACACATGTCCTCCCTTAGGATGCAGAAATCATGGAGGAGCTTGAATAGAATTTCTCTCCTATGTAGCACAAACCCCATCCACTCAATATTGCCTTCCAAAATTAGTTACAAAAATTAAAGGCACCCTGCTGGAGAGCCTGCTAATTTGTCACCCCTCTAAAATAGCATGGATTTGCAAGGGGAAGTTATCCTCAAGGTGACGGGTGCTGCATTGTGCTAGAAAGAAGGAGAAGGGGGGGAACCCAAATGCCCAAATCCAATGGCTTTTACATTCCTGCCCTGGGGAAAAAAATTGCCTTTGCCCCAAACCTGGCAATTGCTTTAAATGTGGGTGTTTTAGCGAGTAGGACTCTTCAGGTACCTAAGATTTGTCTGGTACACCAAGGGCCATGGCTCGTTTACTACCAAAAATGGGCTAAATCTGAGTGTGGCTGATTTCTTTTGCTTTAGATGCAGATGAAAAAGAAAACTACTGAACCCAGAAATCAACTTAATCATCAACAGAGGGGAAAATGTTCCTGTGCCATGCTATAAAGCATACTATTAATTAAATGCAATGCAAATTAAATCAAATCACATTCATTTTGATTAAACGCAGTAGAAATCAGATAGAGGACTGCATGGCAGTCCCCTTCTGAGAATCCAGTAAGTAAATCCATAAGTAGTAAGTAGATCCTGATACCATAAGCTTTAATTTACATGCAGAGCATCCCACACGTGTTCATACAGTCTTTTTAATTAGGTGTTTTGATTGCCTCCTCTGAAGAAAGTTCCCTGTTCACCACAGTCCCCATATTTTTAGTTATCCTACAGTGTATCTTTCTGTATTTACAATTTGTCCTACAGTATATCTGGCTGGTGCCACTCAATGCCAACGGTCTTCTCACTGGGTTGTAAACCGATTAAGTTGCAGCCCCATTCCTGTTACTCCAGTTCAGAGTTTTTTCCCCCACTGTAATCCCTCTTCTAAATTAGGAAAAAACCTCCAACTTGTTGTCACTCATTCATTTTCCCACAATCAACAGGATATCTTAGTAGCTTTCTGTCTTGATAATGATCTTTTCAGTGTAATTTCTGGAAATTAAATACGGTTCTTCCTACTCTTAGCTCCATTAAGGTATGGTATCAACT
Organism: Himantopus leucocephalus; assembly: GCA_003993805.1. NCBI lineage: Eukaryota > Metazoa > Chordata > Aves > Charadriiformes > Recurvirostridae > Himantopus > Himantopus leucocephalus. The sequence continues at coordinate 36,462,986 of RSEF01000007.1, read as the reverse complement.
ATTTTACTTTAATATAGATAGGTCTGGTCCATGGCAGTAACTTTGTCTAAGAAAGCAGCCTTCTTTCTATATATACTGTATTAATTTCTCTCTGATAGTTGACTTTTCCCTGTGAACTGCCAAGCTCTGTCATTCTTCCCTTCAAATTCTGCTCCAGCAATTCCCACTTTCTAGTGATTAAGCTAGTAGACCTGTAATTACTTCAAAAGAACATCCTTTCTGGTTCTTCAGCTTAAGTAGAAGGTGCTGCCCTTTAAATATGTGTGTTTGTAATCTTTACCCCTTTCCTACCAAGTAGTGCTTATGCTAACACATCTTTATCTCTGATAAAAGACCAGAGGAAGAGAGATGGTAGAAGAGGCAGAGGATGGTATTTTCCCTGGCATTGCCATTTGCCAGCTGACATGGGTTGGGTCTCGTTGATGGTAGTCTTAACATATGAGCTTTAGTAACTCTGTAGCATATCACGTCTGTGTTTTGCTTCTTGTAACGGTTTGAGGTTACTGTGCAATAACACATTCCTCTTCCATAGGTCCACCAAAGGAGCACTTGAGGTTTAGAAGCCAACCTGGGAATCAAAGGAGCAATAAGAGGTGGGAATAGGCTGGCTTGTGAGTTACACGGGGAACAGTTTAGAGTCTGAGGCCTGCCAGCTGAATAGACGAGCTTCTGGACATGGTGACACATGTACCTCTTCCCTGTGACAAACAGTAATGAGAGACTCACGGAGGGAAATAAAGAATAAAAAATAATAACAGTGACATGTGAATACACTCAACTGTGAAGCGCAATTGCATGTGTTGAGAAAAAATTGAAAGCTACTTCGTAATACCTTATAATATTGTTCCGTGCATGGGTGGTGGGGCTTTCTTTTGGCAACAGAGTTGCAGAATTGTGAAATTTTGACCACCCCCAATATCTGATTGTGCTATACAGTATTTGGCTTCTTAGGTGTATCAGAAATTGAGAATTTTCAGTCATCCAAATGCCCAGATGTATCTTTACAAGGAAAACATACTTCTTTCTCGGCTAATGAAATGGGTGGGTTGTGAACGTGGTGACTGAAAGCTTGGAAAACAAAAGGAAGTGACAAGAGAGAGGTTGCTGGACAAAACCAGTGGTGATAAGGGAGGTGTGTAACGTTGGCAGCTGAACCAAGACAGTAACTATCGGGGACTGAAAGGAAGTTGCTATCGAAGACAGATGTCTTCCGTCAGGAAAGAACAGCAGGCCCTTTGAGGGCCTCCTTACGTGTTTTGGGGCCTGATAATAAAGGAAAAATGAATCTGTGACCACTAGTATGCATAGGGGCCAGGAAGTTCATTGTCACTTTTGTCTTGTGATAGCTTTCTTCTCCTCTGGAATTAGTTTTATTTGGTAATGCAACTTTATTGCTATTTGTAGTCCAAGGGTTTGTCAGTTGAGGATATTTTAAAATGTTATAGGGATTTCATTGCTCAGATGTGCAGGGAATATTCCTTGTGTTTTCCTAGTTGAAACCAAACTCTTGTTGGAAAAACACCAACTGTAACTTTTTAAGACTAAGTTGTTAAGTTATGAAACGGGTTGTATTTCATAGACTGGAAAAAGTCAGCAAAACCCTGGGAAATCAGCGGAGGGAGGAGAATGCCTGTAAATCAGCAGTGTAATAGATCTGTGAAAATAGAAAATGTCACGCGGTGGTGGCTGAATCTGCAGCTGATGCAGAGAAGTTACAGTGCCATTGTACAGACACTGGTGAACTCCTCTCTGGAACAGTGCGTCCAGTGCTGACCGTGCTTGTTCAATAACGTGACCTAAAAGTAGAATAACTGCACAGAAGGGCAACATAAAGTGTCTGTCACACGAGATTGCAAAGATTGACTTTCTTTGCTTTTCCCTAGCTGCGAGGTAGAGAGTGAAAGAATTTGATGGCCGTCTAGAAATGCCTTTGGGGGGGAAGACACGTGAAAAGCGATTTTTAAGCCAAATAAGTGCATTGCAGAAATCAGTAGGTATAATTTAGCCTTGAAGATACCATCAGTACTTATAAGATGTAGATTCCTCGCTGCTGTAATGGCAATGAAACCATTCTGGAAGAGCTTCTGGATAGCACATTGGGTCAAAACAACTAAGTCCTTTTATGAGTTTAAGAAGTTTGAAAAAAAGAGTAGGATAGGGTGCCTGCAAAGCACCTGGACTTCATGAAGAAGATGGCTCTTTTTGTTCTTGGTTAATAATGGGCCGAACACGGGGTTTGTACAGTTTCAAAGAGCCAGGAGAATATTCAGATTTTCTATGCATGAAGAAGTCTGTAGCTTTCAAAGGATAACATGCCTTAATAAAATTCAGTTTAGTGCCAAAATTTTTCCTATTTTATAGCAGCCCAAATTAGCATCCTCATTGGTAGTCTCAGGAAATGAAGGCTGTAATGAACACCGCTCTCCCTGTCCCTGTCAGAGCTGGTCCCTCAAGGCCAGTACTAATGCACAGTGCTTGGGCTGTTCGGGGTCAGTATTCCTGCTGGAATTGCTCTGTGAATTGATAAAAGCTTTCACCACCCTCTGCTGAGAATGGATAGGCGAATCCAGCGCCACTCGTGAGCAGGAAAATTAGACTTGACCTGAAATAAATACTACTACAATGTATCCTTGAGAAATTCCCAAGCAAAGGAAATACAGTATAATGGTGGCTCAGCTTCATGTGTTATAAATGCAGTTCCTACTTAAACCACATTCTAAAAATCTGCATTAGTCTCCAAATACAGAATTGCATTTCAAGATTACATGGTAAAGCATTTCATTTCCTTAATTTAATTTTCAGTACGCTTTGATCATAAGGCAGCAGTTAGGCGGCTACTTTCTTGCTCTGTCTTTTGCCTCTGCATTAAAAGATAAAGTTTTATTATTGTCAGTCTCCAGGAGAAGAGTAATTATTTTTAAAATGAAAAGTACGTCATTTACAGATGAAGTCATGCTAGCTTCCATAGCACAAATTATGTCAATATAAACCAGATATTGAGAAAATTAAGAAATGATCCCCCCATCCCTGAAAGCTGGAGAAGAATCTTAAATTAGATACTCTTTACTGTATCTGTTATTGACACACAAACGTTATATTTCTTGTCTGATCTGAAAAGAGAATATAGTTGTAAAAGGCAAATAATTATTATTTCTAACTTGTGTATTAGTCTGTTTTGTGATATCACGTAGAACTGTTAAATCTTGTATAAGAATACTGTGCACGAAGCAATCGTGTGAAGAGTGGGTGTGAAGTCAAGCTTCAGGTCTTTGCAGTTGCTGTGTGTGTGTGTGTGTGCGTGTGTGCGCGCGCGTGCACGTACACGCACCGGGGAGGTGTATGTGCCTGATCGCAGCACAACCCATTTGGTTCTATGATTGCCAAATGAGCTTTACTTGAATTATTGAATCTTGAGATACAAAGTTCCATTGAATTACCTAAATCAAATCCCCAGAAATACAGACTGTAGAAAAATATGTAATATTTTAACGACTTATTTTAAATGTAATAGGTGTTGGCCTTGTTATTGCTGATGAAATACGTACATACATATATACATATAAGTGTATATACATCTGTATGCACACAGTTCTTTGGCTGTTTTCCTTCCACATTAAACATTTGCTTTGCAGACATAATTTTTACTTTGCATATCATCTGTAGTATGCACATTTTGATTTATATGGACCTGAATGTTAAGTATGTGGTTTTTAAAATGTTCTTAAAGTACAGCTGGGATACGGAATTACAATGAAGGACAAGACAGGAATTCAGAATGGTTTTGATAAATAGAAGTCCCTGTCAGGAATGGAGGTATCCCTCAGGAATGTTCTAGGTAAAGTTTATTCTGCCTTATGGCCTGATGATGGACTACCTGACCTTTCAAATTCTCCTCAAGCCCTATTTTATGATTCTGTGATCAATTCATTTTGGCATTTGACAGCTGCTCTACATGTGCTATAGATAATTCTACTGCCTTTAATATTTCTAATGATTTTTTTTTAATTTATATATCTTGCACATGAATCACTTTAACTACATTTAAAATGTATTATTTATTTGAAGACGGTAATAATAAAGGGTATGGGTCTCATCTGGCTATTTAGGAAACATGTATTCTTTCCAGCCTAAAACATTCTACAATGCTGAATTTCTACGAGAGGTTACAGGGCTATAAATGGCTACTCTTTAACATAAAGGTATCTCAAGGTTTATATGCTGTTGATCCAATGTGATTCCCATGAGTGGTAATAACTAGGAGATAATTCACTTTGTTTGGAAAATGAAATCCTGATTCTCAAAGTAGTTTTAGTAACATTCATTCTGGAATCAGATTATTCTTTATAGCATGTTAAAGTCATGGCAAGGTGGTCTTCAGATTGCAAGTGTAATTTAGTCTCACGAATAGGTAATCTTGTTAAAATATTGTCAAGTTAATCAAAATTGATTGGTGTGTACTAAACCCAGTGCATGCTAATCAAGTATCGGGTTAGGAAGCTTTAGTAGCAATTTTAAGTCTTTGATAGTTTCCCATTATTCTTGGATGGACTGACTCATTGGATTTGTGGAAACATTTTAAAGCCTGAACATCCTTCCAAGACTGGATACAAATGCACTACAGACTAAAGCATCCTCTTTAGAAATGTATTTTCAAAAACATGACAGTGTGGATCGCTGTATTTGTTATACCTCATATGCAATGAATTGTTCTCCAAACCATGTAAGTGCTTTGTGGTTTTGCCACTCTCTGGTATTTGTAACTATCTTGCTGTTTTTTATAAATAATGGTTAAAGAGATATTTAAGATTGTAATGTAGTCTCTGCACGGATGAATACCATCCATTTAAAAGACAAGTTTTACAGGGTGTATCTGTGGTGTAAGGAAATGCATTTAGAACTTCTGTACATTACACAATTCTGTGTAACCGTGAATTTGTTAGAAGATAAGGTGATTTTTTTTGGTAATGATNCAATTCTGTGTAACTGTGAATTTGTTAGAAGATATGGTGATTTTTTTTTGGTAATGATAAGATTATCAATATGGCTTTTATGGGTTATTGATAGATGAACCCCCNTTACACAATTCTGTGTAACCGTGAATTTGTTAGAAGATAAGGTGATTTTTTTTGGTAATGATACGATTATCAATATGGCTTTTATGGGTTATTGATAGATGAACCCCCTGAAATGACGAGGAACAAAAACTTACTTTGCACAGAGCCACCAGGAGCTTTGCACTCTGCTCACAGCCTTTGAAACTCACAACATCTTATTTTCTTTCAACAGAAAGCTTTTCTTTACAGACTACGGGAACGCTGCCAAGGTTGAGAGATGTGACATGGATGGAATGAACAGGACGTGGATAGTAGACTCTAAAATTGAACAGCCAACTGCTCTTGCCCTAGACCTCGTCAATAAATATGTGTACTGGGTTGACATATATCTGGAGAGCGTGGAAGTTGTTGACTATCAAGGGAGAAAGAGGCATACAATAATTAAAGGCAGACAAGTAGGTATTTATTTGAAAATTAGTAAAAAGTAATGATATCAATAAATTAGCATACATAATGCTAACAGTTACGGTAATTTCAGGGTTTTTTTTTTCTCTTTTTAGTTCATGAGACATTAAAAGATCCATCTGCGTGTTTTGTTTTATTTGCAATTTAGCCCATTTTTCAACCTATGGACAAGCTTCCATGCAGTGTCTCGTTAACAACGCACTGTGTAAGTCACACTCCCCATTGGAAAAGTCTTCAGGGAGGAAAATATGGGGCGATGGAAAGATACAAGGGGATAAATTCTTAATGACAAGAAGGTGTCCTTGCCAGTTCAGGAAGAACCTAACAGGCACAAGAATGTGAAAGAAACAGAATAGCAAAAGCCATTCACCTGTTCAGACCCATGTGGATGCCCTTAAATCATATTTTGTTGATGGCGATGATGCTTTTCCGAGTTGATCCTGATGTTGGGTCATAAATACAAATGCTGAGACTGTATGAGCCTTTGAGCAGGAGTATATCTCCCAGCTTGGAGAGCAGCGTAGTAGGTAGCGGGGAAAGGAAGGGTTCCCTGGCAGTTGTGAGGCTTATGTAAATCGAGGGAAAATTAGCAAAGACCAAACAGTTCCTGGTTGCTACTTGGACTCCCAGAGCTGGTGTGGGTACCATGTTTACATCTGCTACTGCCTGAGGTTAAACAGAGTGTGTAAAAATGTGCAGACAGAATAAACGTTTTACCTGTTCTGCTGTCATTCTTTGCTTGCTTCCAAGTAATCACCATTTACTAAGAGAGAGCTGGCTAGCATAACTACCATTTAAAAATAGGCAGAAAATGGGACAAAAAACAGTCTAGGTCACCTGGCTAAATAGCAAACACCTTCCTATTTTTTTACAAATTACTCCTAGCCTTTAGCCAGTTGTTCTGGAATGGCAGGTCTTGTAAACTCTTTTTTTTCAGGTAACACTTTGGAATAGACACTTAAAAAAAGAAAGCCATTTTCAGAACTAACCAACAAGTACTTTTACAGCCTTGTAACTGAGCTGTACTGGTGTCATAGGATAGATGCTTGTTGTCTCCCTTCTCTTTGAAATTTAGATGCAAAAGAGGATTCTTTATCAAGTTCAAAGGGATTCTTTCTTCTCTAAACTAGCTAAGAAAGGAGAAGGATGTCTTTTTCTTTCTATATGGGTGAAGGGTATTAAAGAGGGTATTAAAAAGTTTGGCCTCTTGATTGGTCGCTGCTATGAGCAAAGGAGAAGCATATTGGTTGTCTTTGCCATTCAAATGAAAAATTGGTAATTTCACTAGGTTTTGTGCCTGCATTGGCCAGCATTTAGAATGACTGTTACTCCAAGTTGCTCCTCGTTAGTCCAAGGAAACAGCAGACCAGAAAACTATTCTCAAGAAATTTTAGGGATTAAAGTTTATTTCCTAAGCACAAGCATATCAAAAGACGTGCTTTCCAGATGATACAGGCTTTTATGATTGATAGCCTGGGTGGCTTTCAAAGGACTATTCGTTGTAGCAAGCAACATTTCTATTCATGCATAAGATAGCTGGAAGCTTCATGAGACATAAAAAACAACAAATGCGTAAATTAAATCTGAATAATTAGGTCATTATAAAACACATTGTAAAAAGAGTCATATAGTTTTAATAGTGTAAATATAGAAAAGCTCTCATGGGAGTTAAATAATAAAGCTTTAAACTGAGTGCAAAAGGAAATAGGGAAGAAGGCATTATAATGCAGAGGAGAATTCAACAATTTGGTACAGATGCATCATTATTTTCAAGTCTGTTTTCTTTTCCATTTGGTATAATTGGGTTGAATTTCTGTTGGGTCTTAATCAAACACTTCCATTGATCTAAATTATTATTTTTTTTTTTCCTGGGTAAGAGCAGAATACAATGTCAAGATTTGGCCAACAGGGAGGGAAATTTCCAAAAAGGACTGAAATACTTGATGCACGACAGGTCTTTTTTTGTTTGGTTTTTTTGTTTTGTTTTTTTTTTTTTTTTTTGTTGACATATATCTGAATTTGTGAGTAAATGAGCTAAGTAAATACTTTGTGGTCAACAGTTTATTCATTAGACTAGTAAGATATTCAGCCTGTGAATATCTGAATATCTGCCAACAAATTCTCTTTCAGCTTTCAAAATTGCCAATGAGATATTTTACATTTTCTAAATCTATAAATCAATCACAACTGCTAGATTATCGAACACTTCATGTTTGAGCTGTGATTGGCTAACCAAAGAGTGTTGGGTAATTTTTAATCCATGTACCCAGAAACATCACAGGTTAATATAATTTTAGAACTCACTTTCTGAGAAACAAGCAGTACCATATGACAAGAACCATATTCAAAAATGCCAACACAAAGGGAACACAAGCATAGCCGTGGGAATTCGTTTATTTATTCATTTTTTTCTTACGAAAATATTCAGTGCATATGTCTTGCACTACTTGCCTTGCTTTGATTATAACGTAATAAAAAAAAAGCATCAATTCAACCTGTGTTTTAAATATCTATATTTACTATATTTATTAGTTATTGCTAGTTAATATTAGCTAATTTATCTTGGTTATTATTAACTAATTAATATTAGTTAATACTAAAATAAGCTGTTGCACTTTAAGACTGAAGGATTTTTTAATTTAAAAGACAGAGAAACTGGGAAATTCAGAGGATAGATGAATTTGAATTGCTAAATATTTTGGATTTTCTGCCCTGTACAAAGCTTTTCTAATTATGAAATTCAGACTACAAGAATGTGAACTATACTGTCGTTGTAGAGACGGACACGACACTGTACANAAAATCCTTTTGTACAGTTTATCATGGACAAGTCACAGTAATGTTTGATGTTTACGAATCATAAATATACCTAAAATATTCAGCTAAAATAATTATACTGTTTTTTTCTTTTCCAGATTAGGCATCTTTGTGGTTTGGCAGTATTTGAAAACTATTTATATACAGTTAATTCAGATAACCTCAGCATTTTACGAATAAACAGATACAATGGCACCGATGTTCAGTCTCTTGCTAGACTTGACAACGCTAAAGAGATCCGTGTATACCAGAAAAGAACTCAAACGACAGGTAAGATCAAAATTCCTCTTTCCAGGAAACGTAAACCCAGATATTAGGTGCATGTGTGGTTAAAAAGGTTCTTCCAGAACAATCTAGCAGAAGATGCAGTGAAAATTTGTCACTGCGGCAAAACTCTCTGTTGCTTCTTCATCTGCCCAGTTTTCTATGTGCTTACTGCCAGTTTTCCTGAGTTTCTGAGCTCCTAACACAACTGCTTCCTGAGCATTCGGCTTGGAGAACCGCCAAAGAGCCCTGGTCTGCAAGTTTTCTGTCTCCACACGCTCAACACTTTCAGAATTTAACACCTTCAAAACTGCTAGATGTCCAATACCGTCCACACGCTTGGGTCTCAGAGCTCAGAGATTCCTGGTTTCTCTGGGCCTGCTTTTCAGACAGACTACAAACCTCAAGAGAGCCCCCGTCTTCGGAGCTGCCAAAAAAGTATGGAGGTGTGGGCAGCTAGCCTGCCTAACTGCCAGCACAGCAATTGCCGAGATGATAGGAAATTGCTGTTAAGCTTTCCTTGTTTTGAATGAATATCATCTTTGCCTTCTGTGAAAGAAATCTTTCTTCATTTTTGTCTAGAATGAAAAAATTTTTCTAATCTCAGAATTTTTGGTAAAATAGCAATTCCTGAGGTCCATAGTCCTGTATGACTCTAATCATGGCTCTGATCGCGTACTTTCTGCATGCAGAACAGCAGTGTGGTTTGTGGGAACTTTGTGCAAAGATAGCAAGATCCAAAATGTTTACAGCGATACTTTATGAGAATTTTTTTATATGGCTGATAGCAATAAATCGTTGCCATGACTGCTGGGACAGAAAAGCTAACGCATCAATTCTGGTGATCAACGTCAATGTTATTAAACAGACTGACTGCTTTTAGAGAAGTTTCTGAAGCGGGAACAAACTCTAAATTGGTGTAGACTGGGTGAACTAATTTTCGCCCTATAGCTGAGGGCATCGATTGCAGATGTCAGTGTCTGAAGGAGGCTGCAAAGACTCTTTCCTTGCTATAGGCCCCCCTCTCACACCCCTGAGGGAGTCAGAGAGGCTGAGTAGAGACATGAGCACACTGTAATCTTTTATTACATCCTGTGATTACTCTGTTCCTCTCGCCCTTTGTTCACTCTGCTATTTCTTTTGTTTTGAATGGACATCTTTGTTGCTTGTCAAGATGCGCTGTAAAAGCTGTCTCAGCTTGGTAGAGTTTCTGTATACCTTTAACAATATCGACCTTAAACCACTTGATTACTTTTTTTTTAAAACAACGAAAAAGCTTGAGGGAAAGGAGAAAGACAAGAAAAACATTTTTTGAGCTAAAACACTGTTGGCCTGTTGTAAGCCAGCTTAGTAAATGTAGGATAGCAGGATAGATTTTGCTTTCTCATTGGATTTACCTTAAAGAGTTTAAAAAAATGAATTTGATATATTAGTCTGCTAATTTAGAACCATGCACTTGAAAATATGAAGTCAAGGGAAAGGAATTCTTTGGCTTCTGCAGCTGGATTTATGTCCCAACTGTACAAATACGGAAAAGTGCTACAAGGCTTGTTCTGTTCTTTAGTTTCTGCACAGGCGTCTGCCCCAGAAAGGTGCTGTCTAACGGAGTTGAATGAATAGCAAAATGCGTTGGCATGGGATTCACTCTGTTCTCGAAAAGCCAGCCAACCAACCAAATGAACCAAAGCAACAAGTGAAAAGGGGCGAAAGTGTCAGCTACCCCAGGGGAGCGCTGCCTGGCAAACGCTGGGCAGAAGCTTATTCAAAAAGGTGTGATTGCATACAACGATGGGTACGGCTTCATAGCCACAAGATGGTCCTTTGCATTACTTATCTGTTTTGGGTATCATCTTAAAAAAACACTTTATTTTGTAGCTATATTCTGGGGAAAGATTTATTGTCACACAAATTCCCTTCTCTTCCTGTCTAAACTTTCCACATGCCGATGCATATAATCATCTTGCTTTAAATGGATTTCAATCATGCTGTTTTTCGCTCGCCGTAGTCAGAAGCCATGCATGTGAAGTGGACCCATATGGAATGCCGGGGGGCTGTTCGCACATCTGTCTGCTCAGCAGCAACTACAAAGCACGGACTTGTCGCTGCAGGACTGGCTTCATCCTGGGGAGTGATGGCAGGTCATGCAAAAGTATGTTATTTAAATCAAAGAGTTTGCCAGCCACTAGTATTTCAGGGTATAGTTCTGGGTGTTATTTAACATGTTTATCAAGAACAATACAAATCACATGGGCTGCTTCTGGGTAAAATTTGTTTGCAACATGTACCTGACACTTTGTTCGTAAACTCCTTTCATTCCCCTTAAAGGATTTGATTTGGCTTAGTTCATAGAAGTGACAAATAAAAACTGGGATGCTGTTTAAAGAATTCTAAAAATTATCACAGGATTTAAGTTAATCAGTCTTACTCTTTCTTTATATATTATGCATTTTCACAGCACATAGGTACTGAAATGCGCTTAAATAGTTTGTCACACCTAATTTCTACCTATACAATCACCTTGTAACTCAGAAGCAGGCTGTTCATATGCATAAGTCAAGCAAGGTTTTTCTCATAATGCTTTGTGAGAGCAAATTTGATTTGTATAGCTATGGTTATACCTAAAATTAGGTATAAACAATCCGTTGGTCACCTACAGCCAAGAGAAGAGTTCTGAAAGTTTTGGGGAACACCTGTTTTTGTCTGGTTTCTTGATCAAATGGCACTGATTTAGTTCAGATGAAATTGTAAGAGGTATATGGTACTAAGGGTTAAGGATATTTATCTTTAAGGAAAGAAAATCACCTTACTACACTTCAGTTATTTGTAATTAACCTACTTGATTAAACTGTAAAAATCTCCTCAGAAACAGGAAATACTGGTATCCATATTTTGTATCTCAGCATGAAAGAACAGCGTGTTGTTGTATTCCTTCCCATTTGAAAGGAATTTACTGTAATCGTTTGTCTTGTGTGTTTCTGAGAAACTTCAGGTGAAAAAAAAAAAGGTGGTTTGTATTTGCTGGAGTTTATGGTCCTGTTAGATTTAATGATTACTTCAGTCATGGTCTACATTGCCCTGATAGATCCTAATGAATTGTAAAATTGAATGTCTACAAAGCTATATATGTCCATTTCACAGGAGATGCAAAGTTATTCTGTGATCTAGCATTGCTTTTCAGTGTGAACTTTTCTAGAAAAAATTAATTAGACGTAAGCAGCTCACTGAAGTAATTTGTATTTTAATTAAGGTAATATAATTAGCTAGATTTCTTGAGTTTAGATACCTTCAGAATATATGAAAGTTTAATTTTTGGTATTGAATAATGTTCCTGCTCCCCCACTAATTGTGCCAGTTAATTAAACAGTGACATTATGCACTGTAAAGAAGATTAGGCAGCATCAGTTGTTTATGTTTGTAATCTTTCTTTTGCAGGACCAAAGAATGAATTGTTTCTTTTTTATGGGAAGGGACGCCCAGGAATAATACGGGGAATGGACCTGAATACCAAAGTATCTGATGAATACATGATCCCTATAGAAAACTTGGTCAATCCTCGTGCTCTGGATTTCCATGCCGAAACCAATTACATTTACTTTGCTGATACTACCAGTTTCCTAATTGGACGACAGAAAATTGATGGCACAGAGCGAGAAACAATCCTCAAAGATGGTAGGCAACGCTAACTGATAGTGACATTCAGAGAATCTCAGTAAGGAGAAGTTGAACTGACATCTACAGATAATTTAAAGCTTTATTTAAATCTCCCGTGCAAACCAGACCCAACCTAGGCCTTGAACAGAGTTGGAGATTTACTCTTTTTTTACGACTTCCTGTTTATTTTTCCCGAGTGAAGAAATGTAAAGTTTGGTTAAGTTGCTCTGTTGTGAATTCTTACTTTGTCCATTTAAGCTTATCCCTGCCAGTGAGTAACTCCTACTTCTCCTCTGTATTCTCTCAGTAGTTAGATACAATGCATCCATAATATAGTTCTTTGTAATCGTTCACTGAGCCATCCTGTATTCTTGTGGACTTTATAAGACTCCTTCACTCCAACCTGTATCACAATGTGGATTCTGGAGCTTATTTGAGTAGGTTGGCAGAGTGAGACTTCCCGTAGTGCTTGCAAACTCGTTAGAGAAAAAGAAAAAGATAATGATTTAGCATTGTCTTTCCTGATGCATTTCCCATTGTATATGTGGAACCAACAGGAGAACCTAAACATTTTTTAGAACCTTAATTAAGAAGTTTGTACCATTTATTATAGCAATGAGAGAAAATACCAGCAGTTTTCTAGTTTCCACCTTTCCCTGTTCTCGAAGCAGATCTCGTCATACTAAATTCTGTTTCAGTGATAAAACCTCCAGTTTGTCAAGTCATATTTCTTTTTCTTTTATGGACTCTTTTCATGAAAGACTGCTTCAGCAGGAGGTAACAACTGCTTCATTTTCTAGTACTTAATAAAATAAGCAGCATGAATATTCATCTTGGCCGTCAGAGAGTTTAATATCCTTACTTGTAAATTGAAGCTCAAGACAGTGAAAGTAACTAAGATACCTTTGTTTTAGCACAGGGATTTTCACTCCCTGTCATTCATAACCCGCGGTTTAATCCACCCGTCTCAGGGAAGTTATCTGCAGTTTGCAGTGATATGGTACTGTTTTGGTATATGGTCTCTCCACAGACCTCAGAGCCAGCACAGAGATCTCTTCAGTAGTAGTTGGAAGGAATAGATGGCTCTTTACGCAATATTGGTGATTGCTTTATAAAAGGCAGCTGAGTAAATAATGAATACTCAACTGTCAATCTGGTAATTCTTCGTTTCACTGCGAATATGGAAATGGGTAATATACATCACAGAACTTCCATTGCTGACCTTCTTTCACTAAACAGCACACATTGCATTTTACAGCAAGGTAATCCAAATGTGGCGTAGAGGAAGGAGTGGACAATATGTAGATTTAAACATTATATAAGGGCAGCACCAAGGAGCATCCTTGCTGAAAGGTGTCAAACGGGTTGGAGTTAGTCTAATCAAACATGCAAACATGAATAAACTTTGTATACCAAACCAGTAAATTGAAGAGACTCTTTTCAATGATGTTTAAATGGAACTCTTTATAAGTACAACATAGAAAAATACCAATGCAATACCAAAAGAGTTATGGCTTATTCAATGATGTATTATTTGTGGTCCTAATACTTACAAAGACCAAAAAAATGTCACTGTCATTCTCCTTCTACTCCTTCCCCAGGAGCTTACATTGTTAGTTAGATCTTGATATAGTTTCATAACTTTAAAGTATGTTTAAAGAACACTTGTTAATGTATTTTTCATGATTTATAAAATTAATATGGCCTCTAGCCATACCACCTCAGCTTTTATTCTTGTCAGCTCTCGAGAACTCAGCAGGGACAGATTAAATTGTTCCTTGGTGGAAGGCTACTAGAGAAAATCAGGTGTGTCAGGAGGTGGTTTAATATTTGCTCTGAACAGCATGCTGCTAAGGAACTCTATCTGTGGTAGGTGTCACTTCTCAGATTAGAAGTTGTCATTTTTTCTGACTATCAGGTTTTGCAAGAGCAGATACGCTAGCTCAAACAACACTGCAACTCAGATAATTACAGTTTGCCTACATGAGAGCCTGATCCTACAAGCTGTTGACTGGGAATTGAGAACGCTGAGCACCTAACACTGCTGGAGTTTGATTTCCCGTATAGTTTCAGCTGTGATTTCTTATTCTTCACTTTGGGAAACAAACTGCTATGTAGTACTGATAAATATTTGACAGCCTACAGCACGGCCTAGCCTACAGTTGGCAGCACAACTGCAATAGTAGTGCACTTTCACCAGCAACAGAAATTGCTATAATTAAAGTTTCAAACTTGCATGTCAAATCAGTTTTTTAACTAAAAAATCGGAACAAACCAGACATTTTTACAGCTATTTAAATATTGTTCAGTTGAAGTAACATAAACACAAACTCTGGGTTTTTTTTTTTTACTTGTCTTTGTCCCCCTTATGTTGTTTGGGGTGGCTGTGAGCCTTAAAGTGTTCTATTATTCACTTGTAAATATTAGCAAAGAAGGTCAAGGGCTAACATTTTGCTCAAACAAGGTCAAAGCAAGTCTGTAAAGATCTTTGGAAGCTGTTTAGCTGGCTGGTATATATCGTTTTTTTTCACCAATTTTCATGTTAATCTAGTATTGTAGGCGCTATTAGTGTACATGACCTAACTGCCATTGAGCTAGGCCGTTCTGTACCAGATTATGCACTGTGTTTATAATTTCTTGCATATTTAAAATCAATGTGGCAAATTGTTGCCTCTAGAAATATGATTTTTTAAAAATCTTGTATCTGTAGTCAGAATATTTGGAACCCACATACTACTGTTGATTGTAAAATTCTGGTAGTATTTCCAATTCAATTATCAAGTGAAGAACGATCACAATGGTATCATATTCGTCATCCTTTTTACATTGAAGGGGCTTCAGTGCAGAAAGCCTGGCTTATTGTAGTCAAATCAATTCTTTTTAACCGGAATGGCAGTAAAGCCATTATTTTGTTCCTGCTTGCCACATGATGTGAAGCCCGCCTAACAAGTAAAGAATGTATTTAAAGCTTTCAGATAGTTAAATAAAAGTGAACTTTAAACCATAACTTCACAAAAAGATTGTGAAGTGTCTCTGTAGGATTGTGCTGTAGAATTCTCCTTTATTTTAAAACTTCCTGATATGTTTAATATCTAATTACTATTAGGTTTTGTTTGTGTTTGGTTTTTTTTTTATTTAGATTGTATTTGGTCTAGAAATATAGATGCTCCAAAAGTACTGGAGAAGGCCTGGTAGCTCAGATACAGTAGCTATTATATGAAACTGAATAGACTTGGAGCAATATGCTTGTAAAATTTGGGAGGTATCTAGCATTCTTATCTAATGTTTAGCTTTGCTGTTGATAGAAATACACTCCATATTTGGACTCTTTTGTCTCCCAAAGCAGAAAAAAAAACCCAAAACAAACCCAACATTTTCGTTAAAAAGCTGATCTTATTAGTATAAAAACTCTGTCTAACCCAAAATGTCTTGGTCAGACAGGATAAAAGTAAAATGGATTTTCAACAAATCGCTCCTTGACCTCAAGCTTGATTTTAGTTATATCAGTGTTTTCCTGAGTTGGGCGAAATTTGCTGAGACTCCTCTTAGCCGTAAAGGACTTTTCTTTCGCTCCTGCAGCTTGTCTTTGTTCCCTGCTCTGTTTAGCAGTCTTTCTCTGTGAGCCTTGGCTCCCAGGTTCTTGGTGAGAATGCTGTCTTCTTTTCCCTACCATACTTTGCACTTCTCTCTTCTCAACATGCTTATCACTCCAAGACCGCCAAAGGCCACTCTCCCACTTTCAGAGTTCCAGCTGACTCTGACATTGCCTTTTTAAAAGAATGTAGCAAAGGCACTGAGAGACAGCAAACAAAACTGTGTCTATCAGCCTGGGAAACCCGGGTGAGCTGCTGGCACTGCTCTCACCCACTCTGTCTGATCCACAGTCGTTTTGTTCTTTGACTGGATGATACTTGTCAGACTGGGTGTTTGCTGGGTTAGGTATGTCATCATACTGTTGTGTCATATTCTCCATCTGGAGAGTGAATTTTGGCACCGTTGCTTCCTTCAAGCTTTTTAGATCATAAGGTAAAATACATGCCCAAAACTAATAGTGACGTTTAGATGTATCAAAAATATGGACAAAAATGTTAAACACATTTTGGAAAACCTCTCAGCATATGCTACTCCCCGCCCCCAATTTTCTCATATTGTGTCTCACAGTATGTAGTGTCATCTCTAGACCCGTGACTAAATTTAAGTCTAGTTTCTTACGTGAACAAGGTTTAGTTGATACTTTGGCTGGGTACCTTTGTCTCTCTGTAATATCTTTTAGACCTTTAGAATAATTTCAACTTAATTTGATATATAGGGCAGAGCTCCAAGTATAATTAAAATCCTAACATTTTGTAAAAATAGGGAGGGGAAGATACCAAGAACCAATGATTTGCAAGTTGACTCTCATTTTACTCATTTCTGCAGCTGGGCATAGCAATGTGAACACAGAAATTCTGAAATGGAATTATAACAAAAGAGAAGAAAAGATTTCACTATTCTTCACCTAAGTAGTCAAAAAACAAAGGAACACATGAATACAGAGGGAGTCAGGCTTCAATTGCTCCCACGTTCAAAGAACTACACATTTAAAAATGGCAGCTGGAGATGTGACGTACCTTTAATCCCTGTTACTGTTCAGGTCACTGCAGGTGGTAGATTGTACTTTGCAGTTCAAGCGTTAAAGAAAAAACCAGCAAACAAACCCTAGCAAGTGTAAAATACAACACAGTTGTATATACATACATATATACATAAGTCTCCATGAGTGTTTAAATTAACATAAGCAAAACGGGTGGGATAGGATGAATACACACTTGGAATTATAGACAACATTAAAGCTAGAAAGAATCCTGAACTAATCTAGACCTTGCTGATTTCTTGAAGACTAGTAAACTTATTTCTCAATTACTTTCTATGTTATTGTCAATACGTTCTTTCCTTTTATGATAAAAAAATTTCTCATTTGCGTATTTATCTTTATTCATCTGTGCTGTTTGTCCATTGCCATCATGCCCACACAGTGGATACTGATAAGGGAAAAAGCAGTTTTAAAAATATTACATGGCTGTCATGCTATGACTTTCCGTAGGCACCAGATGCTTTTATTTTTCTCTTCTTAACCATTGAAAGCATACTGACTGAAGTATCTCTTAATAAGGGGATCCTTGTTATTTCTAATATACTTCAACATTGTATTTAAATGCATTTTTTTTT
>RSEF01000007.1:36401913-36445427 GCA_003993805.1 Himantopus leucocephalus | reverse complement strand
GTAAGAGTTTGTCCCAAGGAAAATATGTGTGACACGGTTGCAAAAGAAAATTTGTAGGTATGCTGAAGTTACGAATGTTAGTAAGACCTTTCCGTGAGTAGTTACTGATTGTATTACGGGGAGGCATCTTGGTGGAGAAATCTGAGGGAAGGTTTAGACGATGGCAACACAGCACCACTGCACAATGCTGTTGCAGTAAAAATGACTCTGATAACCACTTGAAATGTCCCCAGCCAGCACTTCAGGAGTTCACGGGGAGTTGTTGTCTGGAAAGCTGACAGTTAAATTACATATGTCTGGCAGCACAGTTCAAACAGTAAACAGTTGTGTTCGGTTTAGCACATTTTTGCGTGTGTATTTGGCGTAAGCGTGATTTAAGTAGGATCAGTGATTTTGTCACATCAGCATTTCTTAAAAAATGAATTTTTTATGTACATTGTGATAAAAATCTCTTTGCATCACGTTTGCTCTGAGAAAATCTTCCAAAAACTCCAGCGTTGATCAGAAAGTGACGTTGACACTGGTGAGAAAGAATGAGTCTGATGAAAGCTTGTATCTGGATGGCATTACCGGTATAAATGTGAACAGAAAAGGCAATTTACGTTTTTCAAGTCTTGATGATTCCTGTCATGGAAATTGTACTGTAGGATTGTATGTCTGAGCGTGACAAACAGGTAATACCATCCATAGCCTCGTAGCAGGGGGCGGGGGGAGGGGGTGTGTGTTAGTGTGTTTTTTTTTTATTTTGGGGGATTTTTATCTTACCTTTTCAGCCATACCGACCTTCATTTTTATGACAGCAAAAGGAGGCACCGATTTGGCGCTGTGAATTCTCAGGCTTCTCAGGTGGAAGCGCTGGAGGCAGAGCTACCACGCTGTTACCCCATTACCTTTTTTGACAAGATACCAAAACATACAACAGTAAAACAAGCATTTCCCCCCCAAGTTTGACCTCAGAAAGGATACCAAAGGTGGCCTCCTCAGCTTTCGGAAGGCGGTGGGAGGCAGCAGCCGGTGACCGCCCCTCAGCCCTCCCTCAGCGGCCGCCGCTGGGTGCCGTGCTTTGGGCACCGACCGCCCCGGGGCCGGCCAGAACCGGTCCCAGCCACCCCTGAGGAAAGGGCCAGGCCAAGGGCTGGTGTGCGTGTCAGGGTGGCGTGGGGCCGGGGCTGCCCGGGAAGAGGCACGGAGAGGTGGTGCAACACAGCACAGGGAAATACTCTGTGGAGGGACTGAGGAGAAGGGGGTAGGCAAGTGACAGGGCTGCTAGAGAGTGCTTACAGGCAAGGGAGAGGGACCAGAAAAGGTGATGGTTACCAACACCGTGGCCCAAGCCTCCATCACTCCCCTGGGTGTTAGCGGCCCTCTGGCATGGCCTGACAAGTGGTGGGCTCGTGCTGTAGGTGGGGAGTGACCAGAGCGGGAGGAGCGTGCTGGAGGGCTGGTGGCAAAGGGCGATGCCTGAAGGTGGGTGATGCCTCAGCCTTCACAGTGCTACAAAGGCCGGTGGAGAATGAGTGGAAATTCTCCATATCCCACCCCACACGCTTGGACTTTGAGATCTTTCTGAAAGAAAAAGGGAAGGGTACGATGAAGAGAGGTGGAAAACCTTTTAGAGACCTTATGCTGTCAGTTAAAGAATTGGGATCATGTGGGAGAGGGCAGAGCTCGGTTAATGTTACGGGGTGTTGGATAAGCCTGAGGGAAAACTTGTTGCTCAGGGAATTGCTTTATTACTTCTCAAGTAGGGAAACCTCCACACCATATGGGATGAACATTCTTGACTCGTTTTGGTTCTGGATGGAGCCCTACCACTGTCAAACTCATGAGCCCATTGGTACGTTGATGGTAGCATTGCTCTTTGCTCCTGTACTGCTTCCTATGTCAATGGTTTGCTCATATGCTTAGTTATGGAGAATAGCTCGGACTGTCGTGATGTTCTTGCTTACGTGGTTTGCAAGGTCAAGGGATAAGGGAACAAATGTAAATTGAATGCCCATTTGGCTTATTTTTTAATAGGAATGAAACTTGCAATTTGGTTAAAAGCAAGATAATTTAGGGTACTGGAGCTGACCGTAGAGGCTGTTCTTGACTTGAGTGATATGGCTATTTAGGGTTAAAATTAAGTAGGTGTTTGTTAAATAGTGATTTGCCCAGGGCCAGCTATGGTTAACATATGAAGGCTTATGGTTTAATACACAAGTTTTATGACCAGTCTTTGTCTGTTATAGGGTGTTTTCAGCAAAGACTAATTCTGACAGACACAGCAAATATAATTCAGATTCAAGGAAATAATCTAATTTAGCTGTATGGACCATATACTTTCCATTGTTTATACTAATGGATAATGTTAGAACATAAACATATAATATTAATCTCTTATTACTGTCTTCTCTCTCTCAACAGATCTTGATAATGTAGAAGGCATAGCAGTGGACTGGATTGGAAATAATCTTTATTGGACAAACGATGGCCACAGGAAAACAATTGCTGTAGCCAGACTGGAAAAAGCTGCTCAGAGTAGAAAAACTTTGTTGGAGGGAGATATGTCCCACCCTAGAGGAATTGTTGTTGATCCTGTCAATGGGTATGAAGTAGACTAATTTATGTTGTTTAATGCATGCCTTTATAGCAATGAATTTTGCTTAGGGTTGAGTCTGTAGAGTCAGGTACTAGTCTCTAATTCTACAGTAGTCTATTATAGCTGTAATTCCTGTCCAGCATTCTTGCCTGAGGCCTTCAGAAGAACGTGTATGCCCAGACACAGCTGAACCTATGTCAAGTTAATTTGAATGTGATTCACCTTTTTCTCAAACAAATTGAGTGTATCAGACCTGTATGTATTTTTAATACCAAGTGAACTTTATAATACTCTCCTTTATTTCTGTCTTTGTAAGTCTCAATTTCTGAAGATAATTATAACCATATCCTTGTACATGTTAGTTTACAAAACTAAATGAGACAGGTGCTTTTCATTACTTACTGGCATAATTAATTGTGATAGGCTGCATAATCAAACGAACATTATATTAGTGTGATATGTTGTGGTTTACCTAAAAATTCACTGTTACATTTATTCAAGGAATTGTCACTGGAGAATGGTGTAGGCAGGTAATTCTAGTGTGGCTGGATTGATTGCTGTTTTTCTAGTACTAGAATGTATTTACTCTATCAGGTTTTCACTTTTGAGTTTGTCCTTTGAGGAATGGAAGTGACTGTGGAAAGGCTACAATTAATTAAGGTCAGATAGTAAGGATGTAAAATCAGACCACAAACCATAACCATACCTACAATTACTTTGTTAAATTTTCCAGCTCAGTAAATGCATGTCACAGGAAATAGTGTATGAAGATGTATTGTCTGAAAAGGGCTATTATATAAAAGATTTTTCTAATAAAATAGCATGCCCTTCATGATTATACTTCTCATGGAAGCTTTTCCTGAGGGATAGCATTTATTATGGCATTTTAATTATGTTTAGAAAATATTAGTCTTGATTTAACCAATGTAGAAGCATTAACTGCATTTTGAGATACAATTAAAGCACATTAATGTAGATGTCTGTTACTATAAGCGTGTTTTAGCTTATGACATGATAACTAGGATAAGCACAGACAAAAAGTTGATGGAGAAAATCTCAGTAATTGCTGTTGAGCAGTCATGTAAATATTTGTAAAACATATTTTGTCTCCCAATACAATAAATACCATACTGACCTGCATCTCTGCCTGAGCTTTAGGGTGTGTGCAGGTTTTATAATCCTGTGATTAAACCTACTGTTGTTTGAGTCAAACGTGCAATGAAGTTTATAAGCCTCATGGATCAAAAATTGATTGATGTTCTTAGCATATATTTACAAAAATATTAAAAGAACCCAAAACAACCTTCTGGTGGGTGACTTGGAATAGACAGAAAAGAAACAAAAAAGGTACATGTGCATCTCTGTAAACCTGTGTAATGATGGTGCAGTTTTTTCTTTATCTTTTCCAATTTCTTATATAAAAAACCAAATTGATCAAATTATGCTTATACATTAAAGTGTGTTTGAATAAAATTTTTGACCAGTGATTTGGAATCATTTACACAGATTTGATAACAAAACTGGTTTTCACTTCAGTGTTTCGTTCCTTTGGAAATTTAGAATTTGAATTCCAGGACTTTATTCTTCAAAGTACAGACAGGTTAAGTGGGTTACGATCACACAAGTTATTTCAGAAACATAAATCTGGTGAAATCAAAGGTGAGGCACGTAAATACCAACTGAATCATGACAACTTTAACAAGTAGGATCCATTTAAGATTTGTATGATATTTTCCCTCTATTTAATGCTTAATAATTGAAATCCTGGATTTCACTTTAAAAGTAA
Source organism: Himantopus leucocephalus (assembly GCA_003993805.1). Lineage (NCBI taxonomy): Eukaryota > Metazoa > Chordata > Aves > Charadriiformes > Recurvirostridae > Himantopus > Himantopus leucocephalus. The sequence continues at coordinate 36,441,060 of RSEF01000007.1, read as the reverse complement.
ATGTCTATTATCTAGTAAATGTTTTCAGCGTATTGATGTCACTGTGTGTCATATTATCTGAAATGCTGTTTAGATGCTTCATAGATTACATACATGCGTCTATGTGTTTCTTCCCATGAACCTGTTTTTCCTTTGAGGGGAAAGAAAAAAGTAAGAAAAAAGAGAAAAGTGGTGTTTCTTAGAATATTTGCTACCCTCTGCTTTTGTGTGAGTTCTAGTCGTGTATTTTAAATTGTTGAAATCAGAGTTGTGACCAGCAAATTCTGTAATAAAATATGAAGGTCAGATTGATTCAATGAGGGGGGGAAAAAAGAAAAAAAAAAAAAAGAAACATAGGGTGTGTTCTGTAGTGTCCAGGAAAGAATGGCTCAGAAAACTAAGCTAATAATTTTAGATGACTTACTACAATGCTTACTTAATTTTTCCAATGTAGCATAGGTACTTTTTTTTCAGAGTTGTTTTGGTTATCTACCTTGCTGCACTATAATCCATAACACTATGCTAAAATTGCCTACCACATATTTTTCAAGTAATTTTTATAGCCATCTATCTTTCTAAACATTTTTGTGAGGGACAGAGTACTCATAATAGTTTTTTGAGTAATTTAGCTGCTTTCATGTGGGATGTGAAGTTCACAGAATGTCAAGGTTATCCTGTAGCTGTTAAACCAGAGTGCAATTAGTTCATATATTGCAGCTTTTTTGATAGTATTAAGCATAATAAAAAGCAGATTTGCATCATAAAGGCAAATTATACATTGCCAAAAAAACCCCGAAAAACAGTAAAAGTTTGAACCTCATGACGAAGTCAATAAAATTGCTGGTTTAAAAAAAAATATTCATAATTCTGGTGTGATTAAATAAGGTCTTGAACAGTTCTTTCACTTGTCATATCAGTTAGCCCATTTGGTATTCATGTAATTCATTACAATATGAGCAAAGACACTCTAAGTGTCATTTCAGCAGCATCCAGTACACAGGAAATGTAAATACAGTTGTAGAAACAGCATTGGAAAGAAACACGCAAAAGTCAAAGTTGCTCTGCCTTGTGGATATACTGTTACAAACTGCTGCTAAAAGTCTACAGTATAATTCTGATGATTAAAATGGTATCTGAATGTTCATTTTTATAATTCCATAGCTGGATGTATTGGACAGACTGGGAAGAAGATGAAATAGATGACAGTGTGGGAAGAATTGAGAAGGCATGGATGGATGGCTACAGTCGGCAGATTTTTGTAACATCAAAGATGCTATGGCCAAATGGTTTAACTCTGGACTATCGTGCCAATGTATTATACTGGTGTGACGCCTATTATGATCACATTGAAAGGATATTTTTGAATGGAACTGACAGAAAGGTAAAAGAAAAATACTGCTGTTTTGCCACAGGCATGCTCTTTCTCTGGATTTTATTGTGTTATGTTAAAAATACTTTTCAAGCTTTTTAAGTCTGCATAACCCTGCGGCATGTCCAGCGTCATCTCGGTTGAAACAAGTGATGTTGGCAGTCTCCTGTAGAAGACTATAATACAGCTTAAAATTTTCATCTTTAGAAAGTGACACAAAAGTTGATTTTATTTTTTTTTAAATCTATTTTTCTCATGTGATAATGAGTTATATTTTGTTTGATCCACAAAGCTACAAAGAGCATTTCAGTAGAAAAAAAACCCTTCTTTTGGCTCTGCCAGAGAGGCTTTCATTTAACTTCACTGGATAAGCTGCTTTCGATGAATCTCAGTGCCCCGTTTTAGCATTTTTGGTAATATGCAGAGGGGAAACACTCAACAAGTGCTATCAAAGATGGAGAGAGATTGTTTTAGTTGTTCCTAATGGCCATACCAACTTGATACAAGTCTGTACAGAAGTTCTGTGTTGTTTTGTAGAAGTAACAGAACAGACATCTGGAAAATGGTTAAAGCTTGGACTGGAGTCTGATAACTGGGGAAAGGTTTAGCACCTACTTCATAAAATTAGTACCCTGACAACTGAAACTTCACCATTAATTGAGAATGGTGGGCATTACGTTTGTGGGAGGATTTTGTCACAAAATGTACGTGTCTTGTGACTTCTCATTTGTCCTTCATTCATGATTCCTTCTGTATGATGTGCTTGATAGGACCAATACGCAGATTTCTAGTATTGAAAGTAGTAACTGTAGACACAGCCCTCCCTGTAACTCATCCCTGTACAAGCTCGAATTGCTTTAATATTGTTTTTAAAATCCTTTATATTGAGTGATGTGTTGTTGAGCCTGTACTAATACTGTAGTGTTGCAGTTTGTCATAGTGGCTAGGTCAGGATTTACATTTAGCGCTTCAACTTTTGCTCCAAATCCATTACAATCCTGTAACGAAGAGGGGAGGGAGCTAGGCACATTGGCAGAAAGTCATTTTTCAATTAGAGATGCTTGCCTACTAACCGTGCTAGACTTCCTGGAAATTCCTGGACAGAACAGGTCTAGGAAGGTTAAATGCAGCTGCCATGGATTACACATGGATTACTAGTGAGAACTACTGGTTCTGCTGGTTTTGCCTCACACTAGAACTGGAGAATAATAGGAGCCACCTGTGTCTACAGGTTTTATTTTGAAGTGTCACAGAATGGTTCTGTTTTTTTGAAAAAGTGTTTTTTCTATAATGCTGTGATTTAAATAAAATGTGTAACTGTTTGAATAAAATTTATGTAGCCAAAAATAACTAGAAGATACTTGCTTTTGATGCTGAATCCTTTGTTGTTAATTATAGAATATTTTTGTCAAAATGTAACTGGGTCAATTGTGTCTTTATTTCTGTGTCAGTGTAGTGAAGATTTTTGTGGGTGGGGAAGACCTACATGAATTCCATCAGTAGCGGATAGTTGACTGATGGATTAATTTTGATCAAAAGCAGTTAATTGAAATAAGGGGTTTTGACCAAAAGAATTCCAAGCCCAAAGAGAAAATTTGAAGGGCAAAAGGGGATGATGTTTGTCACCTCCAAGTAGTTGTATTTTAGTTGGCTTTAACTCCTTGCTCTCTTGGCTTTGTGTCTCTATTTAGAGACAAGGTAGGGCACCTGATGAACTGCTTCCTTCTTTCTAGAGGCAAGATAGAAATACCCTGTTGGGCGCTCATTCACGCAAAGGGCCTCAGCTGGCAGAAGATGGCTGGAACTTAGTCATTTCCAACTGCAGCTGCTATGTTGAAGGATAAAGGCAGGGCTTCCAAAATTAGATTATTTAGAGTTCTGCAGTTTTCTATGTCTTTTTAAAGTAAATCATTCTAATTACTGTAATTTACTTGATGGTAAGTTTAGCCTCGTTTTAAAGTTTTGGTTTCGTTCGGTAGGGATTGAAAGTATTTTTACACTCGTCCTCTTTATCAGACAGCTCTTGTGCAGTGGTAGTTGCAGCTCTTGTGAAGGAATCCTGAGACTAGAGCTATAGCGAATGACACAGTTTTAGAACATTTCCATGGCCAATAAGATAAAGGCAAGTTTTGGGGTGTAATTTGTAGTTTTAGGTATAAGTTAATAAACAAGAAGTAGAAGGTCTATGGAAAAAAGTTTCTTTTATTTTAAGAAAAAAATGTGTCATTTTTGAGGGGGGTTTGTTTTTGTTTTTGTTGGGTTTTTTTTTTAAGTTATCATAACTCAAACTAGAGAGGAAGTTCACAGAAATAAATAAGCAATTGGTGCGCTTACTTCACACTTCAACAAAAATAAGCAACTCATACACACTATTCTCTGCTTTGAAAGAAACAGATATGTGATATGCTTGACAGATACTCAATGTTATATGGAGAACCATGCTTCCTTGCTAGGGAAGGAGGTAGATATTTACTGAACATAACGATTGCATGGTTACCTACATTCCTCTGCGTTATCTGGCAAGGGACACTTAAAATTAATTTATATGAAGTTTTGAAGTTAGATATTTATGCTGGTGCATAGAATGGCTTTACAGTCTTTATTTGATTTTATTGCATTAAGTTGTTATGTTTGGGCACAGTACTTATCTCAGTATTCCTATTTCCCATTTTATGTTCTCTGCAGTGTATGCTAAGAAAAATTAATAATTATTTTAACCTTGCTAATGCTCACCTGCCACTAATTAATTGCAGGTAGTATACAATGGAAAAGATTTGAATCATCCTTTTGGCCTATCACATCACGGAAACTATATTTACTGGACAGATTATATGAATGGGTCAATTTTCCAGTTGGATCTCGTTACAAGGAATGTGACACTGTTAAGAAGTGAGAGACCACCTTTGTTTGGACTCCAGATTTATGATCCACGTAAACAGCAAGGTATTTATCACATACAATTTCTCCAAAGTTCTGTTATAAAAGGATATTTTCCCTTGCAGTCTCCTGGTACTTTGAGGTGACTAGATGAACAGCAACAGAAAAAAGACTATGACTTGTGGCATGAGAAAGATACTTTCCATTGTTTCAATCCATTGGTGTCAAAATTGATCATCTCATACCTACTAAAAAGTGAATCATAGTATTATACCTGTCTGAATTTCTTCTGTGTATTTACACTGCCTTTATTGCCATTTTTCCTGTGTCAGAGATATTGTGAAAGTATAAAAAAGAATAGATAACATATACACATTGTCTCATAGACATAAAATATATTATCGTGTTTACCTTTTCTTAAACAATATCAAAGATCCTGTCTGTCTTTTCCTTTTTGTAATTTTCTCCCCCATGTTGGTCTACATCAGCACCGTATGACTTAATCTCCTGAAAGTACGTGGTGCTGTTACACAGAATCAGAGTAAGTGGCCTTTGAGAGTAGTGGAAAAATCCATAGCTGTTGCTACTTGATGTAAGTAGAGAAATTATATCAAGACTATAGGTTTGCATGGATGGAGTTTAGCAAATGCAATTGCTACTACGCAGGTAAATTTACAAATGTATTTTACAGAAGAAAACTTTGGAGTCTATTTACTGCATACAGCGTTCAGTTGAGTTGTTGAATATTTGCTCTCTTTGATGAAAAAGTATTTCTGGTTAATGTCTGGTTAATGCCTGCTACCAAACCTAACAGGAATTAGTGCAAACTAAATACTGTTTAAAAGATGACCATATTAAATATTGATGTCTATAGATCATAATTTTTGACATGTAGAACATTTCCAGTTCAACAGTTCCTGTAGAAAGTTGGAGACACTAAGGTGTTGGCAGTCCTGCTACTTTTGATTCTGTGCATGAAGCAGAAAAGTAACAAAATGTAAATTTCACCATTTGTCCGAATGCTACTTAGCACAGATACAACATTAAAATACCTTTGTTAAAACAGTTATTATTTAAAAAAAAAAAAAAAAAAGCTTACAGGACCTGTTACGAGTACTTTGTCCCTGTGCATAAAGCCCAGTTTTATTTTCACACCATCATGACCTTCAGATCTGGATGTAGGTACAGTGTCTTGGTCGTGTCTATTCTTAGCGCTTGGAAGATTTGACTGTCTCTGTCATTTGTAGTCAATGAATGGCTTGGAGAGCAACTGATAAAACTCCTACAGAATGGGTAGGATCAAAACATTGGAAAACAGATTTAGGACTCACAGATACATAGAAAATATTTAGCCTTCATATTTGTTATAGGCATATACCTATATGCTGAATGTATATATATACATGTTTCTCTGTGTGTATACAAAAATGATACACTTATAGATGAAAATAAAGTATAGTGAATAATTTCCCTATATATACTGGCTAAATATTTTGCATAGGTTTATTTCAGAGGTTTTACATACCAGACATAATAAATATTTTTGTATTGTTTTTCTTCTGTCTGGTCTTACCATTTTTTTTTCCATCCAGCAAAAAAACAGCTGGTGATTTACAAAGGGAAGAAACAGTTTAGTCTTCAAAATGATGCTGAAGTATTAAATGGGAAGTGCATATGTGTACAGGCAAAATACTTGGCATGTCATATCTGCATGTATAGGGTTGTTTAATTTTATGTTTCATTTTCAAATTTACTATATTTTAAGACTTAGATATGTAGTTTATGTTCTTTGGAGAAGACAAAGACTTCTCTATCTAAAAGAGCATCTTCCAGTTTGTTTTTCTTTGGGAAAACTGCTTTTTACAATGTCTCACTTAACCATCTGAGGCCCTACTAAAAAGCTTTGTGATTTTCTTAACAGCAGGTTAACGTGAAGTCTTCTCTTTCCTGCTGAATAATGTTTTTAGATGTCCAGTTAGGCTTTCTTAGGGAAAACCATTGAGATTCATACTTGATTATGGAGAGCTGAGGTGCAGACAGCCAACTTGTAATTGGTTTTATGAGTATGGAGGCAATGCTGAAAGTTTTTCCTTTCTGATATTGTAACATCTAAATTTTCAATACCTCAGCCAAACTGTAGTATGTGTAGTGCTGTGATACCTCAAGGTCATTGTAGCAGTTCGTCTCTTTCACAGAGGCTTTTCAGGGACTCTCTCTTAGTTCCAGTGTCATGTAAAAACATGGTGTGTTTGGGGTTTTTTGTTAGGTTTGGGATTTTTTTTAAGGCAAAATCTGCCCCTAAATCTACCCTCAAGTTGGCCAAATTTTAGAATACTTTGAACTGTGTCTGCTAAGAGGGGATGTGGTGATTGCTTTAAATACGTAGTACTTCTGCTGCTTTATTTGGCACTCAGAAAATTGGTTTTAGAAAAAAAAGGAAATATAAAAATGAATGCAATCGCTGTTAGCTTCCAAATAAGCTAACACCAGAGACAGAAGACTAAAATATTTCCTCTTAGACATTTTTAGCTGAATGAGCTTAAATCTTGAGAAAGAGGATTTGGCTCATTAATGCATTCTTTGTTTGAAATTGCAATTGGAATTTTGTAAATTAACTGCAGCCTTTAGGATCTTCCCTTTTTGTCATGCTCAGTGAGGTTGATCTTACATCATTCCCAAAGGGGCATAAGCATTTATTTTAAAGAAGATGGAGCTCTTTTTTTCTTTTTTTCTTTTTTTCTTTTTTTCTTTTTTTCTTTTTTTCTTTTTTTCTTTTTTTCTTTTTTTCTTTTTTTCTTTTTTTCTTTTTTTCTTTTTTTCTTTTTTTCTTTTTTTCTTTTTTTCTTTTTTTCTTTTTTTCTTTTTTTCTTTTTTTCTTTTTTTCTTTTTTTCTTTTTTTCTTTTTTTCTTTTTTTCTTTTTTTCTTTTTTTCTTTTTTTCTTTTTTTCTTTTTTTCTTTTTTTCTTTTTTTCTTTTTTTCTTTTTTTCTTTTTTTCTTTTTTTCTTTTTTTCTTTTTTTCTTTTTTTCTTTTTTTCTTTTTTTCTTTTTTTCTTTTTTTCTTTTTTTCTTTTTTTCTTTTTTTCTTTTTTTCTTTTTTTCTTTTTTTCTTTTTTTCTTTTTTTCTTTTTGTGTGTGTTTCTCCTAAAAAAGCAAGATCAAGGCTGAATCATGTGGTATAGAGAAAATCATAGTAGTTCATTTTATGGTATGAGTTATACTTTATAGCTGATGTGCACATACCTTAGAAAACATTTGACTCTGATATTTTGAGGTTCCCGTTTTGATGCTGCTGTTATTGTCACTGTCTACACAAGCAGAAACCATGTCAATTCATTCTGGCATATTTGAATTGAGACTGGCATTTTTATTAGGAGGTCTTTTACAGGAGACTTGACTGTGCCAATCCTGCTTTCCTTAGTACTATGGGTAGCAACATTAAGCTTCTTTTGGTATCTCCTTAAGAAGATGTGTTTCTCACTGCCTTTTTATCTCATGAGGCACGATCCTCTTGCAGAGGAACATGGGGTTTTTTCTTGCTTTCAGAGATTAGAATTCATCTTACTTTCCTAGGCATAGTCTTTGGCTCTCTATGCATCAGGAATACCTTAAAAAATGGGGAGGTGGCAGGAAGTATAGTAATCATAGGAGCTGGATTTACAGTCAGCATCTGAACCTGCCAAGGCCTGCGGGTATTTCCACTGCTATGAAAGGGGAGATAGCTGTTGATATGTAACTGATTCTTGTGCAAGTCCATTTACAGCAGTTAAAATAGCATTTTTGGAAAGCAGTTGATATTTTAACTCCTCAGATTGCAAAGAAGAGCTGCTTGAGCCCCAGGCTGCTGCTCTTCATATGTGTAGTATGATCCTAAAAGTAGACTTACACAGCTTTAGCAGTACTTGAGGTTAGGTTTATAGGAAGGTACAAACATAAATGAATACCCATGAAAACACAGAAGTACAATGATTACTAAGCATCAATAAATACTTCAGTATATCTTTTAAATGAGAAGATTAAACAAATGTATATGGTTGCCATAATGTGGTGGGTTTTTTTCTGAGACCGATGACTGAGGTGCAAGTACGTTGTTGTTTTAGCTCTGGCCTAATTTTTTTAGCAAATTAAAATGGAATCAGCCTAATTTAATCATATGCAAGTAACAGGGCAGCAGCTGTTTTAAAAGCTGGCAAAATATGAAAAATATGATAACAGCTTTGAAATTAGTTTTAAAATTTTGGGAATATTTTAAGAACACCCATATAAAATGTCTGTTATGAACAGCTGTTGAGAAAATATAAAGAGACTTAACCTGTTTGTTCAGGAGACATTTTAGCCTAGGAGTCTCTTCAGCAAGACTGATGGGACCTTCAAGTTGAGGACTTCCTTAAAACTCACTTTATAAACCTTTTTATCTAGGATCTTGTTGCCTTAACTCTTGGTACTTGTATTTTTGTTGTCAACATCATCTCTTTTATCACTTACTTAGCAAGTAATCTACTGTGCTGTAGTTTGTCATCACAATTATGAGGTTAAGTGGGAACTTTCATCTTCAAGACGGACCAGTTGACTTTGATCTAGTGTTTTAATTTTGATTTTCTTTATTTTAAGCTTGCATTGGGCTTCAGAGTCATCATAGGTTTTCAAAGCGTTTTCTATACTTGTCTTAAATAGTCTTTTTTTCTATAGCCTTATTCTTTTTTAGTGATCTGACAAATTCATGTATATTCTTTAATTAAATCACTGCAAATTTCCTTGACTTGTGCTTTAAAATTTTGGATTCACTTTTGAAGATTATATTTTGGTTGGTTTGTTTTGGCAGCTTCTTATATCTTCTTAAGTGTTTGTTTTGCTGACATTCCTTGATTTGTATAATGGGTGGTCCTGTAAAGATGTAGAGAGCTTCAAGACTACTTTTTCTGAGGTGGTCTTGTACCTGAGGTTTTCCAAGATTTGGATGCAAATACATCTTTTACTTTTTTCATATTTGGGTTTTGGTGAGCATAGGTGTAATAAAGGAGTCGATTTTTGTACAAAGTTTTAGGTCATAGTCTAAAACATGAAGTCAATATCCAGTAAAGTGTTTCAAGGGCCCAGTCTAAGTTGGAACTGCTCTAAATCTAATCTAAAATTGTGATCCAGCCCTCACACTTCATAAAGACTTGCAGTTTTCCCTGTTTATACAGCTATGTTCTTGCTATCTCCCTCACACCCTGCCCAATGAAAGTACAATGACCACAATGGCTTCCCACAGAATTCTGTATTAATTACTTTACACAAATTTATTTGAAAGTTCAGTGGGGTATTAACGGACCATAGACAAATTTGCTTTGAAAAAGTGATGTATGGTACATCAGAAAAAAGTCTAGGAATAGATTATTATGGAATGTTCAAGGTCTGTATTGTAAGACATATCGAGGCACATCTTAAAATTTGAAACTTTTCAAAATCTTAAATTATTTGTTGGTTATAATAATAAATGCCTATATATAATAAATGATAATTTTAAAATGCTTCCCTGCACATGCAGGTATGGCTCTGACACAGCAGTTTAATACACGTGTCTGCAGCTACCTCTACGAGAAGTTAGTGTTATATTTTCTATGAAAAGAGAAGAGGTGGTGCTTTGAGGAGAAGGAATTGTGTGTAGTCTGTTTAAACCCAGGAAGTTGGTGAAAGCTTTGTTCACCTAAAAATGAGGAGCACAGGAAGGAACACCTGCTTTTTACTAGGACAGGAAAATGAAAAAAGTAGTGTTAATTTAAAGTTTCAGCAGACATGAAGGTTTATAGCTTGCCAGATTGTAGTCAGGTATCATCAACACTTAAAATTAACAGAGCTTTGATCATGAGAAGCTGAATGTCCTCAGCATTTCATATCAAAGCAATTAGGTCGTGACCAAAGTGACACAAACAGAAGTCGTAACATTTGCTTCAGTGGGCTTTGGTTTTAAGTCTGCTTGCCTTAAGGAATGAGGTAGTGAAGATGCAGCAGTGCTTGGTAGATGATTAAAACACCTGACAGCTGTCAGTATCTTCATGTGAACAGCCATCGTACAGCTTTTGGGAAGAAACAATAACACAGAAAAGGCAGGCAGAGAAATAGATGTGTTGAGAAAAGAGTAGTGGAATATCCGCCTTGTATTCTTTCTGGCATAGATCTCATTATACTTTCAATTCTGTTTCCTTTCTCTTAGCCTGCATTTGTAGTCACATTGTTTTAGCATGTGCAGGTGCCAATATAATTCAGAACATTCCTTTATATACCATTTAATTTCTTAAAACTACTATGTACTTGTAGCTGTGTCATATTAAATATTTTGTAATATTTGTTCCCCTCATAAAAAAGGGAGTTAAATGTTGTGAGTTGATGGTGTAGTTGTTTTGTTTCTATTCTTACAGGTTATTGCAACCTGTAACTAAAATTGTTTAAATATTATAACCTGCAGTAACCAAACTATGGGAATAATGCATCCCTAAAATGAGAGGAAAATAATTGTAAAAAATTATTCATGTGCATACATTCTAAAGAAAACATCTTTTAGTTCTAGCATGGCTAGTTTTAAAGTTGCTTTTTTATTTTCACAGGTGATAATGCATGTCGTGTTAATAATGGAGGCTGCAGCACTCTTTGTTTAGCCATTCCTGGAGGCAGAGTTTGTGCTTGTGCTGATAATCAGCTTTTGGAGGAAAACAGTACAACCTGCATGGGTAAGATTTTTAAAGAATATCTGAGTTGATACTACTGTTAAGGGATCAAGTCAAACCTGAAAATAAACCAAGAAAATGTTGTCTCCTAGAGTCTTTTTGCGGTTCTATAGGACAAAGAAATAGTCCTTGAATAAAGATTCTAACTGAAGACAGTTTATTAAATATAATTAAGATATTTCAAAAAATACAAAATAGTAAGTACACAATATTTGAAGAGAAAATACACTGGAAAATGTTTCAGCATGTCTGATACAATACAGCACTTAAATATTTCACTGACCTCTTCTAAAGAATATCAGAAATACCAGAAAATGTTGTGATTAAATCTATATAAACTGGTTTCAGATTATTATATGGACTAAGTATCTTAAATTGAAATCTGGCATAGAAAATGTTCATGCTGAAACTGTTCATAAAATACGTCAAGCAGATATATTTGTATATAATAGGTCCTGACACAGCCTACGCAAATTTCGATGTCTTTTTCTTGCATCTCTTTCTTGGATTCCTTCATTGAAATACCAATTTAAATAAAAAGTGTTAATAATAAAATGTGGGATGTTCAATTAAAAAGAATAACTCATCAAATAATACAGGTATTTTCTAAATGTTTAGACTTGATATTTGTAACTTAATCAAAATTTTACAGTGTGTTTCTTTTTTTGTTTTGTTTTGTTTTTTCATCTCATTGATCTATTTCTTGAAGTCTAGCGTGTAAATCTTTACAGAGGTCTCCAGCAGTAAGTCTAGTAGAGATGAGTAAAGTATAAGGATTATTTCATAACATGATGAACATTACTGAGCTTGCAATTACCTTGAATTTGACCCAAATGCATGGCTGGCAGAGCCATCACTGTTGCTAAAGAAAACTATTTTTCTTTTTAGCAGAAAATACTGGAAGGTGGACTTCTCACTGGTAAGATGGAATGTAAGCATTAGGAAGAGAGGTTAGACACTTTCAGATGCGAATGAAGCAGGTCTCCTGCTTTTTGCCCAACACACTTCATTGCCCGGCTCTTTCCAAGGACTGATGTTCCTCATAGGGTCACAGAGTGATTTGTGGTGTTTACACGTTAGGGATTCTGAACCTTATGTTGAGAAATGTATCTGTCTGGATTTATCAATAAGCTTGTAGCTTGCTACTTAATTCTACCTCAGCAGAATTTTACCCTTTCTTCTTTGCCAAGTCTGTACCAGTGCATAATGCAGGTGTTTGAGTTGTTGCTTGGATACAAGAATCAGCTTTTCAGTAATCATTTTCTAGCCCTTTAATGTGCACCAGACTTTGGTCTGTGTCTGTAAGAATATTTTCTTTTCACCGTTGATGAGGCATTGCAATATTTTAAACTGATATTTTTGCACTATCATCTAAGCACCAATTTAAAAAAAAAAAAAACAGTTTGAATACCATTCCGTTCTGAGTTCTTCCATTTATTAAAAATGTATTACCTCAACCATACACTCAGATATGCATGCTGCTACAGGCTTCAGGTGGAATTACCTCAAATATGCAAATTTACTAAAAATGTTCTGAAGAGTGATAACAAGAATTTATATCTATTTATGTAGCGGTAATATTGCATTCTGTATGTATCAAGCTGATAAAATAGATGTGCTTCTTGGCTATTTTTCCTAGTTAAACATGGAGAAGTCGTACCGCAGTTGTGCAAAGCTGAACAGTTTCAGTGTAACAATAAGCGCTGTATCCAGGATCGCTGGCGCTGTGATGGGGACGATGACTGTCTGGATGGCAGTGATGAGCATTCTGAAATTTGCTGTATGTATGCTTTTACATTTTAACCCACAATTCACACTTTATTTTAAAAATTGGAAACAAAGTAATGTAAGTCTGAGGGGCGTCAAGCAAAAGTGCTAATCCTTGAGTCATTCATGTAAATCTTTCATTTTCTTCTTTTCCTGCGTATAATAATAGTCCTTTTAAATGACACTCGTACTCATTTCATAGCGTAGTACAAGAGCAGTCATCTTTTGTTTTTTACATCATCATTTCTGATTCTTTAAACGTTGGTATTTTTTGCTTTGTTTCCCACTATTGCACTTTTTTATATGGGTCACAGGCTAATTCAGGTTGGAAGGGGCCTTGGAATGTCTCTAGTCCAACCTTCATAAAGCAGGGCCAGCCTTTCCTCAACCTAGAGGAAAGTGATGGAGCAATTAGTCCTGGAAGCCGTTTCCAAAGACATGAAGGACAAGAAAGTGATTGGGAGAAGTCAGCATGGATTTATGAAGGGCAAGTCACGCTTAGCCAACCTCATAGCCTTCTCCAATGATGTGACTAGCTTGGTGGATGAGGGAAAAGCAGTGGATATTGTTTATTGCAACTTTAGTAAGGTTTTTGACACTGTCTGCCATAACATCCTCATAAACAAGCTGAAAAAGGATGGGTTAGGTAAGTGGGCTGTGAGGTGAACTGGAAACTATCTGAACAGCCAGACCTTGGGGCGTGTGATCAGTGGCACAATGTGACTTAGCTCCAACTAGACTAACAGCGTACCCCAGTGGTTAATACTGGGGCCACTAGTCTCTTCATTAATGACTTGTACAGAGTGCAAACTCTGGAACTTTGTGGATGATACCAAGCTGGGAAGAGTGGCTCATGCACCAAATGAGCATGCTGCCATTCAGAGGAGCCTTGACAGGCTGGAGAATTGGACGGAGAGGAATATGGTGAAATTCAGCGAGCAGAAATGCTTCTAAGGGAGATATAATTCCAGGCATCAGTATATGATGAGGGCCACCCAGCTAGACAGGAGCTTTGCAGACAAGAACCTTGAGGTCCTGGTGGGCAACAAGCTAGCCGCTAGCCAGCGATGCACCTGGGGACTGGCAGGGACTGGCACATCTGTACCAGATGTTGAGAGAGCTGGGATTGTTGAGTCTGCAGGGAGTAGGAGGCTCAGGAGGGATCTTACCGATGTTTATAAATACCTGATCATAGAATCATAGAATTGTTAAGGTTGGAGGGGACCTTTAAGATCATCTAGTCCAACCATTAACCTAACCTGACAAAACCACATCTAAACCATGTCCCCAGGTAACACGTCTATCCTTTTTTTAAACACCTCCAGGGATGGTGAATCCACCACCTCCCTGGGCAGCCTATTCCAATGTTGAATAACCCTTTCAGTGAAAAAAATTTTCCTAATATTTTTCCTAATCTGCCTGATGGGAGGCAATAAACAACAGGGAGCCATGCTCTTCTCACTAGCAGGACAAAAGGTAATGGGCACAAACTGAAAAGCATGAAATTTTATCTGAATACAAGAAAACACTTTTTTACTGTGAGCAGAGCCAAACACTAGAATAGATTGCCCAGGGAGGTTGTGGATTTTCTATCTATGGAGGTACTCGAAATTCATATGAACACAGTCCTGGGAAACCTGCTCTAGTTGCTTCTGCTTGAGCAGGGGATTAGAGTAGGTGATCTCAACAGGTCCCTTCCAACCTTAAACATTTCTGTGATTCTGTAATGTATTTCTTTAAAGAAAAACACACAAAAACCCCACCAAAAAACCCAAACCACACCCAACAACAACAACAACCACAGCCCCCACCCCAAGTTTTAAATTAGATGCACTTTATGTTTAAAAATACAGGTTTACTAGAGCTGGGCTTTTTTTGGCTGTAGAGGACTCTTGANCTGTAGAGGAGTCTTGATGTTGAAATTAAAAAAGAATACAAAACATACCCATTCTGTGTCATTCCTGGAAGATACTTAGATAGCCTGCTGTAAAATTAGAGTTGCAGCAGTGAAAATTCCTTTCCTTACTCAGTTTGTCACAATGCTTTCTATTTCTATCATTAGATCATTTCTCTAAACAAAACCTGCTTTATTGAAATGAAAATACATTTTTCCCTATCAGTTATAGACATGAAGAACTGATGCACTCTTCTGTGCAGCATTGTTCTGTGTGTCTCTTATCATAGTCTCTCATTCTTATCTCTTTGAGACGAAACAACTCTAATCTGTTCTCTTTTTTTCCGGTAGATTATGGGTGCGTTAGATTTCATTGCTCTTTCCTGAACTTTGCCAAGTGATCTTTGGCGTTGGATGTTCAAAACTGGACATATGTACTTCTTCTGAGGCCTTTGTGAAGCTGATTAGGCTGAGAGAATGTTTTTGTGAGGATTGATAGTCCTGTTTATACACCCTTGGGTAAATCTTGCCTGCGTCACACTGGCCTGAGGTTGCTGGTACATACTGAGCTTGTGATCCTCTGTAATGCCTACGTCTTTTTCTGTAGGGCTATTACATAGCCAGTTTTTCTTTTTTCCTGCATTTTGATATATATTTGATGTATTTTGATAGCTCCATGTAGCAGTCATTACAGATTTCAGTCCTAATTCTTTTCAAAACATTTTTCCAGTTCTGACTTCTAGTGCTTACTAATATTTTATTTTAATACCAGGGATTCTTACACTTAAATAAGGAGCTCAACTAATGAAGATGCTCAGATAGAAAATCTTTTGGCAGAGTTGACTTGGTTCTCATTTATATTAGTGTAATTTAGACCAATTCATTGATCAAATCTTGTAATTCTCAAAGGATTTATACAGATATAAGTGAAATCATAATCTGGTCCCAAATCTGTATGTGATACATAGTTTAAGTGGCCAGTATGGTAACAGTAATCTCTTTTCAGCAGTTGCTATAGTAACTTCAATAGTTCTTTTTGAATTAGTCCAAAATATTTGCAATCATGAATAGAATATGCACATGCATTAGTAAATATATATGAGTAAAAACTTAACTACCATTTAAAATGATATCTTTGTCTAGTATTGAAGTCAGGTTTTTTTTAAAAAAAAAAATCTTCAATTTTTAATTTTATTATATGGATGATAACAGTTTTGTTCTCAAGACACATTGCAAATTAGGTTGCTTCGTAACTATTAGGAGACTTGGAATGCCTTTCTGCTCAGATTATTAATTAATCTTTACTCCCAATGTTCTTGCACCTCCACACAAAGCACTCATGAAGGATTCATGTGCTATTGATATCGCACTCGCTCTGTGTTGTTTTCAATAGGAAGAATAGGTAGAAAGGTCAAAGATAAAAGCTACTGAAATGTCAAGGATAAGCCTTCAAGATGTCCTTTCATTTTAAATACCGTTTGTTTCCAGATATATGTTAAACTTTAAAAAAGAGACTGTGGATGGCTGAGTAGGTAGAAAATAGCTTGAGATTATTTTTAAGCCATCATTTAAAACCGTGAATAGTTTACTGCTCTTGTGTAGCTCAAGATTAGAAAGATCTGCAAATAATAGATCCCGTTATTAGCATAAAAGAAGCACAACATATATACTTACTACAGCTGCAAGAGCAGGCCAAGACTATTTACATAATTTCATCCTTCCCATGATACTTTGTAGCTAGCAAAATCATTTTTGTGAGATACCTTGTTCACTCTTGAATACCAGATTCTTTTGTCAGTTTTACACTCTGTTGCGTATTTCACTTTTTGACACCTACAATTTCATGGTAAGTAAACAGCAGATCTGTATGTGGCCATTGACAGTAATGTGCATCATTTTAGAAGCATTTTATAACCTGCCCAAATCCCTGCTCGCTGTGGTATAATATTTTGGATATGCACTTAGCAACTTGCATCTGTTCCCTTTCGTGTTTGGTTTTGTTTATATGCACTTCAGTTTGCAAACCTCGTCACATTGGTAGAATGTGATTGAGGATATTTTTCTTTAAGGAAATAGCATCATTGTAAAGTGCTGCTACCTTTTATCACCTAGCAGTTAATAGAAAAGTATCTCCGTATTGACACTTATGATAGGATGATCTTTACTATGTATTGTTTAATTTATGATCAAAGTACTGCAATATTTTTTAATTGACTGGTTTGCTGAACAATTTTTATATCATGGTGATTATATATACAAGATAACCCTACTAACTGTGTCACCAGGAATACCATTTAATATATTATTTTCAGCTGGTTTTCTCTGATTATCTTCTTAGGAAAAACCCTCTCGTTTTTTTTCCCCAGTCAATCATAGTTGTCCTGATGATCAGTTTAAGTGCCAAAATAATCGCTGCATTCCCAAGAGGTGGCTTTGTGATGGAGCTAATGATTGTGGTAATAATGAAGATGAATCAAATAAAACCTGTGCAGGTAAAAATTTTCCTCGGTTGCACATACAAGTTCTCTAACTTCAGTTCTATAAACAGTTCAAGATGCTGAACTGAGCTGAACCAGTCTGCTACTAGTAATCTGATTATTGCCATTTTAAATTAATTCAGATTTTGATGCCACTAAGGCTGGAATATAAATTATATTTTACTTAATCTTGGTGCTTGACTGTGCTTTCCAAAGTAATTCAGCACTTAATCTGTCCTTATGGGTTGACTGTCAAAGCACTGCTTAGGTACAAATTTGTCCCTGCTAAATCTTTTTTGGCAGTTAGAATTTTGTTTGTTAACATGCTGTGATGAGTGCCATGTCACTAGTAAATTTTATTTTATGCTGACAAAAGCATAATTAGCTGTTCAGTTTCCCCTTGGTAGCTTGAAACTGTTTTCATTTGTAGGTTATTAACTGTATAGTGGATTTTTACGGAAATACCAAGGTGAAGATTGTTTACTTATTCCACTGCAATAAATCATGGAGTTCCAAGTCTGTCCTTTACTTGTGTGGAAGTGATGTTTAGTACTGATCAGTAGAGTACACTAAACAGTCATTAAATATCTCATGTACAAAATACCAATAGGCGTCAATAAGCTGATGACTGTTTTAAACTGAAATGCAGTGACAGACAGCATACATTGTGAATTAAAATATTCCCTGAATTAATTTTCTTTGATTTAAATTTTCGTATGTGTAATAACCTGTTCACTTTGTTACTTGTGCGTTTTGGCTAAAAGCCCTCTAGTGCAAATGCAGACCTATAGTGTCCATATCACCTCTACAGTGTTATTGTGGATTGTAATACATCTTGATATCCTTTGATATTCAACGTTTTGCTTGTAAATAAGAGTCTGATTTAAAGACCGTATTTTGCATCCCTATGTCTGTTGGCTGTGGATTGAATTTTGTATTCTTGTTTTTTCTTTTGTTCCTGCAGTGGCAAACACTATTCATTTAAAAAAACTCACTTCTTTGAAATAGTTTAAATTTCTATACTTCTATTGTATTTTGGGCTATTTCTATGAAGAAAAAGGGAAATGGTAATTGAGAATAGCAAATGAAGGAGTATTCTTTTGATTATTGGGGTTTCTGATGTCTCTCATTTTTTTTAAAGTGTGGAATTACATATAGATGAAGTCTAAAAGCTTAAGTTTGGAATCAAACTGTGTGTCACTCACTAGCATTGTAGTTACGGGTTCACAATTTGAATAAACAAAATTATAAGTAATGTCAGTTTTCTATGTTAGATTTTTATTGAAGTTTTACTGTTCATCCACTCTCAAAGTAATTTATTTAGTTACATAGCATGATTTCTTTTAGTGATCTTTATTTCTTCAGAAGAAAGACATACATCATTTCCTTTAAAGGATCATTACAGTTGCATATTTGCAAAGGCGAAGATTCTAAGAACAGTGAGGCCAGGCACATCACACACGTGCCATTTTTCTGTGTAAATATGAATCTCACTAGATCATTGTTTATGTTAGAAAACACAGTTTGTTAATGTTCCAATTGTAAGTTAGACGTTTTTAAGCCTTGATTTTTGTTTATTTCAACACTACTACTAATGTTAGTTCATCAAACATAAATGCTCTTCTACGACCCAGTTATGTATAATTCCATATAAAACTTCGTATTCTCATATGTTGAAGAAACCACTAAGAATTCTGCATAACAGAGGTAGAACACAGTCCTGCAGATGACCTCACTTTTCCCTGAAATCAAAGCAGGTGAATGATGTTTAGTCAGATCAGGTAAAATGAGCAGTAGGCTGTGAGATGCCCTCTAGACTTGAAACTTCTGCATACAGACATGCACCAAGAGACCTAACAGATTTAGTCCATTTCCCTTGCATTTTTGGAGTGTTTTGTCTTGACAGCAAGAACGTGTCAGGTTGACCAATTTTCTTGTGGGAATGGACGGTGTATTCCAACGTCATGGCTGTGTGACAGGGAGGATGACTGTGGAGATGAAACTGATGAAATGACATCCTGTGGTAAGTAAATTTTCTTTTGGGGGAAAAAATTAAAATTATTCTATATGACGTTAAATGTATGAGGATCTCTTTTCACGTGAACTTATGGATAGAAAAAGTATGAGGGGCCTTTTTATTTTTATATGAAATGATAATATTATTTCTGAAATTGCAAATATAATTTATTTGATTAATAAATAAATCTAAAGTAAAGGCTGCATTTTCTATTAATGAGTTTTTAACTACAATAGCAAATATGCAGATCAGTCAACACTTTTCTAATTTACAGCCCATTATCAAATACTGTCACCTTCAGAAACTGATATTTATCTCGGCCACATACCTCTTCACATGAGCCCTTCAGCATGTTCTAGATGTCGAGAAAATCAGACTGTGTCAAGTCTGAACAGAAGGATGTTTTGATGTTGTATTTTGCAGAAAAAATTAGTCATTCTTGGATGTATCGTGAGAGAGTATCAGCAGCTCTGCTGATTGCCACTTTACTGAGATATGGCAGAGAGGTGTGCTCTCTCTCATCAGCTCCTCCCAAACAATTAAGGTTTTTATAAGTCAGTATGATTGCCTTCATCTGCTTGGTAGGTCACAGGTAACCACTGTGGGTCTGAGAGCAAAAGGGTCAGTGAGCTGTCTGCAAGATACTGTATCAGGGTCTTCGCTGTTTACAAAGTCATATTTGTGATATTTGAATTACTAATATGAATTAGTAATTCAAAGGGACTCTTTAGCCTGGAGAAGAGAAGGCAGAGGGGAAACCTTATTATTGCTTATAAGTGTCTAAAGGGTGGGTTGAAGGAGGATGGAGCCAGGCTCTTTTCAGTGGTTCCCACTGACAGGACGAGGGGCAACGGGCACAAGTTGGAACACAGGGAGTTCCATTCAAACACTAGAGNGGCTGCCCAGGGAGGTTGGGGAGACCTCTCTGGAGATTTTCAAGACCCGCCTGGATGCAGTCCTGAGTAAAATGCTCTAGGCAATCCTGCTTTGGCAGGGGAGTTGAACTAGATGATCTCTAGAGGTCCCTTCCAACTCTGAAAATTCCATGATTCTCTGAATTAGTAAGTGAGTTTCAATATAGTAGGATATGTTTCTGAAATTACTTACTAAGAGTTTTCAAGAAAGAATGCTGACTGATAATTTTAGTAGCATTGGCCGTGTAAACATGGAGTGACAGGCTGTGCACCAAAAAAAAATAAAATCTAGAGTGTACCTGTTAGGATACTTAGTAGTTAGACCTGTATTTTTCTCAGATATAGCTGACATTCTAACTTGATTCACGGGTATAAAAATAAATTGTTTCTTAATTAAAATCAAACTATGAAAGTAATGTAGTTGATAAAACGTTACATTTTCTTTGCTTTTTTTAAACTACTTACTGCTGTAAACACTTTCAGTAGAGTTATTAGAGTTCTATTACTGATAAGAGGTTTTCTGCAAAACTCAGTACCTGTGAAGCACTTGCAGTGGAGACTGAGAAAAAAATAGAAAGTAAATGCATAAATGAAAGTCAAGTTTGTTTGATTTTTAATTATTCATGAGCCATTAGTTGAGTTTACATTGTTACTTTTTAAGTCCATGTGTAAGTCTCAGAATCTCCTTCTTCTATAACTGCATTCAAGATTTCTTAAGATTTTTACAGGTAAATAGTTGTTACATTTCCTGGAATATTCACCTGCTTTCTCTTGCCTTATTTCTTGTTACTTTCTTCCTTTTTCTTCTTTTCATAGTGACATAAACGAGAAAGAAAGAAAGCTCGTTTTATATTGACAGTAATTGATATCTGATCAGTTACTTCAAAATAGGTAATATTTAATAAAATCAAAATAAAGTCATTATGGGAGTAAAAAGGAGAATATTAGTACGGTAGACTTCTAACTGGCATGCTTCAAATCAAGTAAGTTCTGTTGTATACGGAGGTAGAATAGGTGATCCCAGTGGAGTCGCTGTATTTTGCAGTCTCTAGAATTATCACAGTCTGTGTAGTGGTACAGCATGGCCCTTGGTACCGTAGTAGTTTATCTGAGTGGCTGCACCTTATGTTCTTAGATACCTTATCAATATACAGATGTTGATATCATCTTTGTAATTTCTTCCCATGTGTTTTGTTTGGTATCCTGTCAGCTGTTCTCAAATATTTCTTCAGATCATTTGATCGGCATTTATTTCACCTGCTGTTTTTCGCCTTGGCCAACATATGTTTCATGTTTCAGAATCTTGTTTCTTTATCCTCGAGCACTGTGGTTGTGCAACTGTGGCAAATATTTCATTTTTCATTCTGCCTTATAATTTGATGGCTAATGGGCATGCTCATGGCATTCATTTAGCTATTCTATTTAGTGGTATATATTTTCTTCTATGAAACAGTTTAAAATTCTTCTTGTGTTCACAAGTTTTTATTTAAAGTAAAATCACAGTTTGCTTTTTGTTACCATTACAAATCATTGAATTCTAACTGCACCAGTCTTCAGCTATTAATAACTTTTGGCTCCTATTTATTCAAGAACTTCAGAATACTTATATTGGCATGTAGCTGGGGAGAGCAGGACTGGGAACATGATGCCAGTATCATAATGCATAGACTTTTTTCTTAAGATACAACCAGATTTACTAAGAAGCATGACATTTCTGAAGAAGACTTGAAAAGAGACCCTCCTTATTTTTCTACTGCTTTCCTGAAGGAGACAAGACTTGGGGTCAACTTTTTGTGTCCATCTGTTTATCAGTTCATTGTCGTACCATTTGCACTCAGTAACAGAAGGGTGAAAGAAGTCTCAAAGAACCAGAGGTTTTACAAGACATCTGGATAGCAGAGATAAACAAGATTGGTGTCCACACTGTGGAGAGACTTCACTGTGAGCTCCAGGCTCTTTGCTTTCTTTGTCTGCAGGGCAGCCACAGGGGTGGCTGGGAGTCAGTGACAGGATGTTCATCTCTCTGCTGTGATAGACGAAAGGAAAGGAGTGCTGGGAAGACCATAGGGACAATGAGGGGATTCACGGAATCATGGAATTTTCAGAGTTGGAAGGGACTAGTCCAACTCCCCCGCTAAAGCAGGATTGCCTAGAGCACATTACTCAGGACTGCATCCAGGCGGGTCTTGAAAATCTCCAGAGAAGGGACTCCACGACCTCCCTGTGTTGTGCCTGTCCTGTTGGATGTGAGAGGGAGCTGTGGGTGGTGGTGGAGGTTGAGACTGTGAGAAGAAAACACTGGAGATACTGCAAAACATCCTTGGAAAGACTGTGGTGGGCTGAGAATCATGAGATGGGTGGTGGTAAGGGTCATCACAATTCATTTAAAATAGTTTCTGTCCCTTTATACAGGTCTTGGGTGGACAGATGAACGTAAAGAAAATAAAGTCATGAAGACATTCATGTATGGAAAAGGGGAAAATTGCATTTAATATATGAGTTTAATTTTTCCACAAATTATTGAAGAGCTAAAGAGCAAAATTAAAAATTGCTTTCAGCTTTGCTTGAAGCACACATTTGCCTCGGAACAGATTTTTGTTGTCACTGTAATGTGTTCCCAAGGAAAAACAGCTTTTTTTTTTTTAATTAAAAAAAAAAACCAAAACCACTTTCTAGGAGTAATTGACAAAGTGTTGTCATCAGTGTTAACTTTTCTTCCCACCCTTTTCTGTGTTGAAGCAAAAGCATAATCATTCAGTCTTAGGATGTTCTTGGTGATGTCTAAATTTGATGCAGCTGGTTTGGTTTTGTGCTTCATGTGTGACTTTTTTTAAGCTAAAACTTAGTTAAAAAGTTGGTGGTTTTGGGGTTTTTTTTTTGACTTCAAAACATTTTCTGCGCTAAAGATGGCAAGAGACAGAGGGACAGCAAACCCAAGTCAGAAATTCATTGGTTATTTCAATTCTTGTCCTAAGGAAAAGTTTGTGGCATGTTTTAAGAGTTTAGAAAAACTCTTCAGTACTAATTACATGGCCTAATTCTCAAAATCATTGTGAAGTTTAGCAAGTCTAGCTTTGTCATCTCAATTGTGACAACACTAGAACAACCCAATGTAGCTCGAGCAACCTAATGAGGAACACACTTTGAGATTTGTTCTAATCTTGGGCACTTTTGGTGTGGCTGACAGGACAATGCACCATTTTGGACTTTTCTTTCTGTTGCATGAAGGATATACTGTGTAGGAACTTTCAATCTGAAATCCTTCAGGGAAGGACAAACGCTGTTAAGTAGCAGTTCAGGCAGATTGTTCACGTTGTCATCTGTGGTTTGCATTAGGAATCGGTTAGTGAGAGGTTTCTTATTCTCTTCATGGTCTGTATAGAGTATTTAGGCTCCTCCTTATTCCTTTTGAAGCAAGTTCGACTTTCAGACTGTTTCGACGATTTGGTAGGTTTTGTAAAGTAGATCTTGTATTTTGCAAACGGGATGGGTGCAAGCACTGTTTAACATGTTAGTGGTATGAATATGCATTCCTAGCTATGTCATTGGTTTGAGAAGAAATAGAAGTCTGAGAAGATTCAAGTTGTTCTATTCAGAAGCATATTAGACAATTATAAAAACTAATCTCTATGTGTAATATCGATGAGTTTGTATGAATGATGTTGTCGCAGTTTTCCACTACTTTTACTGCAATGCTTGGAGGAAATGCTTGTAAATACTGACATTTACTTTTGGATTTTATTATGTCAGTGTATATAACTACTTCTTGACTGTTCTTTTGCTTTGTACTTAACTGTCTCATTTTATAGTCCTCCATTTCCTGTCTTTTACCGTCAGTATTATTGCAAATGGAGATCTTTTTTATATAAATAAACACATTGAAAATGTGGTTTGTATCAGTCGTCAAGCTATGATACATAGTTGTAATATACAATACAGTTGGAAATATTAACATGCTTAGTGGCAAACACAGCCATAGTCTGAAGGGCATATAGGATCATGTTATGTGACACAGAATAATGCATTTCAGTGGTCCATGTTGAGGAAGGACAGGGTTTAGACTGGTGTTTACAGTTAAAAGACTTTCTGTCCAATCTTTTTGGTGTCTCACCTGTTTCTCCTCTCCAGATTAAGTATCTGGCAGGTGCAAATGTTTGATGCAATACGCTTGTGTAATTTATGCATATAGGAGGGTGGAAGACTATTACTAAAGAGGATATACATTAAATAGTGTTTATTTCTTTTTGAACACTTTCACAGAATTCCCAACGTGTGAGCCACTAACTCAATTTATATGCAAAAATGGAAGATGCATTAGCAGCAAATGGCTTTGTGATTCAGGCAAGTGTCAAGTGTTCTATATCTGAAACGTATACAGTAGATATTACATAAATATTACTTTGATACTCACTCTTTTCTTCTGAGACTGATATTGCTAGTTTGGCTTGTAAGTGGTCAGAGAATAAAAATAGCATTTTTAAATTACTGACCTGACCTAGAGAGCAGCAATAATAAGCTTCATATAAGGAATGATGCAGTGAATATGGTAATAGTTACACATGGTATATTCTGTAGAATGAAGTGTGATGTAAACTTGCAATACTGAAAATGAAAAAAGAAGCTAAGCTATTGCTTATGAAAGTATTTTCTACTTTTAGAAAGCAAAATAGTTCCAGTGGCCAAAATATCTGATTTTTCTGTTGTTTGTGGGCAAGTTCAAATTAATGAATAGCATCCCTCAAGAGCGAAGGCTAGGAAGTCTTTACAACGTAGTTATTTCTTTTCTCTGAAAGAGTACATATTTGAATGACAGCTGTTCAAATAAATCTTCTGTCAGAGCTTGTGATATGACAGTGATGTGATACCAGTCCTAATAACATTGAGTTGGTTCTTCATCCACTGTAACATTTGATACTACTATAATTTTATGAGGCTGACAGGAATTCATAGTTGTAAATGGACAGATTCCCCAAATTATCACAGTGTGCTTACTGAAATTCTGTGCGAGGAGACCCTTTAGTGTTTACCTAACAGATTTATCTTTTCCCTCCCTTGGCGATCACGATCAAATTAAGGGAATTGCCTTAAGATTGTTGTAATGACTACAACGTTAGAGTAATGAGAAACTACATTCCACCCTTATTTATTTGCTGCCATCTTTCTCCACCTTGCACTGTTGCAAGTACAGGGAAACCACATTTGTAAGACTATTGAAAAGAAATTATGACATCAGGTTTTCACTTCGGTTTATATGAAGGTCTTTGTGTGTGTGCTTAACTGTCTAAGTTTATTTAACGAATCACTGAGAATAAAGTAAAACCACTGTGTTTGGAAGCCTGTGTAGTTACACACGACTAAAGAAATGAAGAAAATCTACAGCCTTCTCGTGCTTAATGGGGTCTATGATTGAATAACTCTAAGAGGTTAGACTATCCAAAATGACACAGGCAAGTGCTGTTGGTAAATTAGAGTTAAGAAATTACTTGCATTAGAAATAATTTTACTATATGCCTGTGGCAGTAAACATACTATTTTATTTACTGCACGTTATTTTTCTCTTGCCTTGGAAATATCTATTATCTATTTTGGAAATATCTTTTATTCAGAATTTTTATCTTTTAAAATAATAAAAAAATTACTGTTTGCAGATGATGACTGTGGTGATGGAAGTGATGAACTAGGCTGTATTCACTCATGTTCTGCTGATCAGTTCAGATGTTATAATGGTAGATGTATCCCAAGTCATTGGGCGTGTGATGGTGACAACGACTGTGGAGATTTCAGTGATGAAACCAAAACAAACTGCAGCAAGGAAGGTTAGCATTTTTCTTCTTCCCACATTTTGTACTTATAAACACAGAGAATACTTTATTATAAATACAGAGGACCCGTCTTCAGTCAATGGAAAGAGAGAAAATGCTTTTAACCTCGGTAAAGGTTGGAATGGAAAATATGTCAAGTGTAATATGATAATTCAGAAGTGTATCATAGAAGAAGAATGCATTTGAAAACAAACTGGGTATTATACTGAGATAAGTTTTGTAGTTTTATTTTACTGAATTATGGTAAACCTGATGTTTTTCTTTTTACAGAGATGCATGCTGCCTAGATAAAGAGGCAGTAAGCAGCATTCCTTAAGTTGCCATTTATATTTTCTGGTTCTTTTCATGCAGCAACACTCTCATTTTTGTGTGATCCAAGTTCTGTTTTGTTGTTTTATTTTTTTTTAAACAGTGTTACTGAAGCATAAAAATATTTTAACAAACTACAGTCCCATTTAAATGCAATACATTGTATTTATTTGGTTGGGGAGAGAAGGGGAGGATGGTTGTAGCAAAGGATAAAGAATAATCAGACAAGAATGTCTCATAGTGATTTTTCCACAACAAAGTAATTGTACGCAATTTTATTGGTTTTCTCATGAGTTTATATTCTAGATCTAGCTGCAAACCTCATACAAATAGATTAATTAGCAGAATGCTAAGGCCTTATTTTTTCTATATTTACAAAACATTATTATTATTATTTAGCTGTATCAAAATAAGTGGTCTGGATCTAAACTACTCACTTTCCCCCCTGTTCATGTCCATTTCAGAGCTTAAAGTCCCTCTCTACCTTTTTGTACAATACCATGTTATGTTGGGATTTGCACCACTGTCCCTGAAATAGCATCGTTTTACACAGTTATTGTCAGTTCATGCATCTCCTTTCTCCTGCTCTGCTACGTGATGTATGCTTGGCCAGCAACTTGTCATTGCTTTTTTTACGATAGAATACAGATTATTTAGAAATAAAACAACAACAAGGCAACTTATAATAAAATAAAGCATATATTTATAGACATTCCTATAAGAATTTATTCAAATAATGCTTTTTGGTACAAACAGGAATGTATACGTTTATCATTACTTAAAATACGCTAACAAAAATAATGTACTCACAGTGGTAATAGTTTGGGAAAAGGAGGGCAAGGATAAAACTGAAAAGGCTATCATCTAGAAAATACTTAGAGAATTAAGTATGTGATGAGTAATTAAAATAATATAGTTGTTATGGTTTGAAACATACAAGAGTGATTCCATAGCTGCACTGAACTAAAGTTCATTGCTGAGGATTTCAGAAAGGCTACAACTAGTCTGCCAGTGCTCTAATAGCACAAGCCAGGCAGGTACCGGGGCCACAACTCTTGTGTCAGTAGAGCAAAGATGTGACCTTTCATGTTTTGTGAACTAGGAAATGGACCTTGTTGGAAAAAAAGAGGAGAATGAAGGAGGAGGAGGGAATGTAGCTTGAGGGTGAGAGGCAGGGCTTACGAAGCACCAGGAAAACTTTGTCAGCCTCGGTCCTCCTTACACCTCCAAATTNGCTTTGTGCCACCCACCAAGGGCTAACAATTTTCTATCAGATCCCTGCCCTTAAAAAAAAAAAAAAAAAAAAAATTGTATTTACCTTGAGCCTGTAACGGAGGGGGCAGTGAAGGGAGTGAGCAGGATAAGAAAGAGCTTGTCTAAAGCTTGTGTTGGAGTGATGAGTTAGAGAGCGTTAGTGGGTTTTGGAGTTATACCTGGGGACTCTGATTTTGGCTTTGGTTAGGAAGGGGGATTCTAAGTCATTGTAGACTTGGCATGGGAAAAACTCACATGGGAAAGTTCTTCAATGTAATTCTTATTTTTCTAAGAAACTCCCTCCCCTGGAAAATGCAATGGGAAGGAATTTCAGTGCAGTCCTGATGGGAACTGTGTTCCTGAGTTGTGGCGCTGTGATGGAGAAAAGGACTGTGAAGATGGTAGTGATGAAAAAGGCTGTAACGGAACTATACGACTATGTGATGAAAAAACAAAGTTCTCCTGCAAGAGTACAGGTACATGCTTGCTGATATGTTTCACTCTCATTTACTCAATGTATGTGTGTCCGTCTGTGTGATTTGAACATATCTACTATTTGAATACTGCTTTTAATGTTTAATACTACTGAAGTGATGTTACTTATTGTACTTGAACCAGGAAAAGAATATTAATATACTTCCCCTATCCTGTTTTGTCATTTAAAATATAAAATGGATGGGTTTTGAGATTGCTTAAAGCTGAAACTGTTCTGTATGACAGCACATCAAACCAAATACTTAAACAAAGCATTTAATAGTACTTCAAAGTCCCAGTATTTTCTTCTATTTTTCATCTTTGGCCCTACAAGTAAGTAGATTGAAATGGTATAAAGTAATTAACTAGAGGACTTCAAAGAATTAGGACTACAGGACTGGAAATTCAAACCACAATATTGGAAGAAAAATACATTCTTTGAGAATGTTTAAAATAAAATGTTGCTAAGTATACTTCATTAAAACGTGTAAAGAATGTGACAATCTTTACATGAGGATATTTTGCAAAATAATGCTTTGAAGGAATATTTTCTTAAGGGACAGTCTAGTTAACAAATTAACATATGTCAGCATTGTATTAATCTTTTTACAATTTTTTTCCAATCTTAATGAAATTTTGGGGATAAAATAAACTCTAAAAGCAAAATTTAGTTCAGGATATGATAAGCAGTAATATTGTTGCCATTAGGCAACTATAATTATTAGAGGAAAGAAAAACCCACTCTAATGTCTGTGTCCGTAGCATTATCATGCTAAGCATGATAAATGTTGCAGTGTACTTATGTGAGCTCTGTCCAAAAGTATTAGTGAACGTCTGTGGATACAGTCAGATACTTTATTCAAATCTACAGTGTGAACAGAGATTTCATTTTTAATATGTGAACTACTTTAGGATATCTTAAAAATGCTTGGAGGTTTGCTACTACATGGATTTTAAAGTAGTAGAAATCATAACATCCGGATAAATAAATATGAAATACTGAATTTCATCTAAACAAAACATTTCTGTTTATGTTCTTACAGTTTCCATAAAGATGTATGGAACAAGTAGCTGTTAAATGAAATAGCTTCAATAAGTAAAAAGGGATTATTCCCTTCTAATAGAATGGTCTCTTCCCTGAAGTAGACTGATATAAACCCTGACACAGGAAACACACTTCTTCTGTACTGTATTTTTCCTAGTGCTTAAATTTTGCATTTACCTGTGTTTACAGTCGTGCATAAGGAGGGCAATATCTCAGTCAGTTTACAGGATGAAAGATGAAATTTGACTTCTTGAGGTGACACATATAAATACAGCAAAAAAATATTTTCATCAAACACTTGCTAAATTCAAGGGTACATGGCTTTGATTTAAAGGAAGATGCAATCACGTCTGTTGGTTGTGTGGAAACATCACTTTAGGAATCAGTTATGAGTTTCATCTATAATTTTTTTTCTTTCACTATTTTCCTTCCATCGGTCCTGGAAGGAGCAAAACTGATGTTCTGGAGGAGGCATGTTGGTAACGCATTGGAACAGAAAACAGCAAAAGCAGTTAGTTTACCTACATTTCAGTTTATTTCCGTATGGTGGGACAAATGAGTAATAATGGTTTTAGGAGAAATAGCTTCTGTGACGGTCCTTTCAGGTTTCAGAATAAACATCATATTCTCTGTGGATTATTCTAAAGGAATAATACTGTCTGGCTTCCACATTTGTCAGAGTTGTTCAAATGAGGAGAAACTGGCTAATTGTCCCCTTAATAGATTGCTAGGTGGTGACATCTGATTTTCTAATACAAAATAGGATGGATCTGGGTAGGAAACTGTGTATGGGGGAAGGTGAGACAGCCGATATGTTTTGGGGGAAATGGCAGTTGGTGAGAACAGTAATAACGAAATGTTACTGCCCACTTTTTTGCGTACTTCTTTTTTGTTTTATGGCTGTAAATAGTAGCTGCAGGGTCTTTTCCTACTGTAGTTTTTGTTGGCTCTGGTCAATCTGTCACAATGCCACAGGCATGAGTGTCATGTTACAATTCCAGCATTTGTCAGCCTTCAGCCAAAGGTGACTTTTCTGCTTAGAGTAATGGTGATCTCAAGAACCCATCATATCCAGCCCCTTTTCTGATATGCACTTAAGAATATCCAATGGAGGATGTTCTGTAACTGGTATAGATAGCCTTTTAGTAATTTGCCTCTAATAGTTGAACATTTTTTTTCCTAGTAAGTCATTTGAAACTTTGCTGCAAGCTTACTTGGTTGTCTTCAACTTTTCACTGGTATAAAAATCTTTTGAATATTGAAAGACCTGTCATATTTCTCCTTAACAACATCTTTTGTTGAATAAACACTTTTCCTTTTCCCTCGCATGTCTTCTATTTTTATGTTATGTTTTTAAACCTTTAGTATTTTTGTTGGTCTCACTGGAACTATCCAACCTGAGCAGTTCTTGAGCTGTGGTATCCAAAGTCAGCCAAAATGCTTCAGGGCAGTTGAATTCACAGAGTTCAGAATGACTCTTCTAATTTTTTTTCAAGAACATCACATGGTTGTTTGTGGTGATGTATGATGAAAAATATACTAGAGTTTGTGTAGCAGTATGATATGAGATGCAATAACTACCTGATTGAGATTGACTACTGTTGGGCTGCTTCTAGCCAGTTATTTGCTGCTTTTAAATTAGATTAGACTTCTTTGAAATTAGATTAGACTAAGATCCAACTTCCTACTTTAAATTCTGATTCTGTCCTCCAAAAATTGTTACAGGCATGTACTTCAACTCAGTTTTATGTACTACATAAATCCGTCCTTTTTATTTCATCTTCCTACTTTGCAGTTAGTAGTACCGGACCAAGAGCAGAATCTGTGCAATCTCACTTAAAAATTCATCTAATTACTTTAATGATCATAATTGAGTACTTCTGAGACATATGCAAAAAAGCCATGAATACTTCAGTTTAGTAAGCAGTAGATCTGGACTGCATTGTATATTTGTCATACTTAATGTTTTTTATGTTTATTTCAAGAAGCAGTTCATTTTGTATCTTACCATGTTTAGTGCTACCCTGGGGGCTATTATTTTGTACTTCTTTTTTCTCAAGTTAATAATAGAGGAAAAAAGAAAAAAGAGGAGGGAAGAAGTAGGATTTCTTTAGAATGGAAAATAAGCAATGTACATAGAGAGGAAATAAAGTCAAGGGATGATCATCGCGGTGACACTGGAAGAGGGCAGCAGCAATAGTGCTGCCTGGATGGGGAGTGTAAATCAAGATACAAGTATGTGACAAGCTGAGAAGAATGGAGAGATGTTAATACTGAGGAAGGCTGGGAACGAAGGGTTTTTGAGAAAGAAGATGATGAGGAAATTGGTAGGGCTGCCCTACAGATTATGTGAGGGCTGATGAAGAGGAAAGGGTTGCTGTGTCGAGATATGGCAGGAGAGGAGTTTTGGAAGAGGAGAAGATTTAATGAGAACATAAGAATGGGAAGAATGGAGGAGTTCAAAGGAGGGGTGGAAAGGATATCAGTCATAAGGTGGTTTTACCAGCGTTGCTTCCACTTGTTCCCTCCCTGCTCCGTCTCCTCTCTCACTTTTAGATCTTTAGAGCTGCACATCTTGTACAACTACTTTAATAACCTTTTTGAACATAATGATAGTTTGGAACAATGACATTTCTGACTGGAGGGGTGAATTCAGTTGCCATTAAAAATTTAAATTAAAAGAAACCAGCAAAGCAAGTAAACTAAAAAATGATATATGTTGTTCCAATACTGATTTTATCTGCGGTTAATGTTGTCATTGTTTTCTGTGTTAACAGCTGTCTTCTTTTAAGCCCTGAAATTTTTTCTTCTGTCTCATCCAGGAGACATTTATAAATACTTGCTTTCTACTAAAAGCTTTTAAATACCAGAAATGACCTTGTTCTTGAAACAAAGTAGTTCAGTCTAAGTCTCAGGTTTGTTCTACAAGACAAGCAAGATCATTGTACATCACAACATTTTGTTAAATAGATCAGATTAGAATGTTCTTTCATTTTGATAGGAAAGAGATTGAGTCCATTCTATAGGTTAGGAAGGCATTACAGCTTTAGGCAGCAAGAAGTAACTGTAAGAGGAAACAATGCAATTAATGCTCCACCAAAGTAGATTTCCTACAATTGAATATATCATCTGTCAAAAACCTTCCTGGGCTCAGTATCCCAACAAAGAGTGAACAGTATATAAAAAGTCAATTGTGTCATACTTGTTAGTATTTGTAGGAAATAAAAAATGTTGAAGAAGCTTTCCCACATACTTGTTGCTTCAGAACTTCTTATTCACTACTTTACATATATATCTTCTGTGTTACACAAAAGAGCTATGGAAAAGAACAGATACATCCATTGA
Source organism: Himantopus leucocephalus (assembly GCA_003993805.1). Lineage (NCBI taxonomy): Eukaryota > Metazoa > Chordata > Aves > Charadriiformes > Recurvirostridae > Himantopus > Himantopus leucocephalus. The sequence goes on along the minus strand of RSEF01000007.1, from coordinate 36,408,812 downwards.
GGCAATAAATTTGTGATGGAATTTTACTAAAAAGGTTCCTGGAAACCAAAAATGTGAATTTCAATAAGGGGCAATAAATAATATCAGTGAATTTTAAGTAATGATTTCAAGACAGTCGTAATACTTGATTAAGTCTATCTCTAGAATTTTGGCAAAGATTAATTCCTTGAAAGTACATTCTGCTTAAGAACATGTCATAGCTATCATAGTGGAAGATGAATCTTTTATTATAAAATATATCTTCATTAAGGTAAGAGAAAGGCAGGAAAAATGATTTACTCTGTAAATATCTGTATGTAGAAAAGATTAAAAAACAGATTAAGAGCTCTGGTGGAAGCAACGTCAATTTACTCTGGGATCTGGTTAGTTTGCTTGATGTTAGTGTTTTTCATTAGCTTTCATTCTTCCGCTGTGTTATAATAATATATAAAATCAATGATCGTTTCAAGATAATGATGAATATGGACAGTTTTTGAAACACTTGTGGTTGCTTATAATGGTAAACTGCATACATATAACGCATACAACTTTGTTTCCCTGTGTCTGTGCAATTCTGTCTTTTAAATGTAGAACATTTGGGACTTTGACCACTACAGAAAATGGTGAAAGCTTTTCATTCTAATTTACACCACTCCCTGTTCAAGTTTTCCAGGTGATTTTGCACTGGTTAAATCATGTTGTGTTGTTTGAAACCACACTCACTGTAGTATGATCCTGAAGTTTCACTTCTTGCTTTTCTTCCCCAAAAGTGAAGGCAGTCTCACATTTGCCCTGTGAGATGCCGCAGAAACATTTTTTTCGTTGGTCTTGTTTTGCTGTATTTTATCCCATTGTCATTCTGTGAGGACAACGGCACCCTTCCCATTAAAAGAAGACTAAAATATCAAACGAAAAGCATTGTGCTAATCTTAAGCAAATATTTCTTTTAAAGGAAATTTAAATCTGCCACTGTATTATGGCAGACAGTAGGGTCACCATTAGGGACAGTCATTACATTGTGTGGACAGTGGCCCAGAGTCTATTCTAAGGCGGTTTTATAATGAACTGTGTCACGGGCGATGCAGAGTAAAAGACAGCCTGTAGGAGATTTGACAGTGAAGTTGTATTAAAGAACCAAAAAGACTAGCGTTTTACCCTAGCTGATCACTTCACACGCTCACTCGCTTGCTTCCCCCACAAAGTCATAATCAGTCTCAGTTTCCTGCTGGGAAGGTTACTGCTAAACTGGGAAGTTTGGGCAGAAAGTCGTGTCAGTTCATGCTGTGCAACAGTTTGCAGTTACCAGTCTCGGGCATCACCAGTCACTCCTTGGGCATCCCACCAGCATTGCTGTCAACAGATCCAGCCAATTCCAGGATCTTCTTTCCCATTCCAGCATGATCTTCTCCACCTACATAGCTTGTAGGCAGAAACACAGTGCAAGATCAGCTTCCTAACCCATGGTTCTACCTGTTGTCTCTTTATTAATTGGAGAATAAAGTACGTGCCACTTCTGTTCAGTCCAGGTATTACCAAATTTACAACTAGCCCCTACTGGTTGTAGCTAGCGAGTCACAAGCATATGCTTGAGAGTTGAAAAATCGTTTTGGACAGGAGCACACACACAATTCCCCGCTACATTCAGTCTCGGTTATTTTTCACCTATTAAAATCCCTGGCTTGGGTGATTCTAATTTAATACCTTTATGTTTTTTTTTTTTAAAAAGACCAAACTCCTTTCCCAATCAAGAGACTGTCTTGCATCCCTAAACATAGATGGTCAGCACGAAAGTGGATTCTTTTTTTTTTCCCCTTTTGAAGAGTGAAGGAAATGATCTGAACCGTGGTTTGATAAAAATGAAATCATGTAGGAAGTTTCATCTGCTGTAGCTATTTTGTCTAAAAGCTGATCATTTATCTGACATAATCTGGGAATGTATTGTGCATACTTCCTAGGAAGATTTTTGTTTCTCAAACTAGTGCTAATAGAAAGTCACATATTGAAACATTGCTCCTGTGGAAGGCTGTTGGAGTAGAAGATAAAGAAAGAGAGATGAAGAAAAGCAGNTTACCCTAGCTGATCACTTCACACGCTCACTCGCTTGCTTCCCCTACAAAGTCATAATCAGTCTCAGTTTCCTGCTCGGAAAGTTGCTGCTAAACTGGGAAGTCTGGGCAGAAAGTCGTGTCAGTTCATGCTGTGCAATAGTTTGCAGTTACCAGTCTCGGGCATCACCAGTCACTCCCTGTATATTTAACAGATTGTGAGGATGTGTCCTGCCTGTATGCAGTTCTGTTCACATAGAAATAATTAAGATTGATGATGTTTGGAAAATTAGACTGCCAACACTGATGTGGATGATGCTTCAGAGTATAAGTACCAGTTGGTTTTTTTTCTGTTCATCTAAGATGAAAGTACTATTAACAGAAAAGCATAATAAAAAACCCTATATCTGTGTAATGTTACTGAAGGTTTTTTCTAAAGTTTGCTTCCAGTCTGATTTCCTGTGTTTATTGTCTCTTTTCTCCAAGGGAGATGCATTAGCAAAGCGTGGCTATGTGATGGCGATATTGATTGTGAGGATCAGTCTGATGAGGATAATTGCGAGGGCTATATGTGTGGACCACCAAAATACCCTTGTGCTAATGATACCTCCATCTGCCTACAGCCTGAGAAGCTCTGCAATGGAAGAAGAGATTGTCCTGATGGATCTGATGAAGGCGATCTTTGTGGTACTTCTTTTAGACACGTTTTCCTGATTATTCTTGATACTGTCTGTCACAATACTTGCTGGTGGAAAAGCAGTTCTCATGTTAATCTGACTGAAATTTTATCACAGTAGCTTATGTGAGGATTTTTACTTGATTTAAATCGTACTGTGTTTGTGCTTGAAGTATTAGTTTTCTTCAAATAAGGGAAGACTTAGTTCCTTAGGTAAGTCTTTCATTTCCTAACCCCTTAAGATACTCCTGGAGGTAAACAATTTAAAGGGCTGTGGTGTATATGAAAAGATTTAAGCTAATTTGCAGTTCTCTCCAGCTACAGAAGCTTGAGTCTATAGAATCCTTTCAGTAACTGTGTAGGAGGTCAGGAAGAAACGCGTTGGGATGACTAGGAGGAGTTAACGTGTCTCCCTGATGGGGGTGTTGAAAGGATTTCATGGCTTGTCAGACAATGTAGGTTATCTCAGCAAGACTGTATTCAGTAAAAAATGTACCAAAATAATTTTATAAATCTGACAGAAGCATAACAGATAACCTAATTAAATTATTACAAAATATATGCAGAGATAAAATGAACACATTTTAAAAGAACTTGCAATACTATAGCAGTAGTATTGTAATGTAGTGATGGTTTAGGGATAAAAGTGAAACACGGTTTGTAGGAAAAACATAGGTAATTTTATAATTATTTTTATAAAATTAATTATGTTTATTATATAATTATATATAGTACATATTACAATTATTATATAACTATATACAATATATTCTATAACTAATAATTTTATAATTATTATATGAACAGTTTGCCTCTCCCCACAGACCTTGCTTTGCATAAAGCGTTTTACAATCTCCAGCACTGTTACAAAGCATTTGGGGATGCTTGCAAGCATTTTCACTCTCTAGGATCTGTCTCTACGAGGAGACCCTGCAGTGGGCTGAGCGCAGTTGCTCAGTGTAGGAGGCAGAGCCCACTGGCTGGGCAAGAGCTGCTGCAGGGTACGGCAAAGAGACCTTTACACTGTCCTGCTCTGGTGGTCTGCAGACTGTGCTGTAAGAGATGATCCTAAATTCAGTGTTCTTCTGGAATATGTTAAGATTATGTTGTAGACCTAAATCCTCTGAGAGCTACATATGAATCCCATGCTGTCTAGACTCCAGGGGAAAGTTACAGCATAAGGTTCTTTATATTATTTCTATGTATGGACAATTATCTTCCTACTGGTAGTAGCCTGTTATGACACCTGTATCCTGTCGGATACTGTGTGGGGCCAACTTGGTTTTTAATGGTTGCTACAGCTTCTGGATGGTGTGTTATTAGTCAACAGGTATTTTGGCAGTTGTTAATTATTTAGTTTTGAAACACACCTAAGCATAAACTGAAGGGCAAATATGGGATGTATGTTAGACACATTAAAGAGCTTGATTCTTTTTTGTCATGATAAAAAAAGCCACAACAAAACAAACTTGAAATCTGAACAAAGGACTGTTAAAAGTGGCCTCTTTTATTTATTTATTTATATTAAACGGGAAGGAAATAATTCTTCTGTAGAAAACTGACGTGATTTTTACATCTTATCACAAGTGAGCAAGGCTTTCAGAGAATTGTTAGAATCAAACCAAATAACTAAAAGACACAAATAGATTAAAAAATAAAAGTGAAGCCTTATTTCCATTGTAACGATGGACCAGTTTGGCCCTCCCATTTATTCCCTGCATATCAGTAGTAGTGTGAGGTAAGGAGTAGTTCTATGCTTTTTTGCTCCATAGGTCACAGAATTTCTCACAGACACAATTATCATACTTATAATGCAAATGCTTTAAAATCACCTTCAGTTCATTTAGCAAAGCTTTGCAAATCATCAGTTACCTTCAGAATATAATGTGAGAGCACTGACACAGAGAATGCAAAAGTAGTATTCTCTAGTAGCTGTTGTTGGAAAAGGATGAGAAAGAAATCCTGATTTCTACTTCTTATTTGTACGTGTTTCTTTGACAAGTTGCTTGTGATATAGACACGTAGGACTAAGAGTTGGAGCCTTCTCCCTGAAAGCTCGAGTGGCTGGAAGCAAGGGAAGTCTTTGGGAAAGTATGCTTATTTCTCTGTGCATCAGCTTTTGGTCACCATTGAAGATGGTTGAGCTGTACTGATCTTTGGACTGGCTCTGTATGGACACTCTTTAATTACTAATGAATGAAATAATATGCATGAAAGTCTGAAAATGTACATACATTATACACCTGCCATGCTAAAATTTTGAAAGGTTGCAGTAAAACTACCATTCTGAATACTGACAAATCAGATAATTTTAAAAGTAAATATATAAAGCTCTTTAACAAATGTAAAAGTCAGTTTGCATTTCTTTAGAGGCCTTTTATGTCTTTTAGTTGACCTGGTTACTTTAAGGATATACAATATAATTGACAGTCCTTGCAGCCCTTAATATTGAGGTTTTTCTTCCATATTATTTCAGATGAATGTTCACTTAATAATGGTGGATGTAGCCATCAATGTTCTGTGGTTCCTGGAGGAAGAATTGTATGCTCCTGCCCTGCAGGATTCAGTCTTAGTATAGACAACAAAACTTGTGAGATTATGGATTACTGTACCAAGCACCTTAAGTGCAGTCAAGTATGTGAACAGCATAAAAATACTGTCAAGTGCTCCTGTTATGAAGGCTGGAAGCTCAGTAAGGATGGAGAAAATTGCGTTAGTACTGGTAAGTTGATATTCCGTCTATTTTTAATATTCCAGATGTTATTACCTGTTATATCCATTTAGTAAGAGGTTATTTCCTTTTTTTTTTTAAAATGAGAAATACAGGCTTGGGTTATCCAAGTGTGTGGCTGATAGTAACCTGAAGAACTCATTAAAGCTGTCCCTATTCTTGATGCAGGATGAAGGGGTATGGCAGTGGTAGTTGCTTGCTTATAAGACTGTCTAAGAATGTTAATACCAAATAATGTCTAAGTTGTTTGAAGTTTTATACAGTCTTTCATGTATATTTAATATGCAGGGGAGCTCCATTTGTGTGTGTATACATATATATGGAATATCAGAGATTTTCCTTGTACTTAGAAGAAATGGATCAATCTGTGACATCATGATATTGATCAGTTTTACTTGAGGGTTCAGAAGTTTAATTTTGAACATGCATGCATATGCATATAGTCAATTATCTACTGCCTGTTAGTGTTCACAATTTAAGCTATTTTTTCACCTACAATATTCTGGTACTTGGTTTTTTGACATCAGTAAGCCCATTCAGCTCACTAATCTAGAAGAAAACCAACTAAAGCCAAAACAGGAGAGGGGAATGTGTTCCCCTCATTGCTCACTATTGATATTTATTGAAGTGTGATTTAGAAACTATATTATGGGTGTCTTTTTTAAGTGCAATGTGAATATGTGCATAAAATACAAGCACTTATGTGCAATACAAACTGTCATCACATCTTTACCCCTCCGTAGAGAGTTAAAAATAGCATTGATTTTGCTGTCTGGATTTTCAAAATTTCAGTTTAGGATTCTTTGATATTTTTATTCTTTATTATCTCTGATGGTATCTTATAAATTCTGAGTAGAAATATCTCCCAACTTATTTGAATATTTCCTAATTCGATAGATATCATGATTAAGATGTTCTTGATTTTTTTTTTTCCAGACACTCAGCATTTCCTCAGATGAATCACATGAAAAAAACTCTGAGTGAGAAAGCTAGAAATAAAAGCCCAAGTTTCCTATTGCTAGTCACCTGAAATAATTTAGTAGTTAGTAGCCAACTTAATGGTCCACATTTCAGAAAAGGCAAATTCTAATACTTCTGCTTTGACAGTGTTTGGGCTAATTTACAAAACATTGTAGAACTTCGTTACAGTAGTAATGAAGACCATAATTTACTTATGGCCAAAATATCTTTTGCATGTAATAAAAATAATGTTTCCTTTTGCAGAAATAATAAATAATTAAAAATTAGTTTTATGTCATGGATGTTCTCATAAATTACACATCTTGCCTCTGAGCTATTTTTTTTTTTAATTCATTAAGAATGTGGTTTACTGTCATCAGCCTGGAATAGCTGTTGTTATAATTTCCAGAGTGATCTCCAAATTGTGTCTTTGTGTCTCCGTAGTTGTTACTATCATATCTAAATAGTTAATCATAGAATCGTTAAGGTTGGAAGGGACCTTTCAGAT
>RSEF01000007.1:36368395-36401813 GCA_003993805.1 Himantopus leucocephalus | reverse complement strand
CCAGCGAAGAGTACACCTGTCCAGGCCATGAGCAGCCAGTTATATATACAGTATATACAGTATGAGATCAGGAATGTATGTTGTTTACATGTTACTGGGCTATGCTGACAGTAGACTCTCAAATCGTGTGTCACTGGCATATTACTGTGGTTCTATATATTGGAACCTTATTTTATTGCTGTTAAAATTCTTATGACACTGCTTTAGTCTTAGTCTCATTGACTTCTGATCAATCTAACTTGTTTTATTCTGGATATTTCCAATAATTCAAAAAGTGTTTTCTTACTGGGTTACAGAAATGAAAGGATTAAAATCATTTAAGACAGTGTTAGTAACTTGGTGGAGGAAAGCTTGAAACAAACTTCAAATTAAAACAAATAGAAAAGCCTGGTATTTGGAAGCTAAGGGAGAAAACCCCAAAGTGAAATATACTCACTTATGCTGAAAAGTAAGGAAAGTGAGACTACAGTTTCTCAGGTTTTCTTAAGCCCATGAGATATTTCTGCTTTAACGCTTACTGACGTTGGTGAGAATCTGAAGTCACAAGTTGATTTTTACAGGTTTTCTCAAATAATGTAATATTAAATGTATAATCTGAGACTGGTGATGTCAGCTGGCATAAAGAAAAAAAATATACCTTTCTTTACAAACTGTAAAGATACTATCCTAATGCCATCAAAGCTGCAACAAAATTATTCCATATTAAATATGACATATGCTTTTATAGTGACTAATAATCTTGTCCCCCTTCAGTTTATTTCATTTGAAAGGTATGATAAATACTCTGAAGGACAGATCCTCTGATACTTTAGTGGCTGACTGTGTGAACAGCATTTTAGTAAAGTGAGCACAATTTTGGTCTCATTTGTGAATCTGTCAGCCTCAAAATGTCCATACCATTTATGTCTCTGTGCATGAGTTCTTAAATGAACATAAAATAAAGAAAGAAGCTTTCAAGTACTATTACAAGTGGAGTTAAAAGTGATCTTGCAAAGATAACAGGGACCCAAATGCCAAACTACTTCTTCAATAATACCAGTTGGTATAAAGGAATTCTTAGAAGAGCCATAGTGATTTAAAATGCCTTGAACCGGGAGTAGATGTGTATTATATTAGAGTAGTAACTAATAATCATTTTTCCAGGAGAAAAAAATTACTCAGAGGAAAATGATTACCTTACCCTTCCGTACAATTTTTTTTTTTGTGCTATCTAAAATAGCACTTTCCTATATACAGTCAAACATTTCACTAGCACACAGCAATAGCCTGTAAAGTTAGTATGCAGCACTTCACTTTTTCAAAATATTGTAAAAACATTTACTTGAGTGTCCATCAGAAATCTAATGGGAATATAAATGCTGAAAATGCAGTAATGTATGTGATTAATTCTTTTTTTTTTATTTTGGATGGCATATCAGAATCAAATAGTGTGTTTCTCAGAGGAATCTAATGAATTACTGGAGAAATATAATAAATTATGGATTAATAAGTGTATAGAAATAATTGACTCAGTGTCTTTCTCTTAGTTTCCCTGTTTTCCCTTATTCCTGCTTATGTTCTCTTCATTTCTTGAGCGTTTTAAGTGTTGTTTTTCTCCTTCAGAGTTTCTTCACTTTCCATATCTCTTTTTTTCATCTAGCTTGCTTGTTGCTGTCTGGCATGTGTACTGTTACGTTACTGACTTCCCAAAGACTAAATGTTTCAGTCACGTTTAAACTTGTATTGATTGAACTAAAAGTATGCTACAGAGCTCCACCATTCAGATAGGAAGTCAATATAAATAATGTATTTTCATACTCTTCTTCCTAGTTTCTCTTGGAACACATTTCAAAATCAGTTGTGCTGATATATTGCACTTGAACTCTTTTAGAAGACAATAAGCATACAGGAAAAAAAACCTGTTCTTGAAACGTATTTAAATTTCATGTTTATGTTCAGCCTTTCAGAATTTGATGTAATAAAAGTTAGATGAATTCAGAAACACTTAGCTTAGTATAGATTTATTTAAAAAATGACTGTCAACCTTTTCTAAGCTATGGGAACTCTGTTATATGACTAGATATATGTACTTGGAAAAAAAAGATGATGTGTCTGTATGTTTGATCTGTTTTAGCTGGGTTTAAATTCAATTTTGTTATAATTTCCAGATAGCTTTCAATAGTAAAGTGGGGGTGGGGTAGTCCAATCCTCTCTGAGCAATGTCAAACTTTTAATGAATTGGGTTTTTTCAGACTCTTTATGAAGTTATCATTTTCCTTTGAGGTAAATTTCATAAAAGCACAGTGTAGGTTGCTTGCTGTGCTACTGGTGTTACAGTAAGCTTCCGTTAGCATTTTTCCCGAGAAAGAATTTTAAATAAAAACCACTGGAAAAGGTGAAGTGTTATTCTTTCTAAACAGTCGGTTTTGAGTGTGTTGTTTAGGCAGTTTTCTTCTATCAGGATTTTTTTCTTACAACTGATAATGCAGTTCACACTTTATGTTTGTATCATACATTTTATACACTTACCTGTATGGTAAACAAGCTTGTTGCAGTCATGAAATCAGAAGGTACAGAAATGTATGGTTTTTCTCTAATAAGTTGTTAACAATTACTTTTCTTTAAAAAAAGTTTTAAAGAATGGAACTGATAACCATTAATAGAATTCAGTTAAGGTGACATTTTATGAAAATACTCTTAACCAATTGGTAAAATAAAAAATATTTGTGCTCAATTTCCGGAAGAGGAATCAGGTGGGAAAAGCATAACCTTAAATAAAATTGATTCGATTAAGTCTGAAAATTCAAATTCACTAGAATATAGCTCATTTTATACAGTCATTGAATGATAAGGTTGGAAGGAGGAACACTGCTGCTGTTTGTCTGCTTCCAAAGACCTTCAAGACACCTTCAGTGGTGAACTCCAAGTTTCCCAGGGGTGAGATGTTTCAGTGCCTTCCTCTCATAAAAGATTTTTTTCTCTAGTCTGTCTGAGTCTTCCTGCTCCAGTTTAAGCCTTTAATCCTTGGCCTACTTGTTATTTATATAGAAAACAAGGGGTTTCCCATTTTCAATTCATCAGCCTTTTATGTCTTTGGAGAATTTTATGCGCTTCCACTCATCATCTTATTTTGTTGTTTTTTAAACTAAGCAGTTCCGGTTTGTTCATTCTTTCCTTGCAGGCCATACTTTCTAAACCTCTTACAACACTTGCTGATTTCCTCTTGCATTCCTGTAGTTTATTCACGTTCTTCTTTATTAGCCGTGCTCAGAGCAGGGTACAGTATTGTAGACTGCCTTCACCAAAGCTTAGGGGGAGGGAGCGGAAGGGTTACCTCGTATTTATTTCAAGTGCAAACCTTGAGTTGACCTTATTTACAGTGCCATTTTCTAGATTCTTTCCTACAGATCTGGTATCCCATCAATTTTATATTTAATTTTATGCAGCTTATTATACATGAAATGTGGTACTTAATACACGTACAATAATACAACGCTAGACTCCAGTCATCCAGGCTATGGTGATTGTTTGCTCCATAAGGTAAAGCAGAGTGGTGGCTGGACTCTGGCTCACAACTCACCAGCCAGGCAGTAATTACTGCTATCCATTTGGCTATATTTAAATAGCCTTATCATAGAGGAACCTATGTAAAACTGTTTTCTCTCTGCTTTTGGAATTCTTTCCAGAGAAATTTTGCACTGCGATGCAGTGTCTCTTATTTGTCACAATATCAATCATTTTTTTGTTTTTTGTAGTGTCACATCTGTGACTTGACTGTATACTAGCCACAATAACCAAGGGTCTGAATTTACATCTTTAAATTGTTATCAGAAGGGTAAGAAAGGGGCGGGGAGCAGCATATGACCTGCTCATTTGAACTAAAATGTCCAAACAAAGAAAATGGTTTTACTTTGTCTACACATATTTTCTTACCCGTTTCCTGTTGTTTATTTACATTCATAAGTATTGTACCTTAAATTTGTCAAGATCCCATTGAACTCTAATCCTTTTCATCAGTGTACTTGATAATTTGCACCGCAGGTTATGAAGCTTAAGCTAGACTCCCTCCACTTTGAATGAAAAAGCCTCTTCCAACATAGCACAGATTTATTAGGTTTCCTTTTTCCATTGTGGTGGTAATTACTGAGGGACATTAAAGATGCTACTGGTGGTGTCCATCATGTACGTTCTTATGCATCGGAGCTGCCGAAAAAAACAGAATGTCAGTAGCCTGTGGTCTCCTGCATAATAGCTGCCAATTTGTCAGAAATTGGGAAGTACTATTAAAGTGTTTCTCAGGTTCAGATAACTGGTACTTGTGAAATAGCTACTAATGTCAGTGATCCTGTTCTTCATTAAATTATTTAACTACTGCAGAGCTTTGAAAAATTGGTTTTGCAGAAAGTCATTCATTGCTTTAACAAATAGGAGGATCGTTTGGAAAGTCCAAGCCAGATTATGAACAAGTACTTCAAGAGCAGAAACATAGCTCTACTGAGGTACCTGATTAACTTAAATCATCATAGATAATTTAATCTGTATGTGCAATGGTTATCAGGAGAAGAACATGAAATTAATCTTTTCAAAAAGAGCTATATAAGCATCTTTCTATTTGGTGATAACTTGTGTGACATTTTCTTTGAATATTTTAGAAGAACAATGCAATATTGTCTATTGCCATAAACTGCCAATAATCTGTCTTTTATATAAAACGGAGGTTTAATTGTATGGAAAACAAAACCCCCTGTATCATTTGTGTTTCACTCAAGGAGAAAGAACCAGGGAGGGGACGNGGGGGGGGGGGGGGGGGGGGGGGGGGGAAGGATTGGTATGAAAAAATGAAAAACTTTCTTTATTAAATTGGATATAAGGAGTTGATTCAACGGTTTAGCAAACCCAATTTTTGTATTTCTTTTTTGTTTTATTAACACAGCTACTTGTTCGAATTTTTTTTCCTAACCTAAAGTACGTCAGAACTATAATAATCATTTTATAGTATGGTTGACCTATGCAGAGGGTGTTTACAGATATTTATGTATAATTTGATATAAGCTCACAGGATTTGTGATGGCGTGTATTGATAAGCATATGAAATGTTCATTTCCTTGCTTGGTAGTTTAAGGTGTGGGGGGTTTTTCAAGCAATTCAATTGAAAACACTTAGTACATTATATATATTTAAAAGGTACATTAGATATATTTTAGTAAATTGTTTCAACTAACTGGCATTTGAAACAATGTATGTCGTAATATTTTTTTTTTCTGAAACTTTTGAGAAAACAGATTCTGATTTTTGATAACGTGACTTTTTAAAGCTCTAACTATGAACTCCCTGTGGTAGAGCTACAAAACAGAGTTCAGGAGTTGAGTTTGATATTCCAGAATTTAATGTTTAATATCTCTAGTTGTGATCAAAGATAATGCTAGAAGGGAGAAATGAGAAGTCTGTGGGACTAAAAATGTATTTGAAAGACTCCTTATCAGAAGATGAATTGTTTTAATCATCTGTTTCTCCTGATAAAGTATTCTGTTGTTCTTATTCCTCTTGTCATTTTTATCAATAGTAACAATATCTTCTTTATTATTCTTTTGAAATGTATAATCTTCTGCTTCCAGATCCATTTGAGGCTTTCATAATTTTTTCTATTCGACATGAGATCAGAAAAATCGATCTTCACAAACGTGACTACAGCCTCTTAGTTCCTGGTTTAAGAAATACAATAGCACTTGATTTTCATTTCAGTCAGAGTTTACTGTACTGGACTGATGTGGTAGAGGACAAAATTTACAGAGGCAAGCTCTCTGATACTGGAGGTATGAATTTAATCATTAATTTCTTAACAGTAAGAACAACTGCAGTTACAGGGTGTTGGACCTGATAAATTGTGACTGAGCTACTGTTCACAGAAACAGAATTTATGATGGTATTCTGCCTTTAAAAATGTGTGTATCTAGATTGTGCTTGATGTAGAGCTAGAAAAAGACTTTTTGTTGTAAAAGTTTCCTTTTGCAATAGGCTATAGGTGGAAGAAAATGGCAAATTAAAAGGGCTGATATTTCTTCCTGGTCCGATGAGTGCAGTATTGATTTTTTTTTTTTTTTCCATTTTTTGTAATTTACCTTCACCTTATTAAAGAAGTATAAGAATTTATAAGATGTCTGATAAATTATCTGCTCTCACTAAGTGATCTCACTAAGATTTTGCTTCAAAATTGTATTGCATTCAGAAAGACTTGTTCTTTGCCCTGGTGACGTAATTATGACCTATAACTCAATATAATCTCATAATATATACAAAAGTGTTTCTACAAAATGTTCTTTGCTGAAGTGTATACTCAGGTGCTTTCACGCCTGCATGAGCTAACAGGCATAAGCATGTTTAACTAGCTTTGCAAAAGTTCACGTATACATTTGTGTGTATGTTCTCCGACACATTTTTTTGTTGTTGTTGTTGTTGTTTTCTGGGTTTTTTTTCTTCTCCTCAGTAGATGGTATTTGTGGGTATTTTTATATCCACAGATCCAGACCAGGAAAGAAATATCCTACACTGCTAACTATGCAAAGACAGCCAAAGACTTGCTACTTTTCATTAACGGTTGTGGTGTTTGTGTGAGATGAGTAAGGTAGTCTGTTGTCATTGCACTGTATTATAATCACACTGTACCAGAGTCCAAGTGACTTCTGTGCTGGATTTTTAAAAAAAAAAAAAAAAAAAAAGTAATTTACTCCCTCAGTCGTGCAGCTGTCAAGAACTAACTTGCAACTGCAAAAAGCACTGTGCCTTCCTGGAAGTCCTGAGGGCTAACAGAATGCTTCTGTAGTTGCCCTTGGTGTGAAAAATTTTGAGACCCTCCAGACGGTGTGGAGGGAACAGCTATTTTTAGACAGTGACAGTATGAAATGTGAATGTGAATTTAAAGGAACAAAGTAAGGCTATTTATTGCAGAGCTTTTCAAAATGCGTAGTCCAAACAGGGCTCTCCCTGCCATTTCTGTCTTCATCACACTCTTTCGGTTCTCTCTTTTTTTCTGATTGAGAAAGAACTGAAATAGAGCTGCATGAGTTTTGTCCAGTATGTCTAGTCACTGGGAGGCGAAGCATGAGCGTGCCCTTCAGAGATGGTGCAAAAGAGATCCCTGGTAATAGGGCACATGCACGTCCTCTGTCTTACTCTGCATGTGATCTCTGACCTTTATTGAAAGTTTCAGACCTTTACTTACTAAAGCATCAGAGAACTAAAAATTTCTATTGCTATGGAATGAAGGTTATTTGCATATTGCCAAAAGTGTACTTATTTACAGCAGCCTATTGCATTTGTAAAGAAAAAAATGTCATGTGGGGCAAAGTATTATTATCTGTTAGATTAATCAAGAAATGCACTCCAAGAGCATATGATAGACTTGTATGCCCATGTTCACTATATCAGACTCTGTATTAGTTCTTTAAGACTCTTTGTCTTCCCTCCCTCCCTTTTCTTTTTTTTTTAAGGTGTTAGTGCCATTGAGGTCGTAGTACAACATGGCCTGGCCACACCTGAAGGTCTTACTGTAGATTGGATTGCAGGAAACATATACTGGATAGACAGCAATTTGGACCAAATTGAAGTAGCAAAACTAGATGGCACTTTGAGAACAACATTAATAGCAGGAGCTATGGAACATCCGAGGGCTATTGCTTTGGATCCCAGATATGGGTAATTAGAATAATATTAATTTTTTTGTGTTGCAAAGTATTTTAAAGATACAGGTTTAAGTGCGAGATCTTGATTTCCTTTTTTGCTGTTAGTTATAGTTCCTAATTTGCCTTTAACGGTTCTTGAAAGTATATTTTGAGTGAAATAGAGTCCATTATTAGTGTGTTTTGCCCCAATGAAAAGGCTTAAGAAAAGGTAAGTCGGAGATACATGGGTCTATTTGTTGGCAAATTACTTCCCTTGCTGTGTGATTGTTTCATTTAGGTTTTTAGTGCAGATGATAGTAACTGAAGGTTTTGGTCTAACCTTCCTATGTGGTTAATGGACAGATTTAGGTATTGACAAGCTGATTCATCTCACTTACAGATGGATTTTTTTTTTTTCTTTTTGGTGGGACTTTAAAGGTATAGCTTAGATGATCCTGGAAGACTAAAAGTTGAGTGAGGTAAATCCCACATTTTGTGTTTGGTTCTTCATCTTTACAGTGGAGATAATGCTTGCCAACTTCTGTCAGTATTTTTTCTGCCTATTCATAAGGGTTATTATTAAACTGGAGTGTTATTAATCATAAGCAACTGAGTGTAGTAGATTCTCAGCCTACTACCATAAATGTTATCTAATACCTGTCATAATTAAATATTTCTAATAAATGTTAGAATTTTTTCATAATATCAAACAAAATATTAATTAAAAAAGGCCCAAACTAGTTTTTTTTAAAAAGTATGCTTAAATTAAAATACTGCCTGATTTTGTTAATATGCAAAGTAAAAACTGTTTTCCCACAAGGTGTAATTTTAGCAATCATCAAACTTATAAATTTATTTCACAATTCCATTTTAAAATCTTCACAGTAAAAAAAAACCCCACTACATTAAAACTTTGTTTAGGATATTTTTGCTTCCTTTTAAAATTAGCCTCTAAGTTTTTTCGCAGAGCGAAAATGACCCATACACATCATTTATATCAAAATTTAAGTCAATAGAGTTTTAAGTAGTGGAAAGGAAGTAAAACTGTTCATGGAACCCTTAACTCTCTGTTGAGCTAGGTGTCAGTTCTAATTCTGTATTGACATTCAGTCTACTACTACAAAAATTTCACAATTCTGGGAGTTAGAGTAGTACTTTGAGGCTATATGAAATTGCAAACGCGTTACAGAAACCTCATTACCCAATACTGTGTGTAGATGGATCCTCTTAGAGTGACCGAAAGGTGTAATGGTCAATAGCTACATACTCTTCTCATAATTATTGTTCTTTCAGAGAGGGGGGGAAAAAAAAAAAACCCAACACAAAAATGAACACCAAAACAACAACTTAAATGTGGCCAAAATAATATAAATTACAATGAGTTTGCAGAATCATCATATTTAATTTTCTTTAGAAACCTGCTGTGGTCTATCATGCATCTTCACTGAATATTTATTTCAGAAACAGTGCTGTGGACATAAAAATAAAAGTAGGTAAAGGTCCCAGATTCTGGCACCTACAATTCTGAATTAGCAAGTGCATGCTTTAATGAGTAAGGACTCTGCCCTCTCAGTTTGGGTGCTAGAAAGCTTATTTACAGAGTGCATCGCTTATCTACGGAGATCTTTAAAAAGAGGCATCCTGTTGGCAGAAGAATTGGCAGATAAGTTGTTCAAATTAAATGGTTGAGAGGGGGAAAAAAAAAATCAAATCACCACTCTTCCTGAAACTGAAGGCTTAATCTGCCTTTTGAAAAGCTAGAAGCAATTGTGTGCTCCATTTTGTTAGAAGTGAGGAAAGAGTAAAATCTTTGAACGCAGATGGAAACAGCTCTTCAATCTTTGCACAAATAAATATGAATAAACAAACACTGATGATTCCAAGTAGATGGCGAGGCTGCCATAGCTTTTGATTCCAACCTGCAGTGAGGCTGAGCACGTGTTCCCATTCCACACGGACACAGATGCTCATATACAACATACATAAACTTATATACATGTACACATGAGTGGCCACAAAGGTCTATACAGGCAGAAACTCTCAACGCTGACACAAACAGCACCAACAGTCTTATCTTGTTAACCTCTCTGGCTCTTAAGGATGAAGTTCTTCTAGTGGGAAATATACGTGTATGTATAACGTGGGTTCCTCCAGTAGCTGGGTTTGGACAGGGCCCCGGCATCACTGGGCTGCCCCGCTGCTGGCTCCAGGATGTACGAGTCCCCGGGGCTGCAGCCCCACACCAGCTGCTGGGGAGGATCCCACCACACGTACCTGCTGTAGCTGGGCATAGGCACCCAGTGCTACCCAGCAGCCAGCCCTGGATCCTCGCTGTCCCCAGCTGCCACACACACACACACACACATAAATGTCTATCAGTCGGGCCCCAGACCTCACGGTCTCTCTGCCAGTTGGCCTGGTCCCTCTGGTAGCCAACTCACCCACGTGCCTCCTTGCTCCCAGAGACACATTGCTATGGTTTGAGGAACCCACAACAATTTATTGTCGTTTAGACAATTATTCTCTCAACCAATGACCCCTCCCCACCCAGGAAGGAGACGCGGGGGAAAAAAAACAAGGAAACCTGAGGGCTGAAATATAAACAGATTTAATAGGATAAGACTAGATAATTAACATTAATAACACTAAAGAACCAATAGTGATCCCAACACTAATATAAAATATACCAGGATTATACTCAGCCAATTCTATCAGTAGAAGCTGTGCACTCCCAGCAGTGGACAGCAAATGTGGGATACTGCGAGTGCTACAGCTTCGGGAAGAAGGGAAGGGCTCAGGGGTCTGGCACCGAGGCAAGTAGTGCTCTGGATCGCAGCCATCATAGAAGAGAAAAACTTCTCAGCAAAGTTTCTAATTTATATTGAATGTGACGTTCATGGTATGAAGTAACCCTGTTGGCCAGCTTGGGTCGAGTGCTTGGGTCTTGCTCTTCCTCATCCCTGCACCTCGAAAACACTGAGACCTTGAAAACCACACACCATAGCTGGTTATAAAGTAAATATTTTCACAAATTCAGACACTAAATTCCTCTAAAAATGCAGTTTTCCCAAGTGTTAGAAGAGACCTTACTGAAAAATAAAATTACTGAAAGAGAAATTAACCCTGTGTCGCTCAAGCCAGGACACACCTGCGTACATCTGGCTGCCAAGCCCCTTAACCCACCCGCTGGTTAGTCTGGCTTCGCCTTTGCCGGCGGTCCTGCGCTGACAGGCGCACCCTCACTCGCTCCGGTGGCTGGCACCCCGCAGGTACGGGCCCTGGGACCTGTCGTCTGGCTCCAGCTGCTGGCACACAGCTGTCTATACACACAGTGTGCATGCGGAGCAAAGACCCTCACTCAGGGAGAGAGAAATGGAATTTGGAAGGAAGACAGGCCTTCTTTATACCCTTAGCCTTTATTATTTAAATGTAGCATCTACTATTTGTTCCCAGGTGCTCAATGGAGAGGCCTTATTGAGTATCTGTTCAGGACCGAAGCTGTCTGATGTTACTTGTCAAAAGTTTTGTTACAGTCTGGCTCTCTGCAATTAGCTTTTTACAGCTAATTAAATGTTTTCGTATCAAAGGTATTCTTTTCCTTTAACAAACAAAAAAAATTCTGTGTTGTTGAAAACTTAACAAATGAGAACAGAGTGTATTTTTTGGCCTTTTGGTGACACTGCTTCTGTTACTTAAGCAGAAACTTTGGTTATATAAGTGAAGGTTCTCCTTATTGGAAAAAAATTGGAGATATAGTACATAACTGAGAGAGCCTACCATACAACACAGTGTTTCCNCCTACCATACAACACAGCGTTTCAATTTTCTTAGAAAGACTGGTCTATATAAAGTTCTTTAGTGACATGCCAAAATCTAGAGGTCTTCATTGGAAAACTCTTAATAATAAATGGAAGTCTCTAGTTTATTATGTTCCTTAATCCCTGCTACCTCAAATCACCTTTTTCCCTTTCTCCCCTCCCAGTCCTCCTCATCTGTGGATTGCTTTCAAAGGCTGTCATTATAATTTTTTGTAATGAGCTGGGTTTCTAATTATAGAAGGAAGATAAGACAAGCTGTTATTTGTATTAATGGACATGAAAAAGGGAATGCTATTAAACCTCTAGTTTTTAAAAAACTTCTTGAGTTTTGTGATTGCTCTAACACTAAATTAAATACTACCTCCATTTTACCCTATGACTTCAAGGAATTTATTTAGTTGTCCGAATTCATCTGTTTATTCCTTTAATTTAAAACATGTGAATGTTTGAACTTTTTTCCGATGATTGTCTTCTTGAACCCCTTTAAGTTATTCTGCATGCTTTAATATTTTCTTATCTCTCTTTCCTTTTCCCTTTCCTCTCACCAGAATTCTCTTTTGGACAGACTGGGATGCAAATTTTCCTCGCATCGAATCCGCTTCCATGAGCGGAGCAGAGAGAAAGATCATATATAAAGATATGGATACTGGAGCATGGCCTAATGGCCTTACTGTAGATCACTTTGAAAAAAGAATAGTATGGACCGATGCCAGGTAAAGTGATAACGGTAGTCTTCTTATCTGTTTTTATAAATCCTTATTCTTACGTACAGAAATGTGAACTACATTGTAAGTGGAATGTATTTATGTACATTATGTACATAAAAAGTCTTGTGTGCAAATGTAAAGTATGTACATTTCCTTAATCCCATTGCTATTATACATAATTTCTTCATGGTCTGTACCAGCAGACCGTAATGGCCCTGACCAGGCTTCTCAGGGACCTCCCCTCACACCCCCTGTCCCGTGGGCCCAGGAACCCGTTTCAGCTCAGCCCTGGAGCTCGGCCCCTGCCTGAGTGACACCACTGGAGCACCAGTCTCCAGCCCAGCCGCAGCACTGCCAGGCAGTGGGCCCAGTCAATCCAGACCCCAACCAGCAGGGTGGCTTCCAGACCCGAGCCTGCCTCATCGCCACAAACTTTTCTGGTGACTTGGACTCCTGGTTGAACCTGGCCGCCACCCCTGGGCCCTGTCCTGCTTGCCTTGCTCGGGGGCAGTGGGATATGGTGGTGGACAGTGAAGCCGCTGCCCTGCCAGATGTGGTGTCATCCATGGCTCCTGGCTCACTGTGCCTTAGAGAGCAGTCACCCATTTGTCCTCCCTGACACTTACGCATGGAAGACACACCAAGCTGTGTCACTGTTTGTTCTGTAAGTTCATCTGAATGGATACTGATTTTCTTGCTGGATTTTCACAGGGTGGAGGTAAATTTGAATTTAAAAACAGTATACAAGCAAACCAGTATTTCATATTCCTAGTTAAATGAATAATGGGAACTAAATAATCTCTGAAGTTAATGACTGCACTGTAAACATTCTTTAGTCTTATCGGTTTGTAAGAGTAAAGTTTTTATATTTTTATATGGTCGTAATGGTTGTGTGACTTTTATTTTAGTTTTATGTAATCTTAAATTTGGGGTTATCTTGTAGGTCCGATGCCATTTATTCTGCATTATATGATGGAACCGGCATGATAGAGATTATACGGGGTCATGAATATCTTTCTCACCCTTTTGCTGTTTCTTTGTACGGAAGTGAAGTATATTGGACAGATTGGCGGACCAATACACTTGCAAAAGCCAATAAATGGACTGGCCAAAATGTCAGTGTAATACAAAAAACAAGTGCTCAGCCTTTTGATCTTCAGATATATCATCCAAGTCGTCAACCACAAGGTGACTATTTATAGAATAATTAATTATTATTCCTATGAGGGGAAAAAAAAAATATTTTTATGTACAAATACCAGTATATGAATTTGCCTTGAACTGACAATTCTTAATTAGATGTTGTATTCAACGTTGTTGTGTTCCTTGGGTGATAATAGAATCTTTGTGCAAAACAGAAGCTTCATGGGATCAGTGGCTCTGAATATTGCCCATTGGGACTCTTGTTCTTGATCTGTTACAAATATAGTTCTGAACCACATTTATTTAAAAGCCTTCCAACTTAATTTTTTTTTTTTTTAACTGGAGAAATTAGTCTGACAAAAGTAAACATAACAGTGTTAGCTGTCTTCCTCTTGCTTCTCTCCAGAGGAAGATGAACTTATCTGTGAAATAAACTGTGTGTACAATTCTTAGGTGTAAATATTTGCTTTGTGCTATAACTTGCCTTAATTTACTCATTCACATAGAATGGTTTGTGTTAGAAGAGGGACCGTAAAGATCATCTAGTTCCAACCCCACTGCCTTGGGCAGGGACGCCTTCCACTAGACCAGGTTCTTAAAGCCCCGTCCAACCAGGGATGGGGCATCCACAACTTCTCTGGGCACCTGTTCCAGCGTCTCACCACCCTCATAGTGAAGAATTTCTTCGTGATATCTAATGTAAATCTACCCTCTTTCAGTTTAAAGCCAATACCCCTTTTCCTATCACTACAGACCCTTGTAAAGAGTCCCTCCCCGTCTTTCCTGTAGGCCCCATTTAGGTACTGGAAGGGGCATTAAGATCTCCGCTGGAGCCTTCTCTTCTCCAGGCTGAACAACCCCAACTCTCTCAGCCTGTCCTCATAGCAGAGGTGCTCCAGCCCTCTGCTATCTTTTTGTGGCCCTCCTTGACTTGTCTCTCTTCATTTACCTCTCAGCCTTCTTGTTCACACTTGGGACTGCATAACTTAAATTCCACCACTGCAGACTACTACTTTTCTACCTAAATAGTCCCAATTTGGTGTTGTCCACAAACCGACGCTTTTCCAAAGCACATGCTATTCACTCAACAGCTTTTATCTTAAAATAACATTTACAGTTTTCAATTAGCACAGTATGGCTTTCATGGGAGAATGAACTCAACCTGCTGGAGGCATGAGTTTGGAGTTTAAAAGTTCAAGAAGCACCAAACTTACTATTGGTGTGGATAACGGCCAAAACTGAAGGGAAGTTCACAGTATATGCACTAATTAAATAGTAGGAAATTCTTTAATTATTCCTTGATACATTATTTTGTAACTTTAGCTTCCCATTTTCATCTGTATGAAGGTTACCTCTTTGTGTGTGTGTATTTCCATTTCAATTTTATACCAGTTTTTATATTATAACATCTATTTATAGCAGAGAAGTGCTGTACAATTATGGCAAATGCATAGGCTTTGTCATTAGCTAGGTAGTCCAACAGTAGCTGTGTATTTAGTAATCTTCAGCTACAATAGCTAAAGATAAAACTGTATTAATCTTGAAAATTAAAACTGACCAGATCTTATCTCTCTGATTTAATGAAATATTCTATTTAATTCTTAATGAAAAATGCAGCAACTGTTAAAACTTAGTTCCTTGAGACGGATTTACAATGTCTGTGACATAGGTAAAAAGGCTAATGATTTTCCTTTCATTTCAGTTGAAGCTTCAAATGATTTTATCACTGAATAGTGAATGTCTCATTCAGGTGATAAATATTTAGTTAAGAAATATAATTTATTGACTTCAGTGGTCACAGGTGTGAAGGTACCAAGAAAGTAATCACAGAGTAGCCCGTTAGTTGCGCATCTAGTATTTTTCTAGAATATAACTGTATTTATTACTTCTCTGAAGATTATGAGGATTACAAATATATATGTTATTTAACTGGTGTAAAATTGTTTTCCAGTCTAAGTTTTCTGGCTTCAGTTATGGCAATATATAGACTGCACCTTAGCATGTTGCTAATAACACAGGCAATAATTAAATCCAAATTAATTATAGAGGGAGTGTGCACATTTTGCTGTGATTTCATCCTGATACCCACCTGTTGGGTGGCACTGATCCAAACATGTCTTCCTTCCTTCCCTCATACTTCGCTTTTTCCCCAACTGCTGTCCAGTTGAGGACAGGTGAATCCAAGGTACTTAGTACAGTGCTGACAACTGGCAATATTATTATTCTTCCTACCAGTTATCTCCACTTCTACCATCATAAAACAGAGAATTTTAATTGGGCTTTATAGTTCTTCTTTCTCTGACTTTTCAAACGTTGAGCCCTTCAAAGTCCCTGTATCCCTGACTTGGGAATCACAAATGTGAATGGAAATAGTTGGAAAGTGTTGTTAGACAGTCATTTGCTATGATCCTGATTAAACTTCTTCAGTTATTTTGTTGGAAGGATACTCGGAGATCAGTTCTCTCAGTGGATCCCCATGTAAAGTGAAGAACTAAATAAAGTGACATTTTTTGATAGGACTATAACTATGTTGATGTTTAAAATAAATTTAAAGTTCCAAATCCAAGTATAGACAGGAAGACATTATTGTGAAATTGCTGACAATTTCAAAACCCATTCTTGGAAAGAGATTGGAAAGAATTAGAGTATTGATCAAAAAGAGAACAGAGCTCAGAACCCCTAAAGCACAGCTGAAATGCCAGCTTTCTCAACATAGTCCAACTCTTCAATATAGCTTTCCTATACAAATGTAGCAGCCATCAGAGGGAAGAATTGGTTGTATCAGCCATCAGAGGGACGAATTAAGTCTCTCTAGGCTTTTTTATGTTTTTATATCAATAACTCATGGGTTATTTGTAAACAACAAAACAGATCATCCAGAACAGAAGAAGTTATGAGTAACAAATGAGTTGAGTTACCCTTTTATTGATTATACATATGCTTAAGTTTACTCCAGCAACTATTCTTGTGCAGTGGTCTTACTGTCTCCTATCTCCTATAAGCTGTTCATTCTTCCCTAGTAACTTCAGCATCTCAAATTCTCCATCACCTGTCTTTGACTTTCTGTAGGTAAATAGGCTTGAGGATACAGATTATCTAGGGTGTGAATAATACGTATTTTATAGCTACCATATCTATAATAATGCATAGTTAGTATGTGAATATATACTTAAACATATTCCTGTGTACATATATGTACTTCACATAGGCACATGTATATGTACATTTTTCCCTTCATTGTTATAGGTTTGAGTTCAACGTTACTTTCTGACATTCTTGAAATACCACCAGGTGCATTATCTATTAGTAAATTAAATTCTGTTGTTAGAGGTCATACCTGGCTATAGAAGCTCTTGGGATGTGCCCCAGAAAATACTGATGCTTAAAAAAGAATCAAATATCTGTTTTTATTGTAAGATATAACAAAGGACAGTGACTTAATTTGTATGTAAATACAGGAAAGTAAAGAATACTACTGGACGATGACCAGCAATTAGTTATAGAATGTTCCACGATCTCTGGATAAATTTCAGCTCTTTTGCCAAGTTGATGGTAGTAGAAACTACTTTAAAATTCCTATCACGTATACTTGGGTTTTTTTAATATTGAGAAATGATATTTTGTTTTTCTTCTCACCTAGGGTTTGTAGTACTCAGTAAGCTATTCAGACTTTTATGTTAGTAGCAATCTTTATTTGAAAACATTATATTCTGACAATTTTGTGTGGCTTTGTAAATGTCCTAGAACCCAGTTCTGCCTTAGTTATACATAGAAGACTATGGATACAGCTATAATGTAAATGAGTACCAGCAAGTAAAAGTCTCCCTGCACACTAGTAGTCAAAAGATTTGAAGAATGCTTTCTCATAGCATGC
This sequence comes from Himantopus leucocephalus, assembly GCA_003993805.1. NCBI lineage: Eukaryota > Metazoa > Chordata > Aves > Charadriiformes > Recurvirostridae > Himantopus > Himantopus leucocephalus. Next base: position 36,384,634 of record RSEF01000007.1, on the reverse strand, counting down.
ACTGAAGAACGGAGAGCAATGAATACAACTCACTGTTAGTTCATGAGTCTAAGCATGATGGCAACTGTGGTAAGGACTCGCAATGAACAACAACTAATGTGCCTTGCAATATGTGACATATGCAGCCACGTTACATTTTTCTGATGGTTTTATTTTAAAACAATAATGAACTTACAGTAAAGAAGGATGTTACTGTTTTTCAGTGGTTAGGTTCCTTGGGCTTTATTACTTTTTGGAATAATCCCTCTTAGGACAATTTACTTTTTAGGACAATTTACTTTTTAGGACAGGGTACTGTTCTAACAAAGCTCTCTGACTTATGGACAAAAGAGTATGTATGCCCAGGATCTTAAAATATGGGTGGAGTAAATATGGGTCTCTGCACACCCCTTTAATGTAATGGGGTTTGCTTTTTTATATAATTAATCACTTCCTGAACTTAGGGATTTGAGGCACTCTGTTCTATATTTGTTGTTTTCACAGTAGCAATAGAGTTCTCATTAGCCATTTTTTGCTGTCAGAAGAAAACAACTATTTTCTGTTTGGACTGGGGCCAGGCAACGTCTTTAGAGAGAGACTATAGCCTAGGGAGACATCAGTCAGTATTCCATGGTCACTGATACCTTGGCCTCAAGGCACGGTATAAGCTGTAGAAGAGTTTTCAGCAGTTATTTGCCAGAATCTAGAAGTTCAAATATCAAGTTGTGTAATTGCAGCTTTTATTTTATGATGTAGGAAACACCAGATTCCGATTTATGATTGGCCTTCTGGGTTTGCTCTACATTATTCTCTTTCAATGGAAGCAGTTTCTTTCTACAAATCTCCAGTACCTAGCTTTACTGGAGCTAGAGAGAAATGGTGATACTATGTGATGACTTCTTAATTTTTCTTTTAACTTTGTAGCAATTTTGCAATAAATGAAACAAGATAGCATGCAGTTTAGAGTCCCAAAATAAAATTAACAGTAGATTTACATTGCAAAATGTCAGTATAAATGTAGCTCTGAAGGACGAACGTTTTGTAGTCTCAGCTCCGTAGGTATACATCTGGGCCACCTATGTAGGTGAAAGGTTATTAGCTTTTAAAATATTTCATGCAACTTATTTTGGTTGAAATAAAGTAGAGCAGAGCTAAATAAATTCCTGTACCCTAAAGCAACATTATTTCAGTTAATCTAGGACAGATGCTAATTGAAGGTAGTGAAGATATACTGACATACTTGTACGGATGATGGGTTCATCTGTCAGTACACCGCAGGGTACTGTGGAAGGCTTCATGATCTAAGGCAGAATAATGTCACATCTCAGGAATATGAGGTTGAGACCTACTCGTCTTCACAGAATCAAAGCTGAGTGTCAGGAATGCTATTAACATAGCAAACACAGGTTTTCTAGGAGCAATGTTTTTCTCAACTATCATTATATTTTAAAAATCCACTTGCTGCAAAGAGCAAGGTCTTCTATTTTAGGCACAAGAAGTTACACTTGTACCATGAGGGGCACTACTGAGGATAGTGATAAGAGGAGTAAATATAGTGCATTGGAAGGATCACAGCTTGAAAACAGTTAGAAAGCTGTGAATTCCTCACACATTCCCCAGTTTTCTGCATTTCTCAAGGGTATTATTTTGAATAAAAAAACCCAAACAAACAACCAAACATGGCCATGGCATTATTTTTATTTTTTTTGCAGAGTGACTTTTTATAGACTAAAAATCAGGACAAGCAGTATAATAACTGTGGAATATAAAAGATATTTGTACCACTGGGGTCTTTTGTAATTAAAACATGAAAAATATTTAACTTCATAGCACTGTTTTGTTACAGTATTCTGTTGAGGCTGGAGTGCCAGCTGTTTAAAATAAATAACTTTTTAGAGAAAGGTGCCTTAAGATGCACATGAGCAAAGTTTTGACTATTTTATTTTAGGGGGATTTAAAAAATTTTATTAGTTTGAGATTTTATCACAACCTTCTTGTGTACATTCTTTTTACTTCAAACCCAGCAGCAAGATTGGTACATGTATTATAAATCATACAAAACATATACAATCTTTCTGAACTTTAAATTGGATTCCCTTGTGCCTTGTGAAAGTTCCATTTTTGTTTTAGGAATTATAAAAGCAGTCTTTCCTACGTTTGCCTTAACTCAGCGTCTTGTCCCTGACAATGGCTGATCAGTGCCTTCAGGGAAGTGTGGACCTGAGGGAAGATAAGAGCCGTGCTCCTCCCCTGCAGCCTGTCAGCTTCCTGTGACTGTCACTGGGGAACCTAAAATGATATCTTTGTGCTGCAAAGGCTTTAAAGCCTTTGACTGATTCTTCTTGCATGAGCTTTACTAGTTGACTTTTGAACTTAGACAAACTCTTGGTGTCCACAATTGTTTGGGCTGATGGCTCTGGTGCGTAACTATGGACAGTGTGAGAGAGGACATCGTCTTGCTTGTTTTGCCCCTAATACTTGATAATTCTGTTCAGCATGTCCTTGCTCTTGTAATAAGAGGGGTATCGGACAGCCATTTCATAACTATAAATATTATCTGTTGCTTCAGAAAAGGATCTTGGAGGGATGGCTGCTATTTCAGTGCTTATTCTCGTGTACGTAACTTGAGATTGTTTTTTCCTTGTGTATTAATATACATGTATTGAATTTTTTCAAATATTTTCTTTTTCAGTCTGTCATGTAACTCTTGCACAACATTTCACACTTGGATTTAATTTAGTCCTTTGTCAACTCTTTTTTTGTTACTTCCTTCTCAACAGTAAATTTCTGATTTTTGGAAAGTTTTCTATAAAGCATAGCACCTGCTCCTAAAAGTACTATTGCCTTTGGCCTTCCCATGTGGTAATACCATAGCATTACAACATTTGTTATTCTTTTACATCTGCCTCAGCTGTCAGCATACTTTTTAAGGTCAGGTGTTCCAGGTAGCCCATTCTTAGTTTATTCTATGAACTTACATAATTAATTACATTTTTCTCTAGTTCTTTTCAGTACCCTTTCATCTCAAACTGTACACGGGGGAAGGGAGGGGCAGAGAATCATTAACAAGAGCTTCAGAATTACCATAAAGCTATCATACAGTATACAATAAAGTATCATGAAGATTTGTGCTAACTTTGAGCTAATAATATTCTTGTTAATTTTGTTTCATGGTGACTATGTAAATTTTTGTTAGATGGTATACTGACTAATTCTTCAAGTGAATGATTAAAAAGTGAAGTAGAAATAGTGAATACAGGCAATAAATATGTATTTTGGAACCAGTGCGTTCTCTGATCAGTCCTAACTTGCAAATTCCAAACATTAAGGCTAAAATAATCCGACATAATCAGGTAGTATAAAGATTTTAACTTGACTGAGTACAGCAGAAGGATCTTTGGCCCTATGAAAAGCAATACTACAGAAAGTATTGACAGTGAGCAGGGGATTGGATCTATAACTGGTTTTAAATATGAGCGGGAATAGATTGTCAGCAATTTAAAAGTATCCTTTTGATTTAAGTGTAAATGCATATATTTGAAGGTGTAGCCAGAATTTAATCATGTCACACACCATTAAAGTATAAGATTAAAATTTTGCCTATGTGAAACCTGATGCCAAAAAGGGGCGGGTTCAATATGAAGTTAATACGGAGGATAAGTTGGTCTATAGGAAATGCATATTTAGGTGTTGTCATTGTAACTGTTCATTTGTCAACTGGTGATAGAATGTCTGAGGGGTTTCTATGGGTTACTGGTCAAGAAAAATAAACATTTTATTCAAATAAGGTTTTAGTGCACAGTCAAGAAGAAATATGATGAAAAAGAGTGACATATGTATAACTGTGCACAGTACCATAAGAGAAATAGATTGACAAGCAATCAGCAGCGGAAATCAATTAAATAATGCAAAAGGCTGGCCAGTTGGTGAAAATGCCAGTTCTGTGGGTTGCCATGATCAAAAGAAAAATAAATTGGTGGAAATTATTAGGAAAGGAACAGAGAACCACAGACAGTGAACTGTGATGGCTGTGTAAATCCATATCACTCCCATATCTTGAATACTGTGTGCAGATCATATAAAAGATACTGAGAAAGCTTGACAGGCTTATCAAGAGTATGGGAAAGGTTTTTGTATGAGGACAGGTAAGCTGATGTTTCTTGAAATACAGGTTATAGACGGGCTTCTGTATGATGGCAGTCTGTGAAATCATAAATGGCATGGAGAAGGTGAATAAAGAATGGTTATGTGGTGATTCACAATAGAAATAGAAGGAAGGGTTAGAACTAGCACAAGGAAATAAAGGAGCCAAATTTTTGAGAGTCAGAGCAATAGCATACCTATTTGCCTTCAAGAGAATTAGTTTTTATTAGAACAATGTAAAGAATGGGCTTAGCTGTTATTCAGTGGAAGCAGTATGAATATGATGGGAAAATAGATATGTGTGCTGGTATAAGTAATTTTTAGATTATGGTGGTTTACTCCTCCAGTTGTGCATGCATGTGGAAACAAACACATCTGCTTTATAACACTTCTTTTTCCACCAGTTTTGTATCCCGTGATGTATGGAGGGTATTGTAATGTGGACAGGTAGTACACAAATTGTACTGTCTTCTCTTTGTTGTGGCTCATAGCACATTTTAACCACAACTCTTTCTTTAACATGATGATTAACCAGCATGCCTTCTATTTTTTTCTTCTGTATGTTCTTCTATTTGAATTCCCATACTTAAATGGCAACTTTGGTAGAGAAGAACATAATGTACTACTTGCACAGAAAGACAAGGTGGGGATTATCCTTCTTAGGCCCCAAGTAGATCCTTGCCACAGACAGTTGTGTGCATATAAAGAGGTTGAGGTTCCACTGAAATTACTGCTTTGTATTGGCAAATAAATTAAAGGAAATGCTTTTTTACAAAACCTATGACTAAATTTTAAATCTCGCAGCGACAGTGTTAAGAATGCCAAAAAAATGCAGGAGGTTGAACCACTGGGTGATCTGCTGAGATTCCTTACAATAACAATTCTACGCTTTGCTTCACAATATTGTCAAAACCCTAAATTATGTTTCATTTTTGATGTCAAGTTCATAGAGATAGATTACATATTTACTGGAATTAACAGTGCATTAATTGATTCTTATTCTGAAGGGCTCTTGGAACCTTCTTAACTTCCACCTCTTTTCCTCAGCTTCACATTTCTTATCTTCCACACGAAGTTGTGAGCTTATAAAAGAGAACACCCCAGATTTTCTTACATTGTTACTACAGACACCAGAAAAGCGATGATGTTAAATAAATATTTCTCTATTGTAATTTTTGGGAAAGGCAGAATCAAATATATTCTCGCATGAGAATAATAAGGTATTTACAGTCCATTAGCAGTTGAAGATATTAGGTCATAAAACAAGAATAAACATTTTTAAGCTTATTGTCCCAGCTGATTTTTTTTTATCAGATGTTTAGAAGAGCTGACAGAGAGGATATGGGATGCTTCTTCTTAATAAATCTTGGAGTAGCGGGAGAAACTGCAAAGGCTGGGAGATTGCTGAGTGGCCTCCCATGCTGCCAGTGTTTCAAAGGGGCAAATAGGATGACTTTACAGAAATCTGTAAAAGCCTGTGATTTTTTGATAGAATGATGCAAGATGCTAGATAGAATTCCATTAACCTGTTTATCCAAGGTTTTGAAATTTTCATTCTTCCTGTAGTACTGGTCAAACAAGTAGTTAAAGGATTCAGGAGCTGATGGATAAATCTAAGGAAGCATGCATTGATGAAAAAGAAACGGTTCAATGAAGCAAACCTTGAGTTTCTCTTCAAATTTTAGTGCTTGAGTTTGAGCTAAATTTATTTCATGAAGAAATTCAAGCATCAGATTTCTCTAGTTATCTAATTACTTATATTGCAGGCTAGCACAGCAGTGGAAGAATGTATTCTAAACTAATTGATTTTGTTAATTATAAGTTTGTCTTTGTGAGTCAGTCATCCCCACTTCTCTTTTCAGCACTGTTAATTTTCTAAGTTTTTTCAGTAAATGGAAAAATCAGCATTACTTTCTGTATGCGTATAATAATGAATGATAATAATAAGAACAGTTTCTAGGTTTTGTACGACTGAGAAGTCTTCTCCAGTCAGCTTTCTTTCTCCTCTTTAAAGCAATTTTAGCATATCTTGTTCAATCAGTGAAATATAGGAAGCTACTTGAAAAAAGCTACTCTTAGGAGAAGTTTTTCTTTGAGAAAAGTAGAAATACTTTGGTAAGTTTTTTTTTTTTTTTAAAAATTATTTTTGTATGTGAGATTTCCAACTAATATTCTAGTAGGTAGATCAAATTGAGAGGGAACATTGACTTTGCCAAAATTCATCGTATGATCTAAGCTTTGACCCTTCACAAAACAAAATTTGTTGTTCAGGTCCTCATCATATTAACATTTTTTTTTATCCCATTTGTCCTGGTTAGGAGTGTACAATTCTATACATTTAAATGTTATAAATAGACTGCAAAATTAACATCTTACTGGAAAAATTTTATCCAGTGGCTTAATGAAATTCCAACGGTAAGTTCTNAAAAAAAAAAAAAAAAAAAAAAAAAAAGTCCTGGGACAAGAGTTGAATGTTAGTCTAGAAAAAGTGATTAGAGTACGAGCTCAGTGAATCGAGGCCAGGTTTGTGTTCAGAGTTTTCACCACCCTTTCACCAGTGCAGCAAACAGTGCAGTTTGAGAAACCTTCATTCCAAAAGGTGTTTTTATATTTTGTGTATTTCATTATTCACTTTTAGCTTCCAATCCGTGCGCTGCTAATGAGGGCAGAGGTCCATGTTCTCACATGTGTCTGATCAATCACAACAGAAGTGCTGCATGTGCCTGTCCACATCTGATGAAACTGTCTTTTGACAAGAAAACATGTTACGGTAAGTTTTCCTCCCAAAGCCTGACAATTGTATTGATTTTAGAATTTTGAACTGGACAAATTGAAATACATATTCTTAAAAACAATCTCTACAGTGCACTTTAATGATATATTTTAAAGGGATATCTACTTTTTGAAAATTGATAACTTATTCTAATATATGAGGTGTGTGGAGCTTTGATACTTGTTACCACAGATATTTTTTCTGTTGCTTATGTGTACGATATGTTAGTAAAACTTATCTCTGCAAAACAGAAAGATTCATACTGCAAAGCGTGCCATCAGAAAATGATGAGTCGGGTAAGCTGAATAACAAAAAGGTACATAATAGCTTAAACCTCTACCTGTTCTTCTAAAGTTGTCTTAGTTTTATTTTCAAGGATTAAGAAAATGAAATGAAGAGTAAATATTAGACATGCAGCCTTGCAGGGGAGTTGTATAAAAAAATACAATAAACACTTTTAAGCTATAAAAGCCCTTGAAATGTCAAATAATTGTGTCTATTATCTGTAAAACCTTGTACTACGTTAGTCTTTTCAGTATTGATTAATAATATTCAGGAAATAGAAAAAAATATTTTGTCATATCAAGGATATTGTGGGGGTAAAAGTTACCTTTACTGTTCATTCGGACAAATTGGCTCCAATCATTTACACTTTTGATAAATAGAGTTGTGTTTTGCCTTTAATATATCACCCTTTTTCATTAGTGGATTTCTAAATTAGAACAATCAACATGTTCTTTTTCTTCTGCCTGTTTACTTTTCACTGCTTACATATACCTTGTTGTATTCCTCCTCAGTTTTGTTGTTTGCAGAACTTGCCTGTTATAGTGATACTCTGTTTCCTTGAGATACCAAATGTTAATATCTGTTATGATGTACAGATGGGATAAGTGGGGTAAAACGTTTAAAATATCACTTAACTTTTTTTTCTGTAGACTTGCACAAGACAATATCGATTTAGTGGTATAGTAATATCTTGTCCGGTGTCCAGAATTAATATATTTTTCCTGTGATTTTTATGCTCTATAACATACATTATTTCTCAGTTTTCAGTAGGCTGCAGATTTTCTGGAGATGTTAAGTCATTTGTATAAACTTTGTTTGCACATTTGTAAAGTGGACTTGAATGACTGACTTCTGTTAGCGATGTTCTGAGGAAGATGAGGAGTGATGTTTTCCTTTTTCTAACAGAAAGGAAGAAATTTCTTCTTTATGCAAGACATTCAGAAATAAGAGGGGTGGACATAGAAAATCCATACTTCAACTTCATCACAGCCTTCACTGTTCCTGACATTGATGATGTGACGGTCATAGATTTTGATGCTGTTGAGGAACGCTTATACTGGACTGATGTGAAAACACAGACCATCAAGCGCGCCTTCATTAATGGGACTGGCTTAGAAACCATTATTTCAAGAGGTAAATAACAAAACATTGAACTAAAAATAATTCATTATAGGTAAATGTGTGTTATAAGTATGCTAAAGTATGAGTGTGCAAGTTCTTGTTAGCTATACCTTTCACTGGTACTGGATAATTGATCTAAACAATAAGACAGCATAATTTTGTTTAGGATTCTAGTTAATTTTATTTATTCATAATTCATTTTTATTTAAATAAATTGGGATGTAATTGTAATATTGCTTTTATACAAGATTGAAATGTGTAGTAAACAATGGAAATAATGTCTCCTGGGGATGGTCGAAATAAAAAAGATGAAAACCTGAAAAATAACAGCATCTCACCATAACTTTGCATTGGAAAATTTCTTGTGGATTTTCTATGTCCTTTGTCTATCTGTGCTGACCTAGTGAAGAAGAAATTAGTTCAATCAGAGTTATTTTTTTCTTTCCGGTCCATGTAGATCTTTCAGCTTCAGCACCATCATTGAAATACACGAACTGGTAGCTTTGTAATTTTGTTGGTACTGTTATGCATTTACCTGTTGTCTTCTTGCAGCGCGTGTCATGTTCAAACTGATTGCCATCAGGCTGTTTGCAGTACTTGAGTGCCATGAAGAAGTAGAGTCTTTTGATAATGTATCTTTGAATCCTGTATACATCTGTTCTGTCATTGCTTCTTCAGTTCCTTAAAATACTACAATTAAGGTTTTCCTTTTTACTGAGCTTTTTCATTATAGGTAGGTTGGTTACAGCAGTAAAAGGAAACAAAATATCGCAACTGGAAAATCATGGCTGGCTGTTTTTTCTGCAGTTAACACCTTCATTGTTCTGACACTTTTGCTCTGTACTTTGAATACAGAAACGTAATGGATTGTAAAGTCTATACCTGATTGCTTCGACCCTGTGTCAGTTGCTGCAGTATTAAAGTGATGCCATTTGTTGTCCTTGATAGTGGTGCTCTTTGTTTGGTTGGTTTTTTTCCAACCACTGTCAGTTCCTTTCCTGGCAGCACATGATGTTATTCTATTTTGTAATATAGCTACCTGCTTGAAAATAGGAAAACTCTCTGACAGGGGCTATCTGGAGGCAAATTTTGCAAACTCTGGTTCCTCAACTGTTAAATGTGTGTTTGAAGGGGAAGAGGAGAAAAGAAATAACTCACTTTTGAAAGATCAGACCTTTTCCAATTTTGAGAACAAATTAAAAAAAACCCTGAAAATACTTCCTTAGTTGGTTATTCAGGGACTTCAGAAAGTTAATTAAAGCTCTGCCACAGGTTTCACTTCAGAAGAAATTTGTACTGCATTACATATTTTTGAGAAATCATTGGATGACTATGGCAATATCCCCACTTGACTGTGTAGATTGATAAAGTAATTTTTTGTGGGTATCTTTATTTTTCCACTGCTATCTCAGGGACAACTTTAATAGCATTTGGAGACATTTTTCAGAGCCAGTAATGAGAACAAAGTTTAGAGTGCCTCTTAGAGCTCTTCTTTACATCGTGAATTGAGGTGCCTAAAAGAGAAAGATTTGTTATTTTTTAAAATGGTAGTAGAATAAAAACATTGGTTTACTATTAAAAATATATACTGAAAAATCCCAAAACTTGTCAAGAAACTTAATGAAACTTAAAGAAACATACTATGTGTGAGTGTTCCTGTTTATCATGCATTCTTTCCTATTCTTTTTATTACGTTAGCTTCTGTGATGGAGTTTTGTGTTTTGTTTCTGCCAGATGTAACTTATTATATGTAAAATTTGCAAATCTGTAATGTTCTAGCACATCAAAATATTATAAGGACTACTTAATAAGTTTAAATGATCTCATTTGTTTACAGTTATATTTTCATATTTCTTATAATAACATAAGAAGCTTTGTAAGCACATACTAATGGGATTCTCTTTGGATGAAGTCCTATGCCAGTGTCACAAAGATGCCAAAGTCATACTTTAATCTTCTTAAGAGTATGAAATGCTTGTTTTCTACTTCCTTCAACCCCCAAAAACCTAAAAAGGCAGGGGATTAGTTTAAAATGGGTCAGGGATATGTATTTGGTGTCCTTTGTTACATGCTCTAAAGTTGGCAAACTGCCCAATGCCCAATCACCGTTTGACCTTATGCGTGTGCAAGCCAGACCGCAGCCACATCCATGTTAGTTTGTCAATGACAATAATTCTTTCCGTGGAAGTAACCACATTAAGTTGACAAAGAGATAGTGTACAGACTATGAACTATAATGAAATCATTAAATCACCCTTGGCCTGTTTCCCCTTCTACAAAGATGCTGGCCAATATAAGCTATGCCAAGAGAGAGCAGCATGTTGCTGTCTAGATCGTGAGCAGTGATTTTATACCCAGCATTTAAGGCAGATTATTAATATATATCAACATTTTTAAATCAGTATCTTGCTAAGGAAAACTACCGCATACAATGACAGTGATGAAGCTGCCAAATTAATCATACCTTACTCATATTTTGCTACCTCAGGTAATACTAGTGGTGTGGGTTAACCCCAAAAGGCAGCTAAGCCCCACACAGCTGCTCACTCACTCCCCGCAGTGGGATGGGGAAGAGAATCAGAAGGGTGAAAGTGAGAAAACTCATGGGCTGAGATAAAGACAGATTAACAGGAAAAGCAAAAGCTGCCTGCACAAGCAAAGCAAAATAAAGAATTCATTCACTACTTCCCATTGACTGACAGATGTTTAGCCATTTCCAGGAGAGCAGGGGAGTAAGATCAAAATCTTCAGAAAGAAACCCAAAAAACTTCTTGAGTGATGTAGGTACGTACCTACTTATGTGCTCTAGAACTATGCTGTATCTGTTTTAATTCAGATATTCTGTATTGAGCCTTTCTGGTGCTAAAGAAGGAAGTATGCTTTTAAACTTCAGCATAGTTTTGTTTTAGAAAGCCACTTAATGTTCTACATGTAAACTATAACTCACAACTAAAGAAGTATGAACCTTTCTTTTCTGTCATGAGTAATTCTTATGTTCATTAAATATGATTATTGAACTTCTTAGTGGAGGCTTACTCATTCTACATCATCATCTCAAAAAAAAAAACCCAAACCCCCACAACAAAGCACACTTTTTAACAGTGCAATGAGTAATAAATGCTTTCTTAAGTAGAAAAATACACTGCAAAAATTCAGCGTCTGTCTGGTTATTATATATTTGGACAATAGGTTTTTTGCTAGTTTTTAAAGAAATATTTATGGAGGATTTCCCAAATCTTCAGTGAAGTTTTCATGTTCTTATTGCAAGTGTATAAGGCTCAAGAAGAAAAGTAATGATTACTAATTCTTGGCAACTACTTTATAAACATATCTTAATAGAATATTGCACAATATTGTTAACAAACTGTAGCAGAAATTGTTGGGGTTTTTTCACCAAGACTGAGAACAATCTAGAAAGAAAATCAAAAGAACAACTGCTTTCACTTTTTACAGATATTCAGAGTATCAGAGGTCTTGCAGTGGATTGGATATCACGTAATTTATATTGGATTAGCTCAGAATTTGATGAAACACAAATTAATGTGGCACATTTAGATGGTTCCTTGAAAACCTCAATCATCCATGGAATTGATAAACCCCAGTGTCTTGCAGTTCACCCAGTAAAAGGGTAAGATATCTGTAGCTCTAATAAATAAACTCAGAACATTTCTTCTTAGTTCAGGTTTTGATTTGTTCATCTGTTTTCTTTCAAACTTAAAGTAAATGCATGCATTTAAAAGATTTTGTCCAGAATTTCTTAACTGAGTACTGCTTCCCTACCAAAGCTTACTGTTGATTAAATCATATTATTGTGAGTTCAATATTTTGCCTGCTTCTAACTTATGAATGTTTTCATGACTGATGCATTAAAAATACTGTGTACACAAAGCAACATTATAAATATGTTCATTGTCTTCTTCAGGAAGCTCTACTGGACAGATGGAAACACAATTAACATGGCAAACATGGATGGCAGCAACAGCAAAATACTCTTTCAGAATCAAAAAGATCCTGTTGGTAAATACCTTTTTTCCTGTTTCTTTTTTATTTGATAGTGCTTTATTATGGACATTGTCTTGAAATACTATTTCAGTACAGCATGAGGTTTTTCATATCCTAAATAACAGTGATAAGAACAGGTGTAAAGACATGAAAAACACTGATGTACTTTTGGGTTTTACAATTTAAGATATTTTTGGCCCATTTTACTTGAAATCTACTGTGCNGGTTTTACAATTTAAGATATTTTTGGCCCATTCTACTTGAAATCTACTGTGCTGCACTAGGTATAGTGTTATTAACTCCTAGGATGACAGTAGTTGAGTAGATTGGAGGTGAAGGAGAACCCATTTGTAGCTCTCAATCCTTAGATCATGGGTAAAAAAAAAATAAAAAAAACTAGAGACCAGGGTTTTAATAAGTTATGGATATATGTGAGAGGATACTTTGACTGGAAATGTAGAACCTTCCTCACCAGAATCCCAGCTGCATGATCAAAAGATAATTTGGCTTACAACTTTTCACGTACAGAACAGAGCAACAGCTGAAGCATACGTTTCTTTATAATGACTTAACCTCTGTGTTAGTGTTTGAGAATTAATGTAGTTGATGATGAATTATGGCACTTCTGGGGGAAAAAAGCTCTGTCTCTATGTACTATTTATTTATTTTTGGTTCAGGTCTCTTTCTTTTTGTAATTTCAGTTTTTAGAGGATTAAAGTGGTTACGTCAATTGTTGTTGCCTTATTAATGGCTCATCAATAGAGTGATCACATTTTAAAGCATTTATGGGTTTTCATAACTGAATGCATTAAACAAGCAGAAGCAAAAATTACTTAGTTAAATAATTCAATAAATTTAACATTACAGTAACATTACATTTTAGACCCTAAATTCAAAGAATTTTGTAGATGTTTTTTGGTAACTCTTTTGTTGTTGATTTATTACTATTTTTTTTTATCTATCCACTTGAAGAGGCAGTTATCTATTTATCTGAAGAAAAATGAGTGGTAGTTTTAAGGTGAAGCATAAACACATTTAATAATATTACAACAATATTAAGAAGTAAGGCTGCGTGCAAAATTTTGCACTGAATATCCTGTGATCATAGGTCACAAGGTCCTAAATTGCAGTCCTTATTTCTGTCATTGAGTTTGTTCTGAGTAGCAGTAAAGCCACTGAACCAAATACGTAGTAGAACGGTAAGTACTCCTTTTTTGTTTGTTTGTTTGGGTTTTTTTTTGTAAGTATATCAGTACTGTCAAAGGCTGCACATGCAAATCCTTGTGGGTTTTGTGACATTCTTCTTCATGGACATGTACAGTCTCACTGGTATCAGATGGACTATTCATGTAGGAATGACGATTCCAACACAAGGTTTTTTTACTTCACCGCAGAGCTGCAAGTGAGACAATTTGTTTTCTTGCTGTAGTGTTGGATTAATTTTTAACACCTTTNCTTGCTGTAGTATTGGATTAATTTTTAACACCTTTGAGATCTGATAAGCATTACTTGAAATAAGTTATATTCCAGATTGAAGGATATTATTGGATAATAGTGAGACCTATCGCATAATAAGGAACCATAGAGATTTAATTGTTTTTTCCTTCTTGGCAGTCTGAAAATGTGATAAATCATAAAGTATGTAAAGTGTAGAATATGTAGCATGTAAAGAGTGTAGAAATATATATGTGTATGTATGTAACGGGAAAATAAAGCTTTAACCTCTGTATTGCTGAAAAACTTTTTAATTGATAAGACATCTTGGCTTGGTTTTATTGTTAGTTAGGATGGACATGAAAACAGATTCTGTTGCATGTCTGAAGGAAAATGATCAGATACACTATAGATAAAATGAGTATTAAATTTCCAATGTCAAACTTGAAATTCAAATATATGCAAATGCTTTTTTGAATGGTTTAATTTATTCATACCATTAGCATAAGACATTCCTGTGCTAAGAACAAGAAAACACTGCTGAAGAGCCAGAGAGTAGCAGTCTTAAAACCTAAATTTAATATTTCATTTCTAACTGAGAAAATGTCTTTCTCCGTAAGCGAAACTCTAGTTCATGCAGTGCTAATTTTGAATATTTGAACAGCGAGGTGAATGATCTAATAAGTGAGTTCACAGGGTGATTGCTGAAAAAGACAAATATATGGCTCATTGGAGTTGAATGTCCTGATAATTGACGCAGTTTTTTGTTTTCCTGAGATGTAATTTCAGAATTTGAAGAATGAGGGAAAGTATTTCAATAGATGTCCTGAAGTATCCTGATGGACTNGAATGATCTAATAAGTGAGTTCACAGGGTGATTGCTGAAAAAGAAAAATATATGGCTCATTGGAGTTGAATGTCCTGATAATTGACGCGTTTTTTTGTTTTCCTGAGACGTAATTTCAGAATTTGAAGAATGAGGGAAAGTATTTCAATATGTGACCTGAAGTATCCTAATGGACTTTTTTCTCAGTTTGAGTTCTGTCAAAAGAAGGAGGTGATTTCAATTAAAATAATTTGCTTAAAAACCAAGAGTACCTAGAGATTTTGGAAACTGATGATCTCGGGATGACAGTTTGTATCTCTTATTTTTATCTTAACTTGTACATACTAGATAGGACTTCCCAGTCCATTTTGCAGTTCTAAAAGGCTTACGTATAAATTGGTTGAAAAAGGAACTAATCGCTGGAGTTAAACTGCATTCTTAGGGATTCAGAGTTAGTGCTTAATTTTATACTTTGTGACGCAGATCATTGGTGTCTTGAATTTATTTTCAGTTAAGCAGTTGTTTGTTACAAAACTCTAAATATACAAACCATGCATCCAGTGGGCTATTATGAAATTGTAAAGTATTGTGTTCTTAGTAAGTTTTGATATAGCTTGAATAAATAACCTTTAAAAGCATACTGCATCAGTCTCTCAGCTATATTTAAAGGACTTCATAATTACAGGGGGAGAGTGTTGTCTGGGTTTGGTCTTGGGCGGGAGTGTGTGTTTTGTTTTGTTTTTTAAATAGACTTCAATCCTTTCCTCTGAAAAAACTTAGAGTTTCTGTTTTGCTCAGGATTATAGTATGGCCCTATTTGCTGTTTAGCTGTTCCTGTTTCATTTTCTTGGCTAACTCTCTACTTGAATATCCCTTGCTAATTTGTGCATTCTTTTGAATATATAGCATAGTCTACAAACAAAATGGTTGCAGATGTGAACCAAAAACCCTCGTGAGACTGACTCTTGAAATTGTCATCTTAAATTTATTTTCTTTGTTTTAAACAGTTATTTCTTAAGTATGTATGTGCGTTTAGCAGAGGAATAAACATAAGGATTCCCTAATTTTAAGCACTGTTTTTTCACTTCAAATGTAATCAGCCATAAAAAGTTAAAAAAACCTTTCTTAAGTCACTGAGGTGTTAAATGTGAACAAAAATTCCAAATACTATTCCTATAATTCATCTAAGATGCAATAGCAGTATCCAACATTTAATTGATTTAGAATTAATCCCGTCTTTAATGTTCTTGGAACACACTGTTCCCTTAAGCATCCTCTGCTTTTTAGAGAACATTTCCACAGGTAAAAATGAAGTTAGAGAAATGTTCATGATTGAAACAATAAGTATACAAAAAATGCTATCAAGAGTCATTTCCTTGAACTTCACGGAGGCACCAAATTAAAATATCAAACTTGATTTTCTGGTATTGGAAGCTAAGATCTCATTACATATATGGCTTTAAGATTGATACCTCGGTGTGTGAATTGCTGGAATAACCTTTGGGATACACTTTTAAAATAGTAGCATATTTCTGGAAATTTGAGTAGGGAAATTGGAAAATGTGAGTGAAAACAGTGATGGCCTAAGTCATGCTTTGGGGACCCCAAAAATAAGAAGGACGTGCACCTGTTGAGCAAGTCCAGAGGAGGCCACAAAGATGATCAGAGGGCTGGA
>RSEF01000007.1:36348795-36362592 GCA_003993805.1 Himantopus leucocephalus | reverse complement strand
GTGGTTAATACAAGATTTGATGAATGAATACAATATGATTAATGATTTGCTCGTGGTCTAGAATAAGATATGCCTTCTAGACTAACGTCAGTGAGATTTCAGCATTGCTACTCACAAAATTAATGTAGTATTTTCAGTTTTATCATATGCTTTTACTTTAAAATAAGCAGATTCTCATTCAGAAAACTGAGTTATTTTAAAAAAAAAAAATTCTGAGGAAAAAATCCACTAGTCGAAGTGCATAGATAAAATACTGTAAGAGTGAAGTACGGAAGAGTATATGACTAGTAGCTTACCTGAAATATTTTATGCATATCTCAATTTTTCAGAGAAGTTAGCTGAACAAATTTTGGTTTTTTTTAATATTAATAAATTGATGCCAACATGCGTTTCTAGTCAGGATTGGACCGTTCAGATTTTGTTTCCTCGTGTGTCTTCTCTCGTCATGTTATAGGTAGCAATTCCTGTCAGTTAAACAACGGTGGATGCTCCCAGCTTTGTTTACCAACGTCAGAAGTCACCAGAACTTGTGTGTGTACAGTAGGCTACAACCTTCAAAAAAACCGCATGGCATGCAAAGGTAAAATGGCTTTCCGTTTTTATTTCAACTCGGTTTTATGGAAGCGCTGTTATAAGCAAATAAACTTTCTTTATTAATTTAAAGTTAAATAACCATACTTAATATGCTTGATTAAAGCAGTAACAGAGAAATGACAGTGGTGGTTAGGACAGTCTTTAAATTTAGCTCTTAATTTCTTTATTTTTATCTGCATAACTTTTTGTGGAAACTCTGAGGAATATGTTTTTTGTATTTTTAAAATATAGGCAGAAAAGCAAACCATGTGAGCCATCGTTAATAACAGCCTGATTACTTTTTTTTTTTAATCATTTGTCTATTTGAACAGGAAAAAAAATCAAAACATAACTTACATCCGAAGTCTTACTTTTTGCTTGAATAATACAAAATAGCTTTATGGTCGAGGTGCCTTATAGTTGTATAAATTTAATATTGTTTATTCCTATGAGGGATTGCTACCTTAAAATAATAGTAGAGTATACATGGAAGAAGAATTAAGTGACATAAATGTGGCTTTTCTACTTCAGTGCTTTTCATGTGTGACTTAATAACGTATTCTTAATGCTTTTTATTTCTTTTTAAAACAGTAGTTTTTACTTTTACAATTATTTCTTCAGATATTTATAACTTTCAGTTGTCGGTAAAGGTAAAACAGGTGGGTGTTGTGTATTTGAAATGTATTCCTCCATTAGGTCTAGTTATACTACTTTCTAGGTCATAACAGCTTTTTATAATTAAATTTTCCTTCAGTTAAAAAGAGGTCATGAGTCAAAAACATTTTTATTCTGTCTTGAAAATTCATGGAGAAAAACTGACAAGTACTGTTATGTACATATTATACTTGTTTAGCATTGTTCGTTTCATTTCCTAGCTAGATTTCTTCTTGCTTTGGAGAAAACTTTGTTATTCTCTACCTGAAACTTTTTAGTCCATTTTCTTAGGGTCCCCTACTAGTTAGCTCTTTACAAAGAAAGACATTCTCAAAGAATTGGTGTGAAGAAAAAGGAACTTTTTTTGTGTACGGTAGTTAAAATTCCTCAATAATATGACTTATGTATTGTCACGCTGCGTAATTTCCCCTAAATTTAGGAGTGTTCTGATATATGAACAGATTAGGGCAACAAAGTATTTGTTCTAATTTTGGTTGTCAACAATTAGGTGTGATTCATCTCAACTGGGAATGACTGCATAGCAAGAACTTTACACAGTAGAATTTCTTCTACTTAATAGAAATAGGTGCATCTGGAGTGTGATTAACACGAAAGTAGACATGTAAAATGAATCAGCTGCATTGTTCAGTAAAACTATGTCTTTCTCTATTGTCTGTAAAGGAAATGTGCGTGACTAAATGAGATGAGATAAATCCCATGTCTCAAAAGACAATTTACAGTCTTGAGTCCTGTTTTCCACAAGTTCTTCAAAAATCGTCTCTTGCTGAATATGTACAGAAAGCGCAGACATGCACTGAAAAGATTCTTAAATTTTTCATAATTCAAAATATTTTCTTCTTAAGGTTTCATTTTCATTACCTCTAATTGCTTAATTAGAAGGTGATGATTGAAATGGACAGTGATTCCCTTCTCTTTATGAAACTGCATTTATCATTTAATTAGAAATACGCCATAATAATTCATGGATGTTTTTTCAAAGAAATGGAGCTATCATTCTGGAAAACCATGGAGCAGTATTTGAAAACTATGTCTAGTGCTTGTTAATTCCACAAGTCTTGTTAATTGTGGAAGTCTCCACTTTGCTCTCATTGGCTATTTTGTTTTTCCCGTAGGTATTGAATCATTTCTTATGTATTCTGTTCATGAAGGAATTAGAGGAATTCCTCTTGATCCAAATGATAAAATGGATGCTTTAATGCCTATATCTGGAACTTCATTTGCTGTCGGCATAGACTTCCATGCAGGTAAATATTACGTATAGTTTATTGTATGTATGGTAAATATTGTACACTATTCCTATAAATGAAATAACCCCCCAGTTTTTAAACCTTCTAAGTAATTACGACTATATTTAAAGTAGATTGTGTGTTACAGTGTTAACATCTAGCTATTTATTATTTACAGTAAATAGAAAAACATGTATTATGTACATGTAGATCAAATTAGCAGCACTATCCACTGTTCTTCAGTGGAGACATCACTGACAACTTGAGTAGCAAACTGGCAGTTTTGCAGAAAGTAGTCACAAACTTGTAGGAAAGCAGGGTTCATTAGTTCCTTTTTCATAGAAAAAAAGCTTGTTCCTGTCATGACTTTTTTCCCACTGAATTGTCTTAGTCCTGTGTATTGTACCTAGCAGGTGGGTTTGACAGCTGAGTGGGATAGTTTGCTTTCTGTCCAGCAAAGCTCAGCCACTTCACTGCAGCCCACAAGCCAACTCGGTATCTGTTTCTTCCTTTTAGAAGCAGATGCTCTAACAGCCTGAAGAACAGCCATTTCTATCTTAAGTACACTACGTACCTTTTCGCTGGAGTGTATAAATAGGAAACAGTTTTTAGCTTAGATAGCATCACAAATTTCCTATGAAATTAGGAGGTTTCTGTTTTGCATACATGTGAAAGAAGATGGAAAGAAATTAAGGATCAGTCCTGAAAAGTAATTGGATACATCTCCCGCTGGTACTAAAAGGTGTCTGAATATCTTCAAAGACATTAGGAATTTTTGGTTAGTTTACAGAAAATGAGAGATTTGTGACCAAGTTGTGACCTGAAAACATCTTATATCTCCATATTTTTAACCCATTAGCTCTTTGACCAGCCTTCCTTCTCAACTGATTTTCTCTGGAGCTGTTTTTGTTACCCATTGAGTTTACAAATGAGCAGTTTAGAAATAAAATTTTAAGTTACCAATGTTATATATATATATGGACTTTGGCTTCCTGAAACATACAATTATTTTGTCATACTCCATTGTTTTTCATTTTGAAATAAATTCTGCCTGGGAATTCAGCATTGAGAGAGCCTAAGTTTTTGCTTAAGTATAGGTTAATATATGCCATCATATTAAAACCAGACCTTTTTCTGCTTGTTGTTTGTCTACTTCATCACACAAATATCACTAACCTTTTATTAACAGGATAGGAGTTAAACTCATTAAAGTCTTCTCTTCTTTTGGCCTGCGTTCTTTACTGATGCTCTTGCACCTCTACTCTGTCTAGCAAAATTCCAAGTTCACTCAACATTTTACAGTGTCCTCACACTTGTATATTTTGCTTTCAAATCAGTGACTAATGTTTAGACCTTTCGTTATATTGTAGGCATAGCTCAGTCACAGTCTACTGAGACATAAAAATCACTTAAGCCAATGCTTTTATACACATATTTTGGATGGGAAAGACCGTGATACAGCTGATTTCATCTGTTCCTGGAAAGATACAGGATGATAGAGAAGTGGTAGCTACGCATGTTCATGACAGAGAGTACTAAGACAATGCGATTGGGTTTTCCAGGGATTATATTTTTTGTTATAGTATACTTACCTTAAAAAGTACCGTTTTTGAATTCAAGTCTTGCAAGCTTTACAAAGTTATGATTTGCAACACAGAAATCTGAAATTCGACCTTTTCATTCTAAAACACTGATACTAGGATTTTATTGGGGATTTTGCATCTTATGTTTTCTTTGGTTTGGGGCTTTTTTTTAGCATAGTCTATTTGTAGAATATGCTAGCTCCTACTTTAGAGAGCTTTGGTTGGACTTCACTAGCCAATATCAAATTCATATTTTGAAAGAATAAGATACATATACTAAATTTTAGCTTTTTGGAAAAATGAGATTTGAGGAAGGATGAAATTAAGTGAGGTTTGCCACTTGTGTGATGATCAGATGATCAGGTGTCACCATTGACAGTGACAAATGCATTGCTAAACATGAATGTAAATCTTCTGTAGCACGGAAATCTCAAGGGGATACTGTGTTATAAAAAGTTCAGCTTTCAACAGCATTTCAGCTTAAAAAGCCATAGTTTTTTCTCATTTTGATACCTTTCCTTGAATTTTCTGAATTCATTCCTAAAACCTTTGATCATCAAATATGATTCAGAAGGCAAGTGGAGGTACTTCCAGATTTCATCTTGTTTTATTTTTCCCTTAGTGATTACTGCTTGCATTTCATTCTTAATTGTGAAACATTCCCAAATTCTGATCTACTCTCAGTAATGTTTAGGTTTGCAGAGTGGCTAAAATCCATTAAGATATACTCATAGTAGAGCGCATCATAGTTAAAAGACAGCAGTATTTTTTACAGCAGTATTTTTTTTGCAGACATGAAAGAGCTAGATGATAAATGAACATTTTTTTCTCTCTATGTCTTGGTACTTCTAAATTCTCATAAAAGATCTGCAAGAGTAGTTTTGACCTTTGGATGTTTTTAGAGGTTGTTGGGGAGAGGGGTTCCCAGTGTTATTTAAGGTTTATAGGTTTATATTTGTAGGTTTATAAATCTGGGTGCGATCCTAGTAGTCTTTCATTTCTGTATTGTTAAAGATAATGGCATTGGTTTTTCCTCTCAACAATATTCCAGGAAGTTCATCATACTTCTTACCTTAGTATCTGGTTTGCATTTGTTGAAGTCATTATTTCACATGGTGGGAGGTACTCTGTACTTAAGCTTGGTCTGTTGGAGGAGAATCTGCATGGCAGAGAAACTCTACTGTATTTGAGATATCAAGGGCATTGTAAGTGTTGAAGAAATGAGAACGTCGTGTTTATTTGCAGGATGACGGTCTTCAAATTGATGGGTAGAACTACTAAATCCAAAATGCAGCAGCTACTAGGAAGAAAATTAACTCTATCCCAGCTGATACCAGGGCAGTCTCCAAGAAAGTGATCCTGTTCATCAGGAGACACTACCTTAACTCCTACGGACTTAGAGGGCACAAACTACTAAAAAGGCAGAAATGCTACTACTCGTTAAAGTACAATGCAGAGCTGTTACATCAATGTTTTCATTAGCGCCGAAAGCCTCCATAAGGGTGGAGTAATAGCTAAAATTGTTCATAGTTTTGAAATAATAGTGTTATTACTGAGCCCCTTTCAGTCCTGCAGTAGTTCATCTCAGAAACAGCTTAAGATTTGCAAGATTTTGCCTCTGTGAAAAGCAGAGTCTTCCCAGTCCCTCACTGAGTTTTGCTGGACTTGGTGGGAACTGGGAACCCAGAGATGTTCTGTCACATATTTTTCCACACTTGTGTCTCCATTTTCTGTTACCCATGCTGTCGTCGTGCCTCCAGGCACTGGTATCTGTGCTGTACGTACAGGTGTGTATAGGTGGGAGGAGAACAGATTTTACTATCTTTGTTGAAATAAGCATTTTGAATATTTACAAAGTAAGCTGACAAGGCCTGACAAAAGGGGTAATACTCAGCAAATATTTTGTATGTTGAATTTTGAGTTGCAGGATTTGATTGGCAAAATACTAATGCATTAAATGGAATTAACTTTCAGTGTTTGCTGATAAGCTGCCTGTGGACTGCAGGCGTCAATGTGAGGCCACGGTTACTGATGCTCCCCACTTAGCAAAATGCTTGTAGAAGCTGTGTCAAGTTGCAGACGGTTGTTTCCCATTTTGTGGTGACTGTCATTTCTAGGTAGTAATTCTCTTCTCCTCAGACTCCCGCAATAGAATAGGTAAATAGATACTGAAGGCTCCAAATGGAGTACGGGCCTTCTTTCCATCTGTCTGATGCCAGAACTGACTTCAGAAACAAGATGCTGAATGGACTTTTTGTCTTCACTTCTGTTATTTTTCAGAGTAATTGGGAAAAGAAAACAGGTTTGTGCAATTACAGTATATATAGTGCTGCCTACCAGAAACAGCATTGACACACGTGTCTGTGAAAACGTCACCCACTTTTATAAGTGAACAGACTACAACAAAATAAAGGCCAATTGCTTAATCTGAATTCCTATTAGCTTGTTCTGCATGGCATGGGTCTTCAGTGGTTGAGGCCTACTGAGAATGTTGCTCCACATTTTATTGAGATACAGAAAATTTTGATTATTGACAGAAAGGAACCCGTAAAAATTGCGGTCTCCATAAAATGAGAGGGGGTTTCTCATTTGGATCATACCATCTGTATCCAAGTGTGACCTGAAACTCAGCAAATGCTGTACTATTATCTTTGTTAGTTTGGTGACAACTAATTCCTTGGATATTTTCACTCCGTACAGCAGAAGAATGTATTTTTTTCTTTTCTTCAGGTGTCGCGAAGTACCTGAAAAATCAAAAATATTGTCCAATGTAATGTATAGAACATAGTGACTGAAAAGTTTTGCATTGCTGTGAATAAATAACCTTTATCAGTACTTCAGAAAAAACAAATATTTTCATTTTTTTTATTTTTCCTTGGAGCATCTTTGAACAATTACATCAAAATGTCATCGTCAATGCGTTTTACAACTAAGTTTAATGAATATTTAATTCAGGATACAAATGTAGGCAAGTGAGGCGTAGGACTGTAAAAGAATATGTTAATTTTAAGGAAATGATGTCTTAGCTGAGCTTTAATATCAGTGTATGGTTGACTAGTTGTTATCTTTGCATATTCAAGGTGTTAGCGTTCACTTTTAAGGGCACTTTCTAGAAGAAGAGAACTGCACATGCTTTCTGAACTTCCTCCAACACAGCAAATATTACTCGAGTTTCCCTGCTTAGTTCCAGTCCCAAAACTGCTTACATAATTTTTGTTTGTAGAACAGAGAGGTTCTGCTTAAAAATTCTGATCATTTTACAGGAACACTACCAACTAAATAAAAATCCAATTTGACTGATGTTAAAATAGTATTCCCTGTAATATTTCTCTTGAAAATGTGTTTTCCTTTATTATTGGGAAGTATTTTTATATCTCTGAAGTTATGTCTGCCCATCTCAGCATCCTTTTTTATACTTGTACATAACCATTAGTTGCTTTCTACCTGTTTATATTCAGGTCAGGTATATTGTGTATTAAGGAAAAACGTTGATCATTAACAAAACGAAGCTTTTTCATAAAATCCTGCATTTTACGGACAGTAAATTAGTAATTTAGATAATCTTTTAATGGTCGTTGTGTGTAATGATATATTTTAAAGAGAAATATGATTTTTTAAATTGGTTTTATCTCTTTAACGTGTGATTATCTAGAAGCAAATCCAGGTAATTCAGTTGTCTGAATTTTTGGATTACTGAAAAACACTATTTTAAGAAAACAGCATTACAAAGTCAGTTGTGCTATATACATTAAGATTTAGTCCTGGAAGTGAAACCACAGAGATCTCTGTGTTCTTATAACACTTTCTAAAATGTTATGTGGATTCTTGCTCCTGTGGCTGACTTAAATAGTCATAGTATGAATACAAAGTGGTTTATTTTTATGGAGATGACTTACACTGGAATATGAAATACATAAAATTCACTTGTAGAATGGCTTATCCAGTTGGTAATCAGAATGGATAGAATTTCTTTTTTATTAACCGTGTACTTTCAGATAAGACTTTGTAGTAATTCTGTATATGTTATATTCTAGTGAAGGGTATTTGGCATACACTGGCACACAATCGTAGATCAGTATCTTACTGTTGAATGTATGTGCAGCTAGAATTAAGATCTGTGTAATTTTCGTACTCATTTGAAAAAAATAGCAAAATACATGGCTCCCATATGTGATAATCAAACTATATGTTTGGGATACTTGATGTCAGAATCCGTCATTTGTTTTATTGGTGGTGTGGCTCGGGTTCTTGAGCATAACAAACCGGTTTGGTCTCGGAATTGACTGTTATCTGTGTAAGTTTTGTTTTTCTCTTTACACACACACATATACATGTGTATATATGTAGCTGTATAAATATTTTTTTATTATTTATAGATGTAAGATGTATATTTATCTATAGAAATATATATTATATAAATATACATACACACACTCTGTCTCTTATGGAATTAAAAGCAGATATAGAAAGTATGAAAAAAGAAAGAAGGAACAAATATTATTTATCTCTGAGCAATGTCTTTCCTAGACAAAATAGCTCACTCAGGAGGTCCCCAGCTGATGACTTTGAAACCAGAATGTGGCTTGCAGCATATCTGCGTTGTTAACTCAGAGCTCTGTCAATGGAAATACATAGAACTCTGCGTAAGGGACGTCATCACTTTGTTTGCCCCATCTCTTTATCAAGGGCACTTTGTGGCAACAGAGGGGAGTGTATATCTGTGCTTTGGCCACTCTAAATTCTCAGCCTGACTGACGAGTTTAAATGGTCAATGAAAATAAGTTTGTATTTTAAGATTACGCAGTGGTGCCTCTCTTCTGCCTTATGGAAAGCCAACTGCAGCAGAATGGCAGGGAAGACACCTGAAATGCCTTAAACCACCAAAAAAGTCTCTTCGTGAAGACTTGTCAGGACACTTAAAATAAAAGATTAATTGTGGATAGAGTCAATTTTTTATTCTTTTATCAGTATATCACTCTCAAATGTCACACTTTTTTTTTCTAGTTATATTTTTTTATACTGCCAAAATTCAATCTGTACAATTACTGAATGAAATGACTGTATAGGCAGTTTTCCACTGTATTTTTTCAGACCCCTAAATATTTTGGAATGGTGATTAATAAACAAAATAATATGTTTTTCAAACATTTATCCCATTAGGGAAAAAAGAAAAAAGGACAATGTATTTATTGTGATTTTTAATGGGGGTAGTAGCTTTCATCTGTTGTCATGGCCCTGTTGGGTTATACGTGCAGTACTACACAACCAGTAGAAAACCTAGAATTCTGATTTAATTATTTTAAATAAAATAAAAACAAAAGGAAAAAGAATGAGGAATTGAAGATTATAGTTTTTATACCAGTCTTCTGTTTACTCTGAGACAAATTAATAAAGTTGTAATTGTCATTTTTTACAGTTGCTGATGTAGATACTTGGACTGAAGTAACTGAATTAATCTAAGAATCATTGCCATGTATTTTATAGGAAATGATACAATCTATTGGACAGATATGGGTTTCAACAAAATTAGCAGATCTAAACGAGACCAAACATGGAAAGAAGACATTGTTACAAATGGTTTGGGAAGAGTTGAAGGCATTGCAGTGGACTGGATAGCAGGTAGGTCTTTACCTGCTTGAGGAATTGTCATGATTTCTGACAGTACGCTCTTGCGTCTTGAGCTCAAGACTAAATAACTTGGTTTGCTTTCAGCTCTGATTTCTAATATTCCAAATGTCTAAATATTTTTCTTTGAAGATACCACCACTGATTTTTGTAGTTTTACTACAGACAAAATATTATTTAAATAGCTTGGACACTTTCTTAGTTGGACTGTCTCAACGGTGACAGCCACGAATACAAGTTTGTATTTTAAAGAAGAAGGCTCAATAAGACTGGAATTACAAATANAATGTCTAAATATTTTTCTTTGAAGATACCACCACTGATTTTTGCAGTTTTACTACAGACAAAAAAATTATTTAAATATCCTGGACGCGTTCTTAGTTGGACTGTCTCAACAGTGACAGCCACAAATACAAGTTTATATTTTAAAGCAGAAGGCTCAATAAGACTGGAAATTACAAATCTAAGATACATAAGTTAAAATACAGCAGTTAGTTTCTGGTCCTAACATACGCACTTAAGACTTAAACACTTTTCAAGTAGTCTTTTCTTTTTCCAGTAACTTCAAGGTATTTTTCCTAGGTAACATATATTGGACGGATCATGGCTTCAACTTAATTGAAGTTGCCAGGCTCAACGGCTCGTTCCGATATGTAATTATATCCCAGGGTTTGGACCAGCCAAGATCTATTGCGGTACACCCAGAAAAAGGGTAACATGACCATGGCTACTTGCATTTCTTTTAAAGCTTGCATGCTAGCACTGAAGCTCTTAGAGAAGTAAATCGAGGCCTTCATTCTAATAGATAACCATTTAATAAAACCCAAGAGGATTGTCTTGGAAACTATTGTACTGTAAACTAAGCACAGGTGGAAGGAAGTGTTATTCTTATCATATACTGAGGTTTTTCATCGGTCTCTGTATACATGACATACTGTACTTTCTTTGAAAAACAGTTTTCATTTTCTAAGACAATCATTTCAACTGAAGTTTGAACATTGCTTGGAAGCATGCTTAAATCTGTTCTTAAGTTTCCAGCAAATCCGAGGAATTCACGTTAGCTAATGAACACCTCAATGTCATGATGAAATTGCAGAACAGTGTGATCCTTGGTAGTTTTAAATGTAGTGTCATGTAACATCCCACTACAACAACCAAGGAGGTTGCCCAGGGTAGCTGAAAGTAATGGGAGATGAAGTGTGTGGGTAAGAAAGTAAGGGTTGTCAAAAATGACATCTGTATTCATCCAACTATTTGTTGAGAGTAGGGACTACACTGCAGCAGTAACAGAAATAGAGAACGTTCTGTCCCCTACCAGCTCCAAAACTATTGTTAGCGGAGCTACAACTAAAACAGAAGCAGTAAATTCTGCAAAGAATTCCCTTTTTTTTTTTCATGGGAGTATGAAATGTTCTTTCAGAGGAGAAGTCATATGAGCAAGACTCAGTAGGTTTAACTGCTACACTTACCTTGCTAAAAGGGAAGCGCTAAATGGTGTGTATCAAAATCTTAAAGAAGTATTTGAGCAAACTACCTGCCCCCGAAGCCAGAGATGACATTGTAGCTCAATTTCCCCAGATTCAATCAAACCAGTATCTCACTATTTTCAGGAAAGCAGTCTCTGTACTCAGAGGAGTTTGCAGCCATAGTAATGAAGAATTCTGACTTCTCACTGAGACCAGATTGATACCAGTGATCCAAATGCTGTTTGGATCTTTGCCATGATTTCTTCTGTGAGAATTTAGACATAGTGATCTGTGTATTTTGCAGACTAGAATGAAGTTGAAAGCAATAACTGGTTTTATTTTCTGCATAATGTAATAGCTTTTGCCACAAATCATTACAGCTGTGTTCATATAGCAGCACTGGTTGCTTGGCAGTATCTGCTAACAGTTTAGGATTAATGCTGTTCTTCAGAGCAGGATCTTCTCCAGATCCTAGTCAGGATCAGGCTGAATTGATTATTATATGTTTGTCTTTAATGTGCCAGAATAGCTGTGCTCTTCTGTGAGAAAAAAATATAAAAAAAACCAAAAAAACTTTTGAAGGTGAGTACACAGAAGCCTGACCAGAAGGGTAGATCAGACTTCTTCAAAACAATAATTAATTTACAGCGTAATTTCCCTCCGCAAGTATATAATGTATTTGCTGTACACATATACAGATAGGTTTTCACCCCTTCCTTACATCAAAGGAAAGGTGAAGCCCCCATGAAGTCTATGAGGCCTAAGTACAGCAGATGCAGTTTCTCTGGACAATACTTAGATATTAAAATAATATTAGTTATATAAATAAAATCCATTATTTTGAACTAGAAATGGTAAAAGGTGTTATCAACTCTTCTGCGGTATTTGGAGAGGGAAGATGGATTGTAGCTGAGATCCAGCATTTAACAATTGCTGCAGGGAAGAGTAAATGCAGAACCTTTGACGGAATAATATTTAATACTGCTATTGACAGAAAAGTTGCTTTTCTACTAAAGTGTGGATTTTTTTTTTATTTTAATGAAAATATTTTCACACGATGCTTTCTAACTCAACAGTTCATGGTTTTATTTTACCAAAATGGTAAGTGTGCACATAAGCAGATGAAATAATAGCCAGCAATATTAACAGGATTCTTTGGAAAGAAACAGTTCCTGCTTTTATGTTAATGGTTATTTAGAGGTGCCACTGAAACATCTTCTTAGGCCTTAAAATGGAACAGTGTAATGCCACCAAGAAGCAGATATTAATAAAATGTGGATGAAACGTAATTCGAAGGAGTTTAAATTATTGCAGTTGAAACAAAAAACAGTAAAGAAGAGAAATGTTAAATGTAGAAATGAATTCAGTTGTGAAACATTCCTTAGATATTTTGATCTGGTTGAGTTTTATAGTTAGTTTTTGGACGTGTTTAGAATACTTAAGAAAACATAGGAAGATGAGAGGACCACAGATTAGTAATTAATTTACATGTCTGGTAGAACAGTATATCTTCTGTGAAGGTAGGTAAGCTTCATCTCTCTTTTTTTAATACTGTGCCACAAAATGATATCTTGAGATGTCTCCGGTCAAAGTTTCTTCAGGAGAAGGATAGCAATGTTTTGCTAGTGAAGTACAGGTATACCTTTCTGTGGGAAGATTAAGGCCTTTTTACCGTCTGCATTATTGTCATCTCTCTTTCCCTTTACGAGGCAAAACTTTCAAAGGTATTCTTCCCTCCCCTTGCCCTGACTTCACATTCTCCATTTCTCTTGAAGCTTGAGTTGACAGCTATAAGAATGGAAAGGAAAATAGCAGTTATTAGTCTCGTTGAACCTGCCAGTTATACCAGGATATGAAGCAGCCAGGATTCAGCTGGTTGGTAACATTATTTATTGTTACTAAGGAACAAGTTGCGAATGTGTAGCCTTACAAAGGAGTGTCTTTGTCCCTCATCAGGTATACTTCTTAATAGAACATACACTTGGCTGACTTTTTTTTTTTCCCCCCCAATTAAATAATAGTTTTCTGATCAAGCTCAGAATTGTGATTGAAATGCGGAGTTAAGCTCATATGGAAATAATTCTTAGGTTTTGAAGATACCTCCTTCAAAAACATGTTGGGAATTCCATTTGTGTTTAGGATTTGGGGCAGGGCGAGGGGAAGGGGGTTTAAACTCTGATTTAATTTTTTCCAAAGAGGTTTTTTTTGAAACTTGACTCTAGGCCAGCATCAAATTTCCACCACTTGCATCTCCATGTCAGCTGTGTAAATTATATACGGAATAGCTCCAAAATGAATTGAGTCATAGTTATTCTAGCATTGCAGTATATGCACCAAATGTGTTGGTAGCATATTGCTACCCACAAAGGTTCAGGAAACAAGTATTTTAGATGCTACTTCCCAGACCATTTGGGAAGGTATGGGAAGATCAAGTTTTTCTATACTAGTTAATAGTTTATGTAAGTTTATATATCAATATATTTGTAATCATTAATGCTCTACGAGAGTATTAAGTAACTTGCCTTACATTTTTGGCAGCTATTCAGGATTTTCTTTGGGGGATTCTGGATTCATTTAATCTGTTAATTATGGGGGAGGGGTGGTTTGGGTTTTTTTGGTGTTTTGGGGGTTTGGTTTTTGTTTGTGGGT
>RSEF01000007.1:36332985-36348695 GCA_003993805.1 Himantopus leucocephalus | reverse complement strand
TCAGAGCAACTAGTCTAAGGAAGGAGCAGAGAATGTGTATTTCAGGTATATTGAATGCCTGCCTTTCTGTCATCAACATTTAGTTGATGTCTTGTGTTAAGAAAAAACCTCTGACTAGATGCCTAAAAGCAAGTTCAGTTCTGTTTAGAGGTGCTGTTAGTAGTCTGGTTAAAGTTGTATTAAACTTAAGCAGTGATTGTTGATATCTAGCTGTCTAATACTGTCTATTTTAACATTTCTAAAACATATTTTTAATTTAGCTAATGTAAAAGTTCAATTTCCTCATGTAGTATAAGTTTTATAGTTAGTATTCATATTATTGTTTGCTATGTCAAGAAGTATGAGAATCAAATTCATTTTTATTATAGCCAGAAAGCCCTACAATTAGAGCCAAAATAAGCTGGAAAATGTTTCAGAAGATAAATTCGATGAGCTAATTATAGGATCCATATCTGTTCTTCCCTCTCCCATTTTTATCCCTCTTTATTTCACATATCTGCAGTCATCCGATCAAATATACCAATAGATTGGCGTAATGATATCACCAGACTCAGGGGTAGAACAGGTTAGTCATGCACAGAAGTCTTTTGTAATCTTTAAAAACAGACTAATATATACGTTCCACACAGAGAAAAACAATGGAGAATGGTTTTGTATATTCTGCTGACTTTATGTACAGCGTATTATTAAACAATGTTTTAGTGCGTGCTTATGAATATTCGCTATGAAAACGCTTCTCTTCAGGTGAATAGTAACACACTAGGCCTCAGTTATGTTGTCTTAGAAGGAGATTTCTTGCTCAGAACATACATATTTGTGTGTGTTTATAATACGTTTTAACACAAATACATGTACATACATATATATATATATTTAGGCACATAGACATTTACTTAAAGCTATTCTGTAGGTTACTGTTCAGTAAAGGAAGTGCTCTGTGTGGATTCACTGGCCTCATTTTGCTATACCTAAAGCAACAGATTGAGAAGTAGGAGGTCAAGGCAGAAGTTTGACCTAGCATCTTACCCGGAGATAGTGATGTCACTGTGCCAGTAAGTATACAGCAATTTAAAATTAGATAAGTAAGGTGCAGATTTTTCCCATGCGCGTTAGGGGGACTAGGAGAAATATTTTCTTCCCAAATAAAATCCCTTTGCTCTACCATTTCCCACAGTGCTCCTCACCGCTTCGTGTTTAAGACATTTCTAAATTAGACATACATCTCTTGTATGATCATATTTGTTAGTAATTAGATGTGAGAGCTTCTGTTCCAGTAATTTTTTTTCTAATTTGCTTTTACTTTCCCAAGCGCAAAGCTGAATTCTTTAAGGAATAGAGTTGCATATTGACTGATCGATTACAGTTTTAAGAATTGCTTCCTATGTATCATTTGCAAAACATCTCTCAACAGTGTTCTATGAAACAAGTATTATGATACATTTAATCTCTTAAGATTATTTAGAGGCATGAGCCTTATGTTTTTTAAACACCTATGGTAACGATGCATTTTGTTTGCAATTAAAGTACAGTATTCCACATTTACAACTCTTATTTCGATGGTATTTTAATTGACAATTTCTATAACATTTTAGGTACTTATTTTGGACAGAGTGGGGACAGACTCCTTGCATAGGCAAGGCACACTTAGATGGGTCTGAGAAGGTTGTGCTTGTAAGCCTGGGGATTGCGTGGCCTAATGGAATTTCCATCGACTATGAGGTTCGTTCCTTTGTGTTCCAGTGTATGTTAAAATGTACAGTATTTGTTATGTTTCATTAAAGCCAGCTGGTCTTCCACTTAGATGTAATCTTAATAACCCTTAACGAAATACTCGGACAAGACTGTTGATATTTCCTTTAAAATTAATCTTTAGGAAAATAAATTATATTGGTGTGATGCTCGTACCGACAAGATAGAAAGAATTGACCTTGAGAGTGGAGGGAATCGGGAGATTGTGCTGTCAGGGAGCAATGTGGATATGTTTTCGGTCGCAGTGTTTGGAGCTTACATCTACTGGTCTGACAGGTAATTTATTTTTCATAAGTATTTGAGTCTCAAAATGTTATTTCAGTGCCAGGTGCTTCACCTTTGTAGGATTAGCCATTCCTTAGCAAGGTCACAGAACGGATCGCAGAAAGCTATGCAATTTCTAAAGAAAGGGCATTTCTGATACTGAAAGCTAAAGCGTATCAGCGTCATAGATGAGAAAAGGTTTCTTCACCTTCTGTTAGGCGAACTCTCCACTGCCCTTCAGTCATTTGTTTGGTGTGAATTAGTTGAGGATTGTTGATGAGACATCTTCAACTTTTTTGGCAGAGCACATGCAAATGGCTCTATTAGAAGAGGCCACAAGAATGAGGCCACGGATGCTGTGACCATGAGGACTGGCCTTGGAATAAACCTGAAGGAAGTGAAAGTCTTTAATAGAGCACGAGAGAAAGGTTGGCTGTTCTTAAGGATGCTATTAATTGTTTTAATATCACCTACTTTTTATGTATATTAAAGCATACCAAAATTTAAGTAATCGCTGATTTTATCTCCACTTTTTACTTTTGAAGTATTTTTTTAAGTTAAAATTAAAGTACTAAAGAAAACGTGCAGTACAAATTCTACTAAAATTCTTCTGAGTGTTTTAAGGAGAAAATATAAAACCAAAACACTTCCTATCATTCCAGGTTTGGTGGTTTTGTTTTGGGTTTCTTTTCTTTGTTTTGTTTTGGTTTTTTTTTTTTAAAAAGCAAAAAACAGTCTTGGGAATGAGAGGGACCTTGAAATGTGCTTTAAAGAGCAGTAATCTTAGGCAGTCTCAGTTTTCTATTGGAAAGCAAACCAGAATATTTTTTTTCACAGCTTGAAATTCCCAGCCTCTGTGTCTCAAATACTTTTTTTCTAAAATTCCTTGGGTTTAAGTCCTAGATTTTTTGTGTGGGAAGAAACCTTGTAAATAAACCAATTTCCTTTATATTCAATTGGTTTTGCAAATTCAAGAGACAAAACTTATCATGTACTCTCAGTGATTTATAGTATCAATGGTTAAATTTTATTCTTTACGACCTGACTAAGAATAATCTTACTTCTAGCTATCTTTTTCCTAAATTTCTGGTTTTGAAGAGACATTGAAAAATGTGTTTCAGTGAGCAAAGGTGGTTAGAAGTTTACCAAAAATGATGATGATTTCCTCAGAACAAACGGCTACCAGTCATCCCAGACAAAATTTTCTATAAATGTATTCAAAAAGAGAGAAAAAGAAAATGCTACTATAATACAAGATAAACTTCTTAATACAAATATATTTCTGGTGTTGGTAGCGCTCAAAAGTTGCGTTAATCACAACATTACATACCCAAAGATCCTGTTTCTTTTATATACATCTTTCCTAAATAACCACATTAAATGTGACTTGTAAAAGAAATTTGCATTTTGAAAGAAAACATCTTTAACAATCAATAAGAATAACTGGCTTTTTTCCTGAAGGAGATTTTAAATAGTTTTGAAAAAAATCACTTTGCAGACATGCGTGTTAATTTTACAAAGAATTTCTGCATGTAACTTCAGACTACTGTGGGCATCATATTTTGTGGATAAAAATAAAATCCCCACAAAAACGTATCTTTTTCTTTTTTAACTAGGCTAGAAATAGTTAATGTCTGCTTGCTTGGAAGGGCTTTATATTGTAGTATTAGGAAAATAGAGCAATTGGATAAAAAATGCTTCTTTAAATGTAATGATTTTATTGATAGCTTTAAAGATTTGATCGCATTAGCAATAAGAGAAATGATTACTGAGCCTAAAAAACTTTTGATGTTAGTTTGAAAAACATATCTGGATGATTTTTTAATACGTTTTTCAAATTTTACTAGGGTACAAATGGTTAATGTCTTTGGGAGGGGCTGTCAGTGAGCCAGAAGGACAAAAGGGAAAAAACAGGTGAAAAATGTTTTTGGAATGTTTTTCTATATCACACCATTATATATATATATTATTTTTAAGTTCATTGAACTAGAAGTAGTTGACTCTGTTTTTAAAAATTGTGATTAGCTAGCTTCCTTATTCTGTTATTAAGACAAACAAACCCCCAAACAAACCAACAAAAAAACCCAAACAAAAACCCAACAACCTGTGCTGATTGTGATTAATGCTTTTTTTTCAAACACCTGTTTTACCCTTTCTGATGAGCCAGTCCTGCAGTGCTATTCGCAAGCAGATTCCTGTGTTTCAGTGCTATTTTACATGTGTGTAAGGATATGTCCTAAGTACACCGGTGTTAGAATTGGCCATTTTTAAAGATATTTACAGCTGGTGACCTGTGGAAGCATTGAAGTTTTCAAAGAGAGATTTTAGGATCTTGAGGATCTCTTTCATATATTTTCCTTTCTCTTCTCAACCTCTCATCCTTCCAAACAGATATTAACTTTTCTAGCCTAATAAAATTTCAAAAGAATCTTTAAAACAAACCAAATGTAAAAATGTATACAGCTGAATCTCCAAGTGTTTTTACATAACTGTAGAGGAAAATCTCAATTTTGCCTAGGAACACAAAATTCAACGTTTCTAATTTTAAGAGCAAGTTAACTATCATTCCACATTATTTTTTCTTAAAAGTATCTTCAGCTTGGAATGTAGCAGTTAGAAAATACAATCAACAGTACTTTCAGACACTACATATTCCCCGACTATTATGGTTTTCTACGTGAAAACAGTCTATTTAAAATGTTTTCTTCTCCTTCGCGATGTGGAAAACTTTCAGAAATGGGAAAATGGCTATATTGAAAGAGCTGAGTTGTTACATGGAAAGTGCTGTCAGAAACAGAAACTAAATCATCTAAACTAACTACAATAGTAATTCATACATAGTCCAAAAAAGACAGAGGAAAATAGCTCCTAATTATTGACAATTACTGTAATTTTAAATATTGCTTGCAACAAGTGTAGTTTAAGTCATTGAAGTTACTAATTTGACAATGATTTTTTAATGGTATGCATTTTTCAGGGAGTAAGTTTTTAAAGTCAGGTTTTAAAGGAGATTAGAACAAAATGTTAGGAAATGTCTTTATTAAAAATAGGGAACTGGATTGACACAGTTTGGTGTATGTTTTCATTTTGATAGAAATTGTCTAAGAACAGTACTGTATTCTGATGGTATCTAAATTTGACTTTTTGCCAGTAACAGGTGTTTTAAAAAAAAAATAATATATCTTTCAAAGCACTTGAAACTATCTCCAAGTCTTCAGCTGATTATGGAGGTATAACCCATTTTATCATTTTCTATTAATAAAATATATACTCTTGTGAATTGGAAAGGATGTTAACTATATTTCCGCACTGATTGTACTCTTAAAAATGTCTTTAGGTTGTGATTAAAGTTACATTCTTTCCTGTTTTGGCCTTTGTTTTACTTGTGAATGTTGTAGAAACAGTTTTAAGGGAAGAATTCTTAGAATATGTAAAATTGCGGTTTGATTTAAGTTAGCTAAGTGTAATATTATAAAAGATAGATTTTTATTTTTTTTTGTACAGGTACTAATGTTTGCGCCAAGAATAACGGTGGATGTCATCAACTTTGCCTTTATCGGGGAAATGCACAGAGAACATGTGCTTGTGCACATGGCTATCTTGCAGAAGATGGAATCACTTGCCTGAGACATGAAGGTTACCTGTTGTACTCGGGAAGGACAATATTAAAAAGTATACATCTTTCAGATGAAACCAACTTAAATTCACCAGTAAGGCCATATGAAAATCCAGAGTACTTCAAAAATGTGATCGCTCTTGCTTTTGACTACAGTCTGAAAGGAAGAGGTACGAATCGCATATTCTTCAGTGATGCACACTTTGGAAATATACAAGTAATTAAAGACAACTGGGCTGGCAGAAAAGTGCTAATTGAAAGTAAGTAAAAAAAATATTTCCCAAAATAGATATTTTATTTCAATAAACTTTATTAAGTGAAAAGTTGATAATTGCTTGACTTTAGAGAGTAAAAAATGTCAATAAAGTTTTGCCATGATTAAGTATATAACACAATTATTGTAATTTATCCCTATAATTTACATTTAAACATTATCTTCAGAATTACAACTTCAAAATAATTTATTTTATAACAATCTTACGATGTGTGAAGCATATTACTAGAAAACAGAAGTGATAATGATGGTGTGTAATTTTTATTACTGTGATTTTAAGGAGCTTTACTGTTGAAACAAAACCTCATTATGCAATGCCTAGAAATGAAAGAAGTCTCCTTCCCCCACAAACCTATTGGTTGTTTATTTTTCTAGTTAGTGAGGGTAAGATACCTCTGCTGAGATAACCATTCCTCAGTATAAAGCAGTAGGACCCTTGTCAGCGTGTCCGGTTCACTCGTCCTTCTTGTAGGGAGCACAAGAAAAGTGACGTGTGCTCAGTGATAATTGGAGGCAAATTCCAACCTACAAAATTGTCCATTTTAGTAGAGGCTTGCTCCGTACCTTCACATCTTTACTATGCCTTCATTCACCACAGGAATCTCATCTCCTCATCTACGAGGAGTTGTACGAAACTTGACATTTTCTTAGCCTCTGAAAACTTGAAGCCTGTCCCTGCTATCAAGGAATTGATGCCAATATTGTCACCAAAGTCTTCAGGGCAAGACGCAAAACATATTTTGCAGTTCAGTAAAATCTTCTGAGGATCTGGCACTGAAAACTTTATCAACGAAGTCCAACATAACTTTAATACAAGATGTCCATAAAAAGTTATCATGGTTTGTCATGTTAAAATTAGAATTCAAGGAAAATCTGAATGCAGATATGTAAGAAATGTGTCCTTAATGCTAAACATCAAAAATCTGGGCTACAAAAAATCTAGATTCTAAAAACTTCTGCTATCTTTCATTTCTGTTCCAATTTAATTGTTCTCAAATACGCAATAAACCTTATTCATCTGTAGTCAGATATCAGATGCATATATTTACTGTATTTCTTCTCTTCCTTGTCATTTTTGAGTAGTGTCTGGTGTTTTTGGAGGCCGCAGTTGGTTCCAATAACCATTTTTCATTCCCATCTGAATTTCTGATGTCATGTGTTGCCTATGGCATTGCTACGTTTACCTATTGGTTTGGGTCAAACAGTTTAATAACAAGACCAAAGAAAGTGATTAGGAAAAATGGAAGTATATTTGATGTGGAACATATCACCCTTTGCTGTTGCATGGTAATGGAAATATTTTTAGAAAAGAAAGATTTAAACAGCTGCAAACTGATGAAATATTATTCTACAACTGACATTGGATAATTGTATCATTATGTACTTCTGCACTGTGCTTCTGGGAAGGTATTTGTGGTCATGAAATCTGTTGACACTAATGAATGGAAAAGCATTTTTCAAATATGATACAAGGCCTTTTTTTACTTTGAGTTTTTATGTGTGCATATTTTAGAGGAATTAATGATATCTGCATTAAGATACGGTAAAGAGAAACTAAGCAATGTTGTCAGATGTTCTGATTACTCCCAGGAAAGCTTTAAAACCTGGGGATTCAAAATTGATGTTAGCGATGCAAGAGAGAAGCAGCTCACAGAAATATGCAGTGGTGAGATACAAACACTGTTTTAACTCTGGTGCCATAGGAAGAGATTAAAAGTATTACATGAAAAGCCCCCGGAATTTTTTACATTTAAAACAGACAAAGAGGAGAAAGAAATACTGGTAAAGTGCCAGCACAGATTTTTTTTTAAAGAACAATAAAGTATTCCTCATTACTTTATAATAGGTTGCTGTACGAGAGCTAAAGACATTCTATAACGCATAGTTGAGAATTATACTTTCAAGAAATTGTTAGGAAGTGTTTCTACTTGTAATCTTAATATGCCCGATTTCATTTTTCATTAGCAGAGTCAGCACTCTGAATAATTGAATGTCAGATGAAATTTTCTATCCTTGCAAAAAATTTACTCTATATGCTTGGGATGTATTTGTGAACAATGATGTTTGTTTTCTAGAAATGCTTCAGTTGGTTTTTCATTGTAAATGAGAAGGGATATCACATCCCAGTATATGTTAGTTTATTGTTCTCCTTCATGTGTTTTAAACCCCTTTTCTTTATGTTGAGTCATTCATTTTCAACTGGTATTTTTGTACTACATAACCTTCTTTTCCACAGTCTGCACATAATTTTTGTCTCACTGTAAACAGGAAACAGTTCATGAGTCTGCTTGATATAGTGGAAGTATTTGACCAACAGTGATACCTATAAAGGAAAAAAAAGTGGTAGGACAGGTTGACACCAGTGATTCCATTTACTGAAAGATGTAAAATTCTAAACTTTTCTGATTTCCATGTTAACTAAAATTACACAAAAATTATTTAATGGAATCCAGCTGAGAGATTTTAGTAATAGTGTTTCATTGAAGGATTGAAAAATAACATCTTTGACATTGATTTTGCTATCTTTTTCC
The DNA here is from genome assembly GCA_003993805.1 of Himantopus leucocephalus. Lineage (NCBI taxonomy): Eukaryota > Metazoa > Chordata > Aves > Charadriiformes > Recurvirostridae > Himantopus > Himantopus leucocephalus. The sequence goes on along the minus strand of RSEF01000007.1, from coordinate 36,340,261 downwards.
TCCAAAGTTCTTAGTACACATCTGTAACAAGTTTTATTTTATTAGGAAGAGATTCAAAACCACATCAGAAATGTCATGTGGTTCTAACAATTCCACAACCCCTTTCTACCTCATTATGTTGAAGTCTACAAATCATGCAAACCTTTACTCAGTATTTGACTGAAATAGTGAAAATAGGGTGCATTATACACAAGATACTATTGTCCCAGATTTTTAGTTCACTGAATGTAGATCTGGTCATAAAGAACCCGCGAGCTGATGGCTTTCTACCTCGCTGAAATCAGATATGCCACTCAAATCTAACACAGTATTGAACTTTTCTGCACACTAAAACCAGAGTTAAGATATATAAAGAGCCCTTTATTACAGGTTTCCAGTTCACTAAAAACAGATTTACAACTCACGAGCAACCCATTATCTAATATGTTTTTAGCTCACTGAGATCAGATTTACTACCCAGAAACAACCCATTATCTAACATGTTTCCAGTTCACTGAAAACAGATTTACAACCCATACGCAAGCTATTATCTAACATAGTTCCGACTCACTGAATATTGATTTAGAATTCATAAACAACCCATTATCTGACAAATTTTCACCTCACTGAACAGATTTGCAACTCATAAACAACCCATTAGCTAACACATTTTCAGCTCAGGGAAAGTAGATTTACAGCGTATAAACAACTTTATCTAACTTGTTCCAGTTCACTGAAAACAGATTCAAAACTCTCCAAGAACCCCGTACCTGATAGGGTTCTGTCTTCAGCAGGAAGAAACAAGAACAACAACAAAAAACCAGCGTAGCATGTGCATCGTAAGCCATACACTAACACCTTTATTTTTTGTGCGGTGTGGGCTTTTGGAGTGGATTCTTTCTTATTTCTGAACTCTACTGACAGAATGAGCGTTATTTCCTTTGGTCAGTCAGTAGGGGCTTTTTCTTTTGCATTTTTATAAGTAACTTTATGGGACTTTAAGGTCCCTTCCAACCTCAACAATTCTATGATTCTATGATTAATCTCTGTTGATCGCCAATTTTTAAAAATTTACCTTGTTCTTGGCTGTGATTCCCCGCAAATAGTCTTTTGGGTGATGAGTTATCTAACCATTCAGTATCACGCATGATTTTATGGCTATCGCATCATGTACAGTTCAATCCAGTTTGCAGACATTTTTAAAATTAACTTATTGATGCAGCGATACCTATTTTAAATATGTTGTGATGTGACTACCATCTATATCGTGTGTTTTGATCACAGTCTTTCCTTCCAAGAAGAGTGTAAGAGCTCTTTCTTGCTTTAAGAACATGCTATGAGAAGTATCAGGCTATGTAGGAAAGAGTAGGTACTTACTGTGTGGTTCCACCCACCTACTAATTTCTTGTTAACTTTCCACTTTTTAGTTGTGAAGGTCAGCCTTGCAGTTCACTTTACATAGGTTAAACTGTTTCTGCTTCTAACGAGGAACCCAAGCTAGCTATGCCTGCGTGTACTTTTGTATCCTGTTGTGTGGTAAAAGCTTCTTGAACCTGTTAAGGCAAAATGTTGGAGAACCTTGATGACGTTCCTATTTTTCATTGCCAATGGTAGTCACGGGGATTGTATTTGGAAAATTCATTATATGTGTATATATATAGACTTTCTCTGTTCTTCCAGTCTGAGGGATTGTGCCGGATTCACTCTGCATAAAGGAATATTTTTTCATTTCACATAAGCTTTCTGGAGGTTTAGATTGTAAGAACCAGTGCCTCGACAAATCAAATCCTAACTTGGTATTCTAGACAAGATCCAGAGAGATTGCATACACTTTGGAAGTTGTTTTTCGTTTGATTTTAGCCCCGCATGGACTGTAGTCTTTGTAGAAATTGAAAGAAGACATTAAATGCAAAAGGAGGTAGAAAAGGTAACAAATTTACATGGAAGTGACACTGAGTTTAGATCAATATATTGGTGTGCCCATCTCCAAATAATCTTTACAATTTCTGTTCAGCCCTACCAGAAGCAGACCTTCTAACTGTTGCCACTCTCTCTGGGAGAATTTGTTCCTGAAAACCTAGGTTAAAAGGAGGTAATGGAGCAGTGTACAGAAAGAATGAACAGAAGCGGTTAAAGGCACAGAGTTATGCAAGGAGGTATTTGGAAATCTGACTTGTTCAAAATTGCTACAGGTTATCAGTATCATTTGGAACAATACAGTCTGTTCTCTCAGGGGGAGCACAGGGGAGAATTTTATTCTTATTTTCTTTGTCGTTGATCACTTCTTGACAGAACAACACTATTATTTCCAACTTCTGAACCAGTTTCTGTAGTATTCACACTGGAAGCCATTTCAAAGGCACTCTGATAAACATCTATGAAGTACTATTTAGATCTATAGATCTATTTAGATCTATGAAGATTATATCTTCCATCTTCAAGTCATTTTCAAGTGGATTGAGATGACTGAGAACTAAAATGTTTCAACAGAAGCAAGCATCTATTTGATATATGAGATTTTTAATATTATATGCTTATTCCCTCTGATACTGTATCTCCCATTGACTGCTGTTTGTTTTGCCAACAGATAAATGGCGAGTTGACTTTATTTTTAATGATGTGATGATCTGAATTGAGGTTTCTTCTGCATGGAATTGGAGGCCTCAGTTTGACCCAGAGAAAGTCAGTGAGAGATAGTATGTTATTCACAAAATAGATTGTTAGCAAACGGCTAATGGCAGCCTTAATTAAATTAAATTGATGAAGCCCACCACGCTAAACTTTTTGTTTCCTGTTACACATAAGATGATTACTGCTGTGGACTGACCCATTAAGCAAAACATATATTATATTGGATGGGATAAACGTATGGGTTTTTTCTTCTGTAATATCCAAGATTAAGCCCTAATTTGCAAACCCTCTGCTAAACTTCTCTTCTTTACTTTGACATCCTTCCTCCTCTGCCTGCCTAGAAGCAGAGTGCCAGAGGAGCGTCTGCTTTCCTTCTTCCTTCCTGGTGAACATGACATTGCAGATCAGCAGCTCTGAAAAAGTCTAAAATTTCTGTCAACTGAGAGCGGAGAGAAGACCATCTTAACCATCTCAGTGATAAACCATCTGTGTAAGCTATCGTTCATCCCAGTAAAAATGCAAATTAAGATTAGCTTTAGACAGTGGAGGACGTACTAGTTGATGACTAATTTACAGTGGGAAACAAGAAGCTGCCTCGCTGCATTTCTGGAGGTGGCTTTTGGTTTTTCTAACTTGTTTCAAAGCGTATGTTTATGCAAGGAAGACTTTTTGTTTTTTTGTTTGTTTTAAACTAAATCTCAGTTTCTAAGCTAATAGTGCAGTCTCCTTTTTTCATCACAGGTAGAAGTTTAAGGTAATTCAAGTAGGTTAATGTAGTGGCACAACACTAGAAAGAAGAGCAATTGAAGAAGTTAGAAACTAAAGAAGAGAGAGGAGGTAAAAAAGGGGGAGGAAAGGCAAAAGAAAGCAAAGGAAAAAAAACCCAAAAGTATTAAGATGAGGTACTCTCAATGAGCTGGTTTTCTTCCTAACTTTGTAAACAATGGCACTGAGACATTTTGCCAGTGTCTTTCATAGCACAAAAGGAAGAATTTTGTTAAAAAAAATAAAAAAATGCTTTTTCTGTTTTGAACTTTAGGCACCAGTGTCTATAGGAGGCAAAAATCTTTTCACTGCTAACATAAAGTGTCAGATCCTGTGATGTATTGTAAGGCTTTTTACAGTCTGAGTCTTTTAAAGGTGTTCCAATGTGTGCTACTATTCTTTCTAACTAAATGGGTCCAATTTAACTGTCAAAAAGGCATTTATGTTCCCATTTCTCTTACGGAGCATTAAATTTCATATATTGTATGAGGTCTCTTTAGTTTGGGAGCTTTCTTCTGCAGGAAAGAATTTTTTAATCTGTTAAAAATAAATACTTTAATATTATTGCTTTTCATTTCATGAATGAATTAGATTCTTTATAATTGTGTTTGTCGGAATATAGGTCCTGTGATTTTCACTTTTTAAAGGAGGGAAAGTGAGAGGCTGTTGTTAAGTCTAGGACACTTAAGTAGTAAAAACTAAAATTTATTATTACAACTACTTCCTTGTGAGTGAAAACCAAAGTGTCTGGTTTATCACTGTATTTTGTTTCTGGATGTGGCTGCATATTATTATTAATGGGTAGAATTTATGAGCTGTTCAGTAAATAACTGTTACTATAGGTGGATAAAGTTTACTAACTTTCTGTTAAGCACTTCTTATTCTAGAAATATGTATTCCTGCGTATCTCATGCTTTGTTTAGCTGTCGTGGGTTTGAAACTCTGAAATGTATTCATGACGGAAGCTGGCATACTCTGATCTTCCAGTTTAGGATGTCCCGAGCATTCCCAACCTCAGGATTCAGGAAGGGTGCTACTGCCTGTAAAACTTGAGATTATTCATGAGGAATTAATATTGTTTGTGACTGCTTCAACTTTCCATGTTGCCCTTAAATTTTTATTGATGTAAATATTTGCTGAAATAATTTTGTACATCAGCAGCTGTGGCTTACTTACATAAAATGCAAAACTGTATTTGGTGCATTGTCAGGAAAAAGCTGTACAGAGGAACATCTCTTGATATCTCTGGTTTTTTTTATTCTGAAGGGTAATGTGATCCAGCAAATATTAATCAGTTATTAAGTTATTCTGCCATTAAAGTTTCTAATATCTCTACACTGTTTGGTTTTACTTAAACAACAACAAGAAAAATGTGTAGAAGACTTATTCAGTCTTAGGGTAGGCGCTCTAATGGTAATTTGTATTGATTTAAAGGTGGTAAAGCTGAATAGTAATTTTTTTTTTTTTTGAGAGAGTCTACATGTAGGGCATAAAAAGATAATGTGGGCTCTTCCATGTCAATTGTTGAGATTTTTTAAAACTTGATAAAACACTTCCATCTCTGTATGTTAGCTGTCCATTCTAAAAGTCTTTCTGCTTCTAAAGCCTCTTTTACATGGATACTTTTAATTATTTTGAACTTACAATATTATAACACTTGTTAACTAGTAATGATATATTGAACTGTAGTGGGAGGGTTACAGTTTACAGTCATACAAAATACTCCTGTTTTTCTCATTTGTTGACTTCCCTGCATTTCCTTAAGTATACGATGTATAATTATTCCTGTGCTACGTTATTCCCCACTGACCCCAACACAGTCCCTAAACCTAATCAAGGAGTAAGTTATATCCAGGATAACAGAGGACAGAATATTGTAGGTTTACGTTTCTGTTGCTGGGGTTTTCTTCAGTGAGCTGTTAGGGAACAACTACGGAAGGGCTGTATCCATTGCTGCAACAAAAAAGGTATTTGGAGGTAGGTATAGATTTCCTCATTAAAAGTTGTTGGTTATTTTTTCCCCTTATGATAAAAGGGCTAAATCATTCTTTGAAGAAATATTATGGTCCACAAGAATGTAGACGTAGAATTAAATACATAAATGCTGTATTTGGTAACATAAACCAGACTTGATTTTTAAACACCTGTTATCACGGCAAATTATGACACTATCTACTGTGGCTTGATCAGTGTGGTTTTGAAATGCTGTTAACTGGGAGTGAAAAAGAACCCCAGCATTTATGTGTATATAAGCATACTTCTGGAACAAACTTATGGGTTTCAAAGTCACTTTTTTCCTCATTTTAAAGAGTTTATTGCTTGTTCCATGTATATTCGGGTAAAAATGACCAAGAAATTAGTAGTGTTGTTTCTGTTCTTTCATCGTGAGTTTCTGAGCCCATTTGTTTGATCCAGAAGTAGCTAAACTGTAAAGTGACATGTACAAAACCCACCAGTGCGGATAGGGGACCAAAAAAAAAAAAAATCTAAAATTTGAAATGCTGCTATTAATTATCTATTTCTTGGTATAAAACTTTTACAGAGCTCTTCCTGAATAACTGAACATGTTTATGAGAGTGGATAACATATTTCTGTCAGTCTCCATAATGAAATTAAAAACAAACAAACAAAATGTTCCAGAAACACTGTACGACTTGCTGATCGATCCTTTCGGGATCAGCTTTTCCTTGTGGTACCTCTGTCCTGTTTACATCATCGGCACTCTGTAAGTCATAACCTCGTCTTGGTGAGCATGCAGGTGTTCACCAGGCGTTGACAGGTCGCCTGCTCTCAAAGGTCCAGCTTCACATGCCTTGTCTAGCTCCAAAGTGGGCTGTACCGGTGCTGTGCCACAGCTACATTGGATGAATATCTGATGCCCTTCATTGTGCAGAAACAGCGTCCATCTATCATACACTATTCAGTTGGTTGGTTAGTTCATGCAGGTATGATTAAAGTCAACTGCAGGTTAGGTTCATGGTCTTTTTCATGCTAAATTTTGACGTTTCCTACTCTGAATAGGCTCATCAGGTGTTTTGTATAGATTTTCATAAGTTCACTGATGAACTATAAACATACTACTACTTAGGCATTTGCCTGTCTTTCGCACTGTACTTATTTCACAGATACACTAATTACATACAATATTTTATGTATCTTCATTGACATAGACTAAAGCAATGTTATAAAGACAGAAAGATATTTATCTGGTAGTTTCTTTTTGCTGAATGTATTAGAAGTGTTTTCTGAGCAATTTTCCAGTATTTATATATTCATTTTTACTTGCACGTAGACTGAATTTTTAATTGTCCTTGGGAAGACACCAAACGTCTTGGAAGATGTGAGATTTCAGTATTATACTTTCTACAAAAACAAAGTGTTATTTTTTTTCTGGATTCTAAAATGATTATATTTTTCCTTTAGATTATTCCCAACAAACGTTCATTCTTTCCAGTACTGCCTACCACAGTCAGTTTGAAGGAATAATAAGGTTACATCCATGGAGATATCTATAGTGTCTTGAACTTAAGCTAGTTGTTGCCTTGAAGAACCCAAAGCCTTTGTTCATACTATTTATTACATTTAATAACCTTTAATGTGTAATAGCTTATAGCATGGTTTTATATTTCGGAGATACAGAAAATTATACAGATTTTTGCTGATTTATGGTGTAATTTTAGCAAATTTCACATGTGCTGTAAAATAAAATAATATTCTTAGGCTAAATATGATAATGAAATAATTGGTTATTACAGTTCAGAGTTGTTTATGCCATATTTGATATTTATCATTTCTGTTAGAATATGATAGCTTTGTTTTACGTGTGACTGACAGAAGCAATTAAGAAATTAAAACACCCTTTAATTTTTGAGACAAATGGAACTCATCTTGCCTTTTTTTT
>RSEF01000007.1:36316095-36332885 GCA_003993805.1 Himantopus leucocephalus | reverse complement strand
AGTAGAAGAGTAAAGAATTATTTAAAGTTCTAATTGTGCAGTCAGTTAGATATGTGAACTATAACCCCTTTTCTTCAGATGCATCATTGCTTGTGGGGCATTCTTTTCACCTCCGATCTAATGGTGATCACCTGTTATCTATCGCTGTAATCTTAAACAAAGGGATTGACAAAGCAGTATCAAGTCCTGGGACCAGTCTGGTATAACAGTTGATGGGTTGTATCCCGAAAGGTAAATTGTGAAAGCCAATCCAGAGAATGAATAAAGATCAAGCAGGTGTTTAATGTTCAGTACTTGAACATTAAACATTAAAGCCTTCTCCAAAGTTCTGTTATCAAAGTGCTGTTCATGCTCAATTTCATTACTTTGATGGTTTTTCAGTATTAAAAGAAATGTGATGTTGACAGTTGTTCTGGCTTTACAACTTTGCTAAAGAAAAGGAGTTTGTAAGAATATTAAATTATAGGGAAAAGGTAGTTGAACTGATGCAGTTCTCATCAAAACTGGGAAAGGTTTGACTGTAAACTTTCTAGAGGATTTTAAAAGTAGAAGCTAGGAGATAAAAATCTAGGAACTGAGAAATGGTATATATGTTACATTGTATATATGTTAGTTGGCAACAACTACTGGATAATTTAAACTTTATGTTCTTCAGTATTTTTATTTTGTATTTGCAATAATGAGGGAGCTGTAATCTGAGTTCTTCAGTTATTGATTTGTTACTTGTCTGTTCCCTGGGAAAGTCAGATGAAGATCAGCATGACAATATTTATAGGCTGCATCTCATCTGTGGGATGCAATCCATCTTCGTTAAGTTCAGTAAAAGTGATAGATAGCATTTGGCAACGTAATGATGTGATCACTCTACCATTGCCTTTGTAAATCATAAGCTGTTGCATTCTCTTGTGTAGATATTTAATCAGTTATACACCCCATTACTGATTTAATTCAGAATGTCAGTGGCAGGTGAATAATGTGAGTATTTGTATATTAATATCATATTGTATTAATGTTCCTTTCATTTAAGTATGCTATTCATGTGAAAATCATAAACTGTTGCTTCATGGCTAGAATAAATTTAATCAGTGCTGTAGGCATCTAATGCCATCAGTGTTTTAATTCAATATGTCAGTGAAACAAATGTGTTTCTTTTCATTTCCAGTTTCTTTATGCTTTACTAATTCAGAATATTATACGATGCTGTGAAAATATGAAGCTGAGAGTAAACAAATTGCTAATTTTCATCCTGTCAGTATATTTTGGGACTGAATCCCCCAATCGTAGCACCAGATAGGATGAGTACATATTTTAAAGTAACTGAATATCTAATAATAAATTAACTTAGAGAGAAAAAAAAATCTCTAGAATAGTCTTTAAGGAAGTGTGAAATAAGTAAATATAAAATAATATCTATGCAAATCGGTAACGATATAACACTAGAATGCAGTTGTTATGGAATCGTCTCCAGTGTGCTGTCTTTGGCGATGTGAAGTTGCTAGAGGGTTTTACTTTTGAGGAACCACCTGAAAGTGGCTAGAGGACCATTTGTAGGTCCATTTCTGTCCCCAGTTGGCACCTATTTTATCATTGATAAAAGGATTTATATGAATTTTGGGATTCTTCACTAACCTCTAAAATAGTTTATTTTAACCTAGAAACAATATAAACTAACAAAAAATACTATATTAGCACAGATAACTTGTTATACTGAAGATTTGCCTGAGTAGTGTACTGATGGTACTTCATCCAGCTCATACTACTTGCTAATAAGAGAGTTAGTTGTATTTTCCACTATAAGAATTCTTCTAAATCTTGGATCACTTTAGCACCTACTCATGCCACTGACTTTAAAACTACCTTACTCACAGATTTCTAAAAGTATTAAATGATCCTCTTCTGTAGTGGTGGAGTTGTCAATTCCATAAGTAAGCAACATGATAAAATGAAAAATTTATTAGCAAATAAAAGAGAGTGATTGGTATAAATCCTTCAGAATGTATACTTTTGGTGGAGCTGGGCAAATGCACTCTCTATGTGTTTGCAGGAGACAGTTTTATATTTTATTAGTGTTTTTTTCTAATCCTATGTCAAGGCAATTTAATTCCTCTGAATGTTTTGTTTGTTGGTTGTTTTTTTTTTTTTAAAGAGATGCATATTATTTTACTCTGAATTTTTGTGTTTATGATGTTTATGAAACCATTGTCTGCAGGCTTGTCACCTGAACCTTTTGATAATTTCAGATTTAATTTGCTCGAAGATGTGATGATCTAATATGGAACCCTCTCTTCTTCTTTAAAAAGCATATGTACATCAAGCAGTTCCTGAAGTTTTATTTGTGATAATCCATTTCCCTAATTGGATATCAGATATTTTATTTCAGCACCTTTCACAGCCTGATTCTGTTGCTGGGTTATTTTCAGATTTTTATTTTTTTTCTTTTTAGTCATAGTCTTAATCATTGAAATTCCCATTAAGATAGAGATTTATTTTTTTTTTTTTAATCCTAGCTTCTCTGTTTTCTTTTACAGTTGTTACTGCTTTTCTTTTTTAAAGAAAAAGTTTTATTGATTGCTTTGTTTTAGTTCTGCTCCACTAAGAGCATATGTATACATGGCAAGGTTTTTCCAAACTGTTCATTTTAGCTATTTTATTAAAATAAGAGGAAGGTGAATTTTTCATCTGGATGATAAATGTTTGCTTGTCTCCATATATGGTGTAACTTTTCAGGACTCTGTTTTCTAAAAATTTAGAAATTACCATTTTATAAATAGTAATGTTGAAGTAAACTTTCTGTCACCATTTACAGACTTTAATATGGAGTTGCAGTATGATGTGCTGGTCCAGTTTAAGAATGTGAAGCTATGCTTTCTGATTCCTGGTGAAAAATAGAGTTATTCTCTTAACTATAGAAATTACAAGTAAACCTACATCTTGTATTTGAAGAGCACTTTCATCATTCTTAGTTGTGTTCTAGTTCATCACATCTGGCTGTGGCAGGAACGGCATCATTATCTTTTGTCTACTACAGAAGAGTTTTCGGCTATGGTGTATAAACAGTTTGCTTTCAAATTTCTTGACAGATTCAGACAAGGAACAAAGCTAAAGTTGATAGAAATTCAAGAGGTTACATGAGGGAAATGCGCTTTTTTTTTTTTTCATAGTCATCTTTCAAATGAAGAGCAGGACTTGCAGCAAATCTTAGTTAAATCCTCACCTCCTAAGGGCTATGTCTTTAACCACAAGACAAAGACTTGATTACATTTTTCTCAACATTTCCATAATAAAGATGAGGAAACACTCAACATTCACAGATATGAAAGGCAAAAATAGTGCAATAAATGCTCTGAGGGTTTGTTCATTACAAAAAAAGTGCAGAATTGGTGAGAAAATGTCAATACATCTTCTGTCGTTTTTTCATAGAATCACAGAATATCCCAAATTAGAAGGGACCCACAAGGATCATCGAGACCAACAGGGAAACCTAAGAGTTAAACCATGTGTCAAAGAGCGTTGTCCAAATTATATCTAAGAGTGTTGGTTTTAGTTAAGAGAATTGTAAGTAGTGGTAAATTGGGATTCAGCATATAATTTTAATGGAAATCAGTAAATTAAGTTAGAATTGTATTCCTGGCTTTTTGTCTTAACGCTTATCACACTTAGTAAGTTTTCTTTTAATTTCACAGTTAGTGGAAGGTTTGCAAGAAGTGTCCAAGTTGTATATCAGAGCCCATATCTAAACTGTACTGATTTCTGCCCCGGGAGTGATCCGTGGGCCCAGACGAGGGAGCGGGATGGTTCATGTGTGCAGTGCTTGGTCTGGTGCCACTACGATGATGTGGGCTGTCCAGGTTTCCTTTGAATGCTATGTTCTGCTTCTGTAGTTCTGAGATATTATCATTATTTTTAGGATTTCTTCTGGCTGATGCTGCCTAACATTGTGTGCTGGACATATGTCAGTCCTAAGAGTGATATTTTGATGTTATGATGTCAAGGATATTTTTTGCATGTCCTGAAGCATGGTGTGAGAAAGTTAAGGTGTGTTTGAGGTGTAGAGATTTTAGTGGTTGGGAGGCCTCTGTAGGCAAAAGGAATAAAACCTGATGTCGTTTTGTTTATATTCCCAAAAGAGTTTATTTACAGAAAGAGTAGCAAATTTTTGCCAGAAGAATACCTGGGTTACATCTCAGGAGGAATTAGTTGTTTCGTTCCAGAAGGTTACCCTGGTATGAAGTAACCTGCATGGGGTGTGGGTGCTCAGGGATGCAAGACCCAAGAGTGAAGTAACTGACTTTCTCAGTTCATAGTGTAGACAGACGTATTTAGAAACTGCAGAAACCATAGCTAATAATAAGCCTGCATTCAGGCAAGTTCTAACTGGTTTTAAAATACTTCAGTAGGTCTTTGCACATCTCTGTCATGATGTTTGAAAGAACTGCTTGTCTTTGATTTCAGCTGGTGATTTCTGAAACAAAAAATAAAACCTTCGCTATATCTCAATATATTTTTGTTGCTTAAAATTCAAAATAAATTAATAAGGCAACTAAATATTGCATTTAAAGAAAGAATAGTTGTACCTCATTCATCTTTTTGAAAACCAGAGTTCTTCTCTAAAGGGTCATCTTTGCAATGGTCAGTAGAATTTTAAACTTCAAAGTTAAACTCAGTCACTTTTCTGAGTTGCTTGGAAGTGAACTGAACATATCTTTTTTCATAAATTCTCCTCCATAAGTAGGACAATCCATTTTAAATATATTCACCTCCCTTTAAGGAGTGTAATCTAATTTATTTTTTCTATTCTTTCTTCTTTAAGACAAGTCACTGAGACTCCCCTGCCCATATATCATGAAAATGTACTCAGAAGATCTCCAAATGCTTTAGAAAGAGAAATATAAGAATGTGATAAATAATTATTTTTCTCATAGTTTTAATTTATTTGCCTCAGTTTTGATTTAGTGTTAGCCCTTTCAGTGTGATCAAACATAATTTTGGACTTCCAGTTCTATGTATATGAATTGCGTGCTAAAAATTACATCTTCCAGCAAGCCGGATGTAAATTGTAATAACTAGCGTAATGTAATCCCTATTATATTTCTAGGTTTTTGCCTTCTGTAGTTCATTAATAAGCTGCATGAACCTTCTGGTCTAAAATTATTTGTTTCTAACAAAATAATAAGTGAAGTAATCAATGTACATTTCTCTAGTAATTCAAAAATAATGGTAGGAAATAATTACTCCTACTTCTCAGAGTCTGTCGCTTTTATGTATTGGAATCAGATACAATTTATCTTTTCTGGACATTAAATATATGCTTTAGCAGGTTATTAATATTTGCTTTTGTTTCTAGCTCACCGTTTTTTATGTAGAATGAAAGAGCGGGGTATTGTGGCTTATTAAAACGATGTATTGATGCTGAGACCTTCAGAGTTTCTTTTTTCAGTATTTTTCAGGTGTTTAAAAAAAACCTCTACAGTTAATAATGACAGGACACCTTGATCCCTATTAATGTAATTTGTATCTGTGTTAGAGAATACATCGAAAGATAATGCTAAATAGTACAAGTAATTAGAGAAAACATGCCCAAGACTTGGCTTACACGATGTTTGAAGTTGTGACTAAATTATTGTCATCTTGAATACTTGCTTATTTTTTCTAATGTATTATCTGGGGACACTGTAGTAAAAATATTAATTTAATGAGTGTTAGAGTTGACAAATATAGTACAGGGATATTAATAGCGATCTTGCTCTCTATGATTTTTTTATTTAAATTTATGAAAAAACAATAAGCCTTTGATTCCAATAAAAACATAAACAGGTGAAACGACAAAACTATTGACAGTCAATAGGCTGAATTACTCTGTGATTCTGCAGGATCAACTTCAAGGAAAAAGAAAAACAAACGTCTTGTTAGAAGGAGTTTTATGTGCTCTGTCTGTAACTATATCTTCCAGATGTTGGGTCAGTGGAGGGACTTGCCTATCATAGAGCTTGGGACACTCTCTATTGGACCAGTTCAACCACATCCTCAATCACAAGACATACTGTTGACCAGAGACGTCGAGGAGCTTTCAACCGGGAAGCTGTAATAACGATGTCTGAAGATGATCATCCACATGTGTTAGCGCTAGATGAATGTCAAAAGTATGTATTATATCTTTCTTACCAGATTTTAACTTTTGCCTAATGACAAGGACACAGAAGCACTTCTCTATTTCACAGTCACCTAATATTGCTGAACTCTATGAAAGTTAAGTAGTTTTCTTGGTTTAGGAGGCAAATGCTAGCATTCATTTTTTTAAAGCAGTTGCACAATTAAGATACAACATTTTATATGTTTTTATGAAATAATTATTACATTTTCATGGAATGTTAAAAAATTCAAGCTGGTTTCAAGAAAAGTGAGCTAAATACAAATTATCAAGCCTCTCATTGTTTACATAAAAACAAAATTAATTTAAGCCTTTATGAAGAAGAATGTGAGTTTAGTTATGTGGGAAATTGATAGGCCCATGTGTTTATCACAAAGATCAGTGTTGTATAAAACTGTATAATGAGAGATGTATTTTTACGGTGCTTGTGGACATCAGCCTGGAAAGAAGTCTAATTTAGTTCCCTTCTTGCCACTCTCAAGAAAACTGTATTTCCTAGTAGGATAATAGGAGGGTTTATATTTCTACTTCAACCTTTTGCTAATAAGTGTCTTAAAATTTGAGTTGAGTTACTATTTCTTCTACTATCTACTCTCTTAATTCTGGAAGAAAGGCAACCTGCTGTTGCTGCTTCTTTTAATTGTCTCCCCTTTGGGAAGGCTAGGCGACATTTCTGCCTTATTATGTTCTGGTTTTAAGTTGTGATAGCTGAACGTGCGATGTTGTATGGGTAGTCAAGGAGGTGATTTCCATGTGTGACTTCACATACAGTTTATGCAAATTAAGAGTTTATGCTGTATTGTAAAATGCGATTTATCTAGATATCATAAATAAACCAACTGAACGCTGATGAAGACTGCAATGAGAGAATGGGCAGGTTCTGATCGGTGTATAAATTACATCCACACCTCATTTTGTCCACCATTGTTTAACAGTAGCAAGGGGCTGATTGTGCCTCCTGCAAAGCACATTAAGGTCTTTTGATTCCCCATTATCATCCTTCTGCCTACCAGTCCTTTGGTCTGTATCACAGTTCTAATATGGGAAAAGCTGTAGATTAATTTCACTGTTAGAAATTACTAATATACACGTTAGTAGAATTAAGTTTATATTGTTAAACAGCTTATATCTATCTGTAATGGTATACCAGTATAGAGCCACAATCAGAATTGAACAGAGCTGTGAAGAGAAAAAGATCTGTACTTGTATACAAGTTAATGAACTACGAAACTGCTATATAATTTATAGGATGTTGGTTATCATATTTTCTTATTCACCATTGATTATCACAATTATATATGCCATTCATAATTGTCTACGAAGGCATATGTTTCTTCTGTTGCTCATTTCATAGAGAATTAAATTATAAACTGTATCTTATGGTTTTGTTTGTTATTTTGATTTTAATACAGCTTAATGTTTTGGACGAACTGGAATGAGCAGCTCCCAAGCATCATGAGATCTACCCTCTCAGGCAAAAATGCGCAGGTTATCATTAGTACAGATATCCTGACACCAAATGGACTTACCATCGATCACAGGGCGGAGAAACTTTACTTTTCAGATGGAAGCTTAGGAAAAATTGAGAGGTGTGAATATGATGGATCGCAAAGATATGTAAGTAAAACAAAAATCCCAAACATATTCATTGTAAATCTGCTTGTTTGCATTTGTTAGCATATTTAAAATGAAAATGTTACAGAAAGTTCATTAGTTCCCTAAGTTTCTTCTAATAGTAGTTGCATATTAGATTTAAAACTGAAAACACTTCTGAACTACAAGTAAATGCTCTGTTACTCAACACGTTCCAGTTTCTGGATGGCCTTCTGGAGATGCAGACCCTTACCACAAAATTTATTTGCATGGGTATTAAGCCTGAAGCATCACTGTCCTAAATGCTCTATATCAGCTTGAAAAAAAACATAGAACTTCAGTGGAAGAGGTAGAGAAATGTTCTGCTTTACAGAGGATGATTATAATTTTCCTTCCGGTGCCAGACTTTTCTGAATGCACTAGAATTTCTTTTGTGTAATGCTTGAGTTTTACTCTACAACTCTATTTTTTTTCTTTTCTAACTATTCATTTTCAGATATATTCAACGGCACTCAATTCCTCTTTTATCATCATACAATTTGGTCCTTGAGTGCTCTATTAGTTTCAGCTCAAGTAGACCTTTTGCTTGGAATACACTGAACGCAGTTGATCTGTGCTGACGATTTTGTTGCGTGTTTAGCTCTACGTTTCTCATATTTCATGAAGTCTTCCTTTTGGGGATTTTGTACTTCCCAAAGTGCATGATAAAATAAATGAAGGGCATGCTTTGGCTTGTATTTTCAATTCCCAGCTCTACAAGATAATGTTTGGTACCTCAGCTCACTTTCATATCTATTAATGTAAAAAAATCCTTCATATACTGTATAAAAGCTTTGAAATCTTTTTTGCATCTTCACGGAATCATGGAATTTTCAGAGTTGGAAGGGACTTCTAGAGATCATCTAGTCCAACTCTTGCTAAAGCTAATTTCTTAAATAGGAATTACATGTTTTTCTGGAATCTTATCCAGAAGTTCCACATACTTTGTTTAGACAAAATTTCCCTATCAGAGCAAAATAAGAGAGCCAATCTTGTAACAGCAGAAGTAAAATCAACTTGTCCAGGCATACAGTTTTGTGGCATTTCCTTCCTCCTTTTGTTTTAATTTGTATAAATGAAGCACAGCTCACTAATGTTTTCAGATGCACACATCTGTCTCTTACTGCTGTTTCTTTTCCATTTTGCTATCATGTTTAGTTTTACTTTCCTGATTCTGTTTTGCTTAAGGTTTTGAATATGCTGTCAGTTAAGTACAAGGCAATTAGTAGGTTATGTGGAAAGTGTTTAACTTCATCTATGCACAGGGTATAACAAAATATGCATCGCAAGCATGAAATGGGAGATGATACAACGTAGTTGCAGAAACCGTTACTAAAGTCCCACCTTTTCATCAGACCTCTGGCTTTCAGTTTGCATCAGCAAACTGGGCATTCAATTTTCTCAGCCATTGAATGTTGAAACTTTCCTAGTATATTGTCTCTTGGTTTGGCTTTCTGTCATTTTAACTCTTCTTCCCCATGACAGTAAGCAAAAAAGCTCCCGAAAGCAATAAGCTGAGTCCAGCACGGTCTTCTGAAGGCTTTTTGGGAGCTCTAGAGTGTTACCTATACAAAGCTATACTACTGTTGGTTGTCCTACACCAGTAACTGTTTTGGGAGAATCAACTAACTGTTGTCAAAAACACTGATCTGAGTTCTCATGCGCTATGATCTTTGAAACGGAGTTGGGTGTGTTTCCTGGGTTCTGAAGGCACTTTTCCTGCATTCATTAGGTGGGGATTGTCATACCAGAAAAAAACCCCGCCAGGCTGCTTCATTCAAATCTGCACTTAAACTGTACTGCCTCCACTAACAGTGCTTCAGCAGATTTGCTCATCACTGCGTAGGTGCGCCCTTACTGATACAAGAATGCCAGAATCCAACCATGAAATTGTATTATTGATCTGGTGAAATAATATTTCCAGGGCAGTTGTTTTTCTTCCTTCATTCATATGCTGTCCGGCTTGACGGCATCTCTGGTTTATGTAACTTTAGGATAATACAAGTAATAATCATTCCAACATTCCGGTGATCTGAGATTCTGTAGGGTGTTTCAGCAAGGTCCTGCCATCAACCACCCCTCAAAAATAGTTTAAACAGATTACCCTTTTCCTCACTATCTCTGCTTCATTGCTTTCTAGTTTCAGTTAGGTTAACAAAGGTAGAAATTGTATAGTAGAACATGAAATTCTAATGGTAATGTAATGAATTTTCTTCCAGATAGCAGCTTCTTTCTTCATTCCGCTCACCACAATAATCTAGTACAATGAATGAGGAGAAAATAATTTAGCAGTATTGAATCGACTCTTTTAAGTGGATTGTGAGAGTTTATTGATTTTGTGTTAAGGTGATATTTTAATACTAGTATTTGGTTGCTGGAGTACTCTTTCAAGTTTGGAAGATTTTTTTTGTTACTTTTGTTCCTTTTTATTACTTAGAGGATAGGCAGGGTGTTTTTTTAACTTTTCTTGTTCTGCTCTGTCAGATCTTCCTGTTTAAAAAACAAAAGTGACAACTGTTTCTTTCACATTCCTTTCCCCTTTTTCTTCCATTTTAGCTCCTGCCCTTAGTTAGATTTAGTATTGCGGCCATCGCTGGTTTTAGCAGCTTAGTGCTTTAACTACAACATTTTGTTCCTGAACACAGAGACTGAGCCAACAGCAAATAAAGCTGGTTTTATGTTTTGGACTTATTTTTCCAATAAATTGTGATCTATTTTTATTTTTACCTTTTCTTCAGAGTTGACTATTCTGTAACATTTTACATATCAAGAACCTAGAAGTATAGTTAATTTCCTGTACACAGAAGTCTGGTTATTTTCTAACATCCAGGTTGGAATGTTTTGGTATCAGTTATGGTTTTGCGGCCCTACAGGTGTGACTGTTAAAATCAATATGGTTTTAGAGGTGTCTCCGGTAATTATAAACTTCATCTAATTGCAACCTTCCAGAAATTATAACTTTTAATTTCTAGAATATATGTTTTTATTCAAATATTCAAGGTCCCTTCCAACCTAAACCATTCTATGATTCTGCTGGAATTTTGTATTTAAGCAATTAAACAAGTTCCAAAGTTGGTGTTCAACTTCCATTGTCTTCAGTAACATTTTATCAAATCTGTTCTTCAAACTACTAAATGCAGAAATGGAAGTTAAAGGCTTGGCTGTGCATTTATGAAAAACTTGACTTCATGACTGACATCTAAAATAACTTTTCAGACATGTCATTATATTTATTTGTAGTACAAGTATGCTTGTGGACAGCAGAGTAATTTTGGTCAATTTTTGAAAGGTATTCATGATGACATCAACGTTACCTTGAGAAGTAGCCCAATAACTCACTAAGGCAAGATAGACGTGAGATCAGCCAAGGTATCCAGAACAGAGATAAATCATGCAAAATAGTAACAATCAGAAATGTAGAATGTCTAACCCCATTAAAGTCAGAATGTGCAAAAATGTCTCAGAAAAGATTCTCACCAGATCTGAACGTGAGCAGTTACAAAAAGATGCAGGTCCTGAACGTGTTTCTGAGTGGAAGAATCACATTCTTGTATTCTCTATATACTAATAAATAATCAGATGTGAAAACTAACCCGAAGGAAAATAATGTCAACTAAAAGGCAGGCATTTTAATAAACTCGGATGGTTGTCTAGAAATAAAATAAGATTGAGCCTACTCTCCATAGAGAAATTATTTCATCGGTTTCTACTGCTTCCCTGTGATTTTTTTAAACAGCACTAGAAGCAATAATAATAGAAAAACAAGAAATACTAGTAAAAATTTATATAGTTAGCACAACATGCAGAGTTTGCCACCTAGACATTTCAGTTCATCATGTTTTGCCTCTCCTATATTTCCCCCTATAGCTTATTGTTAGGTTCTGGGCTTTTTAATCAAGCTACTCTTTCTGTGTTTGAAAAGCAACAAGAGTGGTGTGGGTAATCTTGGAAACTAACGGTAGTAGAAGTGAAGTTGTGGTGGATTTTTTAATTTTCTCTGTTCAGTAGTATAAATACATTAGTTGTAGCGAGAATGTTCTGTTCTTGTTTTTCTCTTGCAAATCTGATCAAAAAGAGTCTGTGTTCCTCAGCTTGCTGAATGTCCGTGTTTCACATTAACATTGGTCTGAAAAAGTCCAGAACTAAAATAAAGAGCGAAATATCCCCGCTGCTTCATTAGTTGTTTTCCTAGGGACTTCACTTCATTGACATTGATGAGTCACTTTCTTTAAGTAGTTCTGTAAAGTAATGCTAAGACAAACCTAATGAAAGTGATTCCCTAACCGATGGCAATAAAATCATCTAATCCATGTGAGCTAGGTCAGTGGTTGGCACAGATCCAACACTGTTGGCTG
Source organism: Himantopus leucocephalus (assembly GCA_003993805.1). Classification (NCBI taxonomy): domain Eukaryota; kingdom Metazoa; phylum Chordata; class Aves; order Charadriiformes; family Recurvirostridae; genus Himantopus; species Himantopus leucocephalus. The sequence goes on along the minus strand of RSEF01000007.1, from coordinate 36,320,750 downwards.
GGGATCTGTTCACTGAAATATCTTGATGTCCAGTGTTGGTAGCCTGGTAGAAATTAACTGAAAGAAGGAATTAATGAAAAGGTAAAAGTAATCTCTAAGGCTACAGAGAATCAGATTATTTATAATCCCACAGGATCCCACAAAATTCTAGGAGGTTGAAATAAAGGTGACATTAGATGAAGTTTGTCATTGTCATTTATGATGTTGGAAATCAGTATCGTGTAATTAATATGCATGTAGTTGCAAAGAACCTGGTTAGTATAGTCCTAATTTATAGAGATGTATACTTTCCATTTGAATGGCACTGAAAAGTACAGGCTGGTTATAAACAGTTGCTTAATATATCATTCAACTGAACTGCAAATCTAAATAACAGCTGGAACACTGCAAACTTTGCATTGCAGTTTGGTTTTCAGTGTCTTAAACATTCATTTCTAGCATGGAGAAAAAAAACCTAATTCTTGAAGAGGAAGCACTTCTGATTTTGTTACATCTCACTCGGACAATTCTATGGAAAGAGGATCTTACTGTTCTTGGTAAATGTGGTATTCTAGTATGTTCTTTGTATCCTTTGCTACGTGATTGCAGTTCAAGTTATTATGAAGGTATTTTTGAAAGATACAATAAATGAGAAGAAAATCCATGCATTAAAGATACGACAATGATGAAAATATGGTCTTTATTCAGGCCAATCAACAAAAAGCATGATTATTTTTAGTAGGGATGGTAGCGATTGGCGCTGTTCTTCCACAAAACCCAACTTAAAACTAGACTAGAAATTCTTTTAATTTCTTTGGTGGCAATGGGAACAAGGAATTTGTAATCACAAGTGTTCTCTTCAGTACCAAATTTCTTTCTTCTACTGGTTTTAACCTCTCCCTCCACCCCGTTTTTTTTCTGGTTAACATAAACCTTTTCCTAATAACACCACAGTGTGGGAAGGGCAGAATTTGGATACTTCAGATCAAGACTGATAGATTTTTTTTTTATCCAGCAAGAGATAGCATTTTTGATTTTTATTAAAGCAACCACATCAATAACAAGCAAAACAAGGAGTCTGATCTAAGTGTATCTTTTTTGGGTGGCTAAATCAAATACATAAATGTTATGACTTAGATTATTTTATATTTTTCCCCTGGCTCTGCAGCTGGTTTCCCTGTATCGCCATCTTGTATTTTTTTTCATAGATTCCTTGTTTGTACTCTTTTAAAAACAGTGTTCATAACTGAATAATAAATACGGCATACTATTTTATGTCTTCCATTTGAAAGAATGAAATACATTAGCTAATTTTAGATTAATGTGTTCTGTATAAATCAGTTCTGTTAGACTGAGTTTTCTGATACTTTATTTATTTTTAGATTACTGATATTGCTTTATACTTGTGTAATGATTTTATTATGCAATGGACTTTAAATTGTCATTAATTTCAGTATTTTAAGTGCAGTTTTCTATACTAGCTTTGTCATTCTGCTATAGACCTCAGAGAGATTTGGGTATCCGTAGTAAAAGTAGAGAGTCCTTAAAAAACTTAAAAGCTTTACAAGATGGCACTGGCCATTTATTAAGCATTTTGAAAGAGACGTATTATCAATAAGCCATTTATTAGAGTTAAAATATGTAAAAGCAACTCATACTTTTAGCTGATGCATTCACTTTATGCACTCATCTTTAAAAAGAAAACAACCCTGTCTTTCTATAAAAGTTAAGCATTGTCATGGTAAGAATGGTGATGAATCTAATTCTTACTGACAATCTAATAAGAGTTTTATATAAATCGTTCAAATTATAGTATCCTGGCACAAATTCTTGTCTACCTGACATGTACCTGACTGGCTTCTCCCCTTTTTCAGTCCTCTTATTCTAGGGGAACTGCTACATATACCTCAAATTTAAAGCAGCTGTATGTTAAAACAAAAGCTGTCTGGAGAACTTAAAAATCAGAACTTAAAAAAGAAAGGTTCGTAGTTAAAATTAAATTGCCCTGCTATTTGTGCCATTCCTCCCCCAGCCCCCAGTCTCCTTCTCTCTTTACATGAAGCAGAGAAAACTTTTCACCTGTTACTCCGAGCTCGAAGTACATGCTGGAACTGAATGTCGGTATCATTCAGTATTAAAACACGTGATGTACAATTGGATGTGTCTGACTTTGCTGGTTCAGGCAGAAGGGATGGTAGGGATGCCTTGTTCAGGATTCCTTACTGTTTTAAAACTGTACATATATTGTTGCAATTTTGGGTATCAATTTAGACTTATGATAAAATATGTCAAGGCGGGGTCTTTATATGATTGATTTTGTTTCATACTGTTAAAATCCCTGTTTAAAAAGTTGTTACTGTAGAAAAAAATCTGTTCGATTCAGATCTTTGTAATGCAGAGTGACAATACATTGCTTTTTTTCAACGTGTTCACATTCTTTCAGTACCACATTTCCCTCTTCTGTGGCCGAAAACATTGCTGATGACCATAATTATTCTTATTTTTTTTCCATGGCACAGGGTGCTTTCGGGCAGTTTCTGTCCTTTGTACTAAATTGTACTAAATTTGAACTAAATTTGATGGTTGAGGTTGTCCTTTGTAGTCCTCTTTACCTGTATTTTGTCCGCACGTGTTAAAAAGTTATTACATCTATGGTACTCAGTGTAACATAGATGCTCAGTTTTGTATGGAATTGTCTCCTTTTTTTCCTCTGACTCAGCATATACAACGGCTGTCCTATTTCAGCACAGTTTATGCGACCTTAATTGAACAACAGGCAGCACATAACTGCAGTTGTATGATTGCGGATTAACTGGGCATTATGCTTGGGTTGATAATGTGCTTCCAGATGGGATATGTAAAGAGGTTTTTGCCTCTATTATTGTAAGTGGGAGCACTGCTTTGGGTTGTTTGTTGCTACGCAGCCACCAGTTTATAGAAAACTTGCTATAAGTTGATTATCTTGGAGTTTTTATGGTTTGAAAACATGATTTTTCTCATGGTTGAATGGTGATCACTGATTCTGCATTGAGTTTCTTCTCTGTATTATGTATTTGGGTACGTGCATTCCCTGAAATACTGCGGCAGTCATCTTACGTCTTGATCCAAAGCTTATCAGATTACTATCAATAACTCAGAGGAATAAATCTGCAAAGTGCTTTTATTGGCTTCCATCATTATTTTTGTTAGAGACAAGCAATCAGCGAGAAAAAATGAAGCAGGGAGTAGTGGGCAGACCCTTTTGTGCTTCTTACCTCTCCTGGGCCAGCCAGATGGGGCCACCCAAGGAGGATTTCAGTAGAGTCACGGTGTAAGAACCTGAATTTTCGTTACATGATCCTGCTGGTGAATCTGCAGGTGTCTCTGTCCAGAGCTGCAGACAGTGCTGGGTAAATGAACAGGCAAGCTGTACAGAATACAAGATTTAGAATCATAGATGACTTACAACAGGTTTGATACACAGCAAATTTGGTTGACACTGAGTCGTTAGGAATTAAACACGATTTGGTGGGTAACCAAAGGATGAACAGACTTTTAAAGAAGACTCATTTTCAGTTACTTCTGATCATCCAGGAGTGCTATCAAGATTTAAAAAGAAATAAAAATAATCCATCATTTTCAGCATTATTCTATAAACGAGAACGTTAGAAGGGCTGTAAAGTTGGCCAAAAGCTGGCAGACATAGGAACTCTTTCTTTTGGATGCTAAAATAAAACCAGTGTCCTTGGATAGCGCTGTGACATAATAGAGGTGACCCTGGTGAATGTAATGCTGTGAGCATTAGTGAACAAATGTTCCTGGATGTGAACTTCTGTGGCCCTTTATTTGGATCTCAAACATCCCAAGGTTGAACAACAATGATCGGTTCTGTAACGAAGTTACATTCTTTTGTTACAATTTGAGAAAAATTATGATAGTGCTACAGAACACAGAATGCTGAACAGAGTAGTGCCTCTTTTTAGCACTGATTGTAACAATAAAACACCTCAAACTGGGACAGTTTCACATTATCATTGAGACCAAGTATGGGGTTGCAAAACCTTCATGGCCAGATTTTGTACAGATATTTCAGAAACATACATGATTGATTTTTCTTTATTTTTTTTTTTCTGAAATGTGTCTGAATATGAATAGCACAGGCTTTTAAGAGTGTATTATGAAAAGCGTATTACAGTAAATGTGCACAATTGCAGAAGAGGTCTTTTTGCCATTAATGGATTTCCATCTCTCTTTTAATACTTCTAATTTTGAAAAAAAGTTGGTTAGAGAAAAGTTGACCTCCTGGGACGTTTATAACTGGAAAAAGTCTTTGCTGGAAAAAAGGATTTGCTGGTCAAACCTTCTTACAAATATGCAGAAATACATAATGTGCATAGCAGTGCAGATTTTGTTATAATTATCTGATTGATAAGTAATTTTGACACTATATCTGTGTAAGTGAATTTAAACATGGCCAGGAATGCTCCTGTGCACTGGAATGCAATTATTTATGTCAGCAAATTGTTGAAATGTTCACGTGTCTTAACTTTGCCTGTGCTAGCTCATGCTCTTTCCAGACAGTTCTTGGGGGTCGTTTGGCACTGGCTCAGTCCAAGGACATTCCCAAAGGCATTTTGCAAACCACTGTTTTGGAGGCTGTTCACTGCCTGACCCTGGGCAAGGAACTGGCAGAGGTG
>RSEF01000007.1:36280453-36307080 GCA_003993805.1 Himantopus leucocephalus | reverse complement strand
AGTCAGTGATTGCTGTATTTCTAGGGTATCGTCACTGTCGTCCTGGAGAGTTCACCTGTGCTGATGGAAGATGCCTATTAAATTCCCAGTGGCAATGTGATGGTGACTTTGACTGCCCAGACCATTCCGACGAAGCACCTATAAACATCAAGTGCAAAAGTTCAGGTTCGTATTTAATTTTTTGAATAACACATGTGACCTTTCTTTTTGGAAAGTAATGGTTCAGTTGTAGACAGGCAGATGTAAAACCTCATAGCTTAAAACTCCAGTGCTTTCGTGGTGATATTCCTTATGTCTTGCAAGAATAATGTGTTGTCAGTCCTCGGCATCCAAAACCTCAGCTCATGGAGTTGAAGCCGTCAGTTCCTATGGCATAAGATGGCTGCTAGTTCATTAAGGCATAAATTCTGTTAGTACTACAATAAGATGATATTGGTATGATTATTGTCAAAGTTGATACCTTGCCCTGAAATTATTTAATATATTTAATATACTCATCACACAGATCACACAAAAGGGGATGTGAGGTTGTTCTTGCTATATTAAAAACAGGTCTATTTTTATTAACAAATTACTACCCAAATGTGATTTGTTTCATTCATGTTTTCTACTGGCATAAGTTTGCTGAGGTCTGACTGGTTTTTGAGTGGAAAATGAATCCTGGTGTGTATATTATATCCTATTCTCTGGCTTTTTGAAAGACCAGTTCTTCTGTCTAGGTCTTATGACTTTATTGTACAGTAGCTCAGTCCTTTAGACCAGGTTTGATAGAAATCACTCATTTGCTTTGAGGTAAGGCAACATACCTGCTTTAACTGTAAGTATTCTGCTTTGATGAAGCTGAATGCAGCAGAGCTCACCTATTCGAGTTTTGCCAAACAGGAAAAAAACCTATGTGTGTGTGTCCTCAGACAAGGAATGCATCAGAATTCAGTCAGTCATGTTACTAAACCCCTCAGCATCCGCAGGGGAGAGAAGCCATGCTTTTTAAGTTTTGCAAACTATAGAACTGTATTTTGTGCAGAGATAATGTAGAGGATTCTCAATTAAATGAAAACGAATGTTTAGGAGGGAATAATAAGTTGGAGTATTAACATATTTTCCAGGAGAGGAATAAAACTTTAAAGACAGTGAAATGTAAAAAGGTGTTATAATACTATCAATAAGAAATGAATATTCAATTTTTACTCAATTGTTTCATCTCACATGCACACATTGCAGCTGGTCCACGAGAAAATTCATTCCAAATACTAATAGACTACACGAAGTTGTGCTCTCATTTTTTTGTTTTCCAGAGCAGTCATGTAACAGCTCTTTTTTTATGTGCAAAAATGGCAAGTGTATTCCTCAAAGTGATGTTTGTGATAACAAAGAAGACTGTAGTGATGGATCTGATGAGAAAAGCTGCCACATTAATGAATGCCTCAGTAAGAAAGTTAGCGGCTGTTCTCAAGACTGTCAGGATCTTCCTGTTGGATACAAGGTGAATAATTACAAAATTGGTGTAATGTAATGCAAATTCTTAATTCTTAACTGTTTCTTAACTACTGGCTGATTAGAATAAAACTCCAGTGTGTTGTACTGCCTTGTAATGAAGTAGCTACCATAGTAAGAACAAATTTTTATTTCAAGTAAGCAAACAATTGCCAATTGTATAAAAAACCTGGTAAAATACATACTTTAGACCTATGGAAAAGAACATACAATGGTTTAAATATAACAAATCATACTGATGTATAGAGAGCACTGAAAATCAATTGCGAAAAAGGAAAACGTATAGGAGGGAATGGCAGGAATAACAGTTTTGTCCAATTTTTTTCTAAGTCTAAGACACAGAAATATTTAAACAAAATAAAACTGCCTTAGTTGCAGAACAATACTGTTAGTTGGTGTTTTCTGAATCACCTGAATCTGCTCTTTGGCCTTGAGACATAGAGAGGAATACTTCTGGGGAATTCTGTAAACCCCAGCCACCCACTGCACTCATCTTTAAACAGAAGTTGAGAACAGAAAAGAGATTTTTTTTTCAGGGTTTTAACTCCGAAATAACCCTAACTGCACCCCCAAATCTTTCATCTTTGTAATAGCGTGTTGGCCCACTGAGAACTAAATAAAATCTGTCCAACGTGGCTTAGGTCTAAAGGTATTCGAACCTCTGAAATCATGTCCCAGTTGGGAGGCCACAGACTGGAGAGCTGGCGAGTAGTTGGAGACTAGGTTGGGTACAGCAAAATATTGTTGAAGTCGCGTCGTTATGGAGAAAACACGTCGTGGGTCTCTGCAGAGAATAATAGAGAGGATGCAGGAGGGAACATGACACAGAGTTTTCCATGGATTAAACTATGCCCCTATTTGAAAACCCCTCTACCCAGTTGTATTATGCATTACTCTCATTGCATTTGACAAGCTTGCCACGGTGATCATCTACCCCCAAAAAAATCAGCTTCAGGAGTTCTCATTCACATTACGGCATCTGTTACACAGAATGCCAGATGTTCTAATGCTTCAAGAAAAGTTATTAAAAACTGTGTGTCTTTACCAAAAAAACCACACGTGTACTTGAAAATACAGAACTCCAGAGGGTCCATCCATCATTAAATTCATGGGAGAATCCTCTCCATATTTGTGAGAAGATGTGTTTTACTTTTTCTTCAGTTAAAGAAGAAAGAATAATTACCTCATTCTACAGGGTTATTTGGGAGGGAATGGTACTTAGGATCACACCAGCAATAGTTGAAAAGAAATGCAGGTATGTCTGCCTGTAAACAGTATAAATAGCAGTGTAATTAAGATGTCACTTGAAGAACTGAAACTACAGGAAAAAGATTCTAATGCTAACATATTCAGAAGAAAGTACGTAAGATAACAAACAGAATCAAAGAGTAATTCAAAATGAATGTATTTGTTTTTCTTTCCCAGTGCCAGTGCTGGCCTGGATTCCGGCTGAAGGATGATGGCAAAACATGTATAGATATTGATGAATGTTCATCTGGATTTCCCTGTAGCCAGCAATGCATCAATACGTATGGAACTTACAAATGCTTGTGTGCAGATGGGTATGAAACACAGCCAGATAACCTAAATGGCTGCAAATCCCTTTCAGGTATCACTTTTTTNTTTTTTTTTTTTTTTTTTAAATTCACAGCTGTATCCAAATTAATTTGTGAAATACCTTAGCTCCGAGGTCTGTGTTACCCTTTTATGCTTGCATAAACAGAGTTACTTTGAAGCACGCTACTTCTTCAATAAACTGTAAGAACGTGATTCAATGTCTGAATGTAATAATAAGTTCTATTTTTAGTATGTATTATGTTCAAATCATTTTTGGTGAATAGTTACAGTGGATTATGAAAGTTTGATTTAGTAACTGTGTTAGAAAAAGTATTAGGAAACTTAAAATACATCACTTAATTCTACTTCTGAGTCACATGATAATAGTATGTTTATAAGTGTTTAAAAGACTTCTGCTCTTTTATGTCATCAACTCTAGAATATTAGAATGTACTTCAAGCTTCCTGGTATGAAAAAGAGGAACAGGAAAAAAAATAATAGAAGTTGCAAAATCCATTATTCCTGTAGCATATGAAATTCTCCAGTCTTACGTGTAATACACAGTAAAGTTCACAATATATAAGAACATTGGTTATTTCCTCAGCCCTCTGTCTATGGCACTGATGTTATTTTTATGTGCTTCAGTGAGTAGGATTCGCTAGATCAGTCAAAGGAAGAGCAAAATGTCAATAGGAAAAAAACAGAAAACCCATTACTGCATTCTGCTGGATTTCCTTCACAGTGCAGGCAATCTTCAGCTTGAGCAGACTCCTTATTCCAGTCTCGCACAAAGTTGGTTGTTTGTGTTTTGGTTTTAAATATCAAAAAAACTTCCATATGCTTTCGAAGTGGCAAGAAGACTGGAACCTCTGTTTGCCTCGTATTCCTGTCGCGGGTGCTTCCCTGAGTAATCAGAGGAAGCACGGGGGAGGGCAGAAATACGGGATCCGTTTTGTGCTCTATCCCTACGTCATGCCTTGCAAGGCACTCGTACATGTAGAAGGCATAGATCACTCAAAGGAGAAAGGGCGCTGGAACACATCCTAGTGCGCTTTATTGGAGTTGTCATACATCAAACTTCAGAAGAGACCACGACAAAGCTGTTTGTGCTGTGGCAAGGATGGCTGTGCTGCGAGGAGGTGCCAACCCTGGAATGTTCGGCCTAATTCTAATTTCCTGCATAAATTACCTTGAACTCTTTACAACAGAGCAGAGCATTACAGCCATTCTCCTCAAAGCACTAACAGTCGGTGCTGAGGATGATGCCTTGGATCATTTAAGAACTGGAGAATGTCTTAGGAGTTGAACAGAAAATGCAAGCAAAGTGCTTCGACGTATTCAGTGCGAGAGCAGAGTAGGTTGGACAACACGTTACATTCCAGAATGTATGAGCAGTAGTAGATACAAGTCTTAAATAAATTTTTAATTATTGGTAGTAATTGTGGGTTTTATTGTTTGTGAAGTCTCTGTTAATAGAACTAAAACAGACAGCTTTTTTTTTCCTTTTTTTTTCTTTGCTATTATGTATGTCAGTGTCAGAGATGTTTCAAAGTGATGGCATGAATGAGCAGCTGAAGGAATATTTTTTTTTTTATAAACTAGAAAACCAGGGGTAAAAAAGCCAAAGCTGACTTCAGTTCAGAATTAGAGAATCAAGGTTTGTCCAAACAGCTGTTTCCTAATGTCTATACTGTTCAGAGTAGTGAAATCTCAAAAAGCAATGGTCAAAACATTCTTGGATTGCACCACAACAAATAATACCTAGTGATAATTTGAAAGTGAATGTTGCAATTAAAACAAGTGGTATGAAATATATTTCAAATTTAATCTCTGACATTTAATTAGCATAAAATACAGTATGGTTCCCATATTACAAAGGCAAAAAAAATTAAATTACATTGAAAGATATACTAATTGATTGCTTTGTTCATTTTTATACTGCATCATTGATCTTTCTTGGAACATTTGAATGTTTTAAATATTTCTTTCATCCATAACATTGATCAGAGCATGTAACATTTATTTTTCAAACCATCTGTATTTCAGCATTGTATTCCTGATTTTCCATAAATTAACGTTAAAGCTAGTCTAATATATTCTTTCTCCCGGGGTTTAGATGAGGAACCTTTCTTAATTCTGGCTGATCATCATGAAATAAGAAAAATTAGCACTGATGGATCCAACTACACTTTGTTGAAACAGGTATAATCATAGTACCATGCTCTAAGTTTAACTCAATACTTTTATTCTTTTCTAAAGTGTGCAACTGACAGAAACATCATCCTACAATTGGCATTGTGTGCACCATAGAACAACTGCAGTATCTTCAGAGTTTTCATAATATTTTAAATTGACTATTTTATCTGAATTTGACATGATTAAAGCTCAGGCAGTTGTTTTGTCAGTCATTCTGATGTACTAAACAAATTATTATTTGTGATCCTCTTTCATCACAATATGTTTTGCGCAATTTGTATATTTCAGTTCTAAAAAAAAAAATCCACCAACCCCAAAAATATTTGGTAATGTATTATTTGGGCTACTTAGTGTCATGATAGAAATCTATTTTTTTTTTTACTTAGACAATTCCAAGACTTTCAATATCACAATACATGAACGTGTATCTTTGGCTAAATCTAATTTTTTTTAAATACTCTAAATTATTATTACGGAAAAAAAAAAAACTTATTTGAAAAAAACCTACAAAAATAGAAAGTCACCTAGTAAGTACGGAGCTGTCACTTTTAGCAGTTTCTGCTCTGCTTCTATGCTTCACCTAAGTGTAGTTACTTACCAGAGATTAGAGTTCCAAAATATGTTTTGATAAGAACATCTATTTCCTTGAGTACTAATTAATGAATTGTAGAAAGACTAGAAAAATCAGTTATTGCCAATCAAGTAGCGTTAGGCTTTTTGTGACTTTTTGTGTCAGTAAGCCGTGCATCTTAATGTCACAAGAGAGGTGCTCAGGTCTTCACAGCAGTAATTACAAAATTAACCATCTTGCATTCAACATTGACTTTATTTAAGCATAGCAAGCATTATGTTAAAGTCTGTCTGTTCTTCTGAAATCCTTCTGACTGCCTCTCATTTACATCTCACTGCCTCTCTCCTCTTTTGCTGGTATATCTATCGATAGAAGCCTGTGAAAAGAGGCGAGCAACAAGTACATTTTCTTTATGGCTGGTGCTGACAGATTGTCTCAGAGCTTCATCAGTCTTGAATTCAATGGACTCCTCTTCAGTATGTCAGAGACCGCGTAGCTCCAGCCATTGGAGAGAATCTGTGTTTTCCATATCACATTAATTCACTAGTCTAATAAATACCTCTGCTATTGAACCCGCTGGCCTTTGATCCTACAAATACAGCATTTTAAAAAGCGTCCAGATTTGAAAGCAAAAGAGGGAGCTATACCAGCAGAACGGGTGGGCTGCCTTCCTCATAAGGACATCTTTTTGGTCTTGTAATGCTGTGATGGGTTGGCTCTTTCTTAGACATCTGCCAGATGAAGGCAAATGCCAGAGCTGCTCTGGCAAAGAAGCAGACCCACCCTTCTCTGTGTATTTGATCTGTGCTTCGCCATTCTAACGGTGCTTCATATAAACTCGGAGTAAAGGACCTGAAAGTAGGAATTCATTCAGTCTTCTCTGAGTTGTTACGTCCTGGCTTTTTTTTTTTCTTTTTTATTTTTATATATATACACATATAAACAGTGCAACTGTTTGAATTGTGTCTCATGTATGTTCTTTGCCCTCCATTTCCTTCGCTTCTAGTCATCAAAATTCTTCGGGTGTCCATAGAGTAGATAGAGAGAATCTTCCTCCTCGTTATTTGTGATTTTTTCCCTGCATTTTTTTAATTGGGGCACCAAGGCAACGCAAATCACGGCCTAGGGTACGGTGCGCTGTGTGCAAGGGGAACAAACCAAACCGCAGGCTTAAGATGAGCAACTAGTGCTGCTGCCGTTTGAAAGCTGATTGTGTGAGAAATGACAAAGAGTTATGCTAGGAGGACTTAAAAGTGACGTGGGTGAGGAAGAGGAGATGTTGTCCGGACAGAGAACTCTATTGCAGATGTACAGAAATAATTTTACCTGCAGCTGATGTCCTGATGAATGTTGGAACTAAACTGACACAAAATGAAACGCTCGAAACCCAAGACTTGCAGGCAGTCATTTCTCTTTCTTAGTCTGGATACTTCAGAAACTCGTGCAGTGTTGTAGAATATGTAGCTATAAGGCTAGTTTTTCACAAATTACTGACTTTGATTTCATGAATGTTACAAATTTTTGAGAGTCTTTTGTATTCACTCACCTGTTGTCTCCTTTGTTAAGAATTTGGGGTGGGGGTTTATCCGTAGGTGCGTGTATACTCATAGTAGAAAAGGAGGCAGGAGAAGTGTTTTGCAGCACAGTTATGACTGACAGAGCTGCAGTTGCTTTTGTTAAAACACTGTGCGTGGATATGTGATTTTTGAAAATGAGAGTGGTCCTCCAACACTGTGTTGGCTCGGGCTTTCTTTAATGATGGTTTGTGCAGCCTAATTACTCTTTTCCTCTACGTTTTGATCAAAAGATAGATTTACAGCATTACACTGTAGTAGTTGGCAGGTGAGCCCTGTATCTCTTTCCGTACAATTAAATATTGTTGTTGGTGGATGTTTATTTTAGAGTTGGCTACTCCAGCGCATCCCCTCTGCAACTATAAATTACATTAACGAGGGCGATTGCTGATCTACCTGAGAGTAGAATGGCATTGGGCTGATAAGGGAATTGATTAAAATGATCTTGCAGTTTTCAAAGGAGTGCAAACTGCATCCATTCTTTTTACCACTGCCGCTCCATCTTTGATTAATAACAACATCTTTGTACATTAAGAATAATTGTGATTTCACTACCTCTCAGAATGTTAAGGAGATTAGGGGGCGAGGCTTTCCTATTCTCAGATAAGGAAACAAGAGCTAATATCTGAGTGCAATGCCTCTCTCTCTTATCTGCCATTTGGGATGAAAACCCATTATTATATGACTGCTTTTTCCAACCTGTAGGAATACCTCAAATCTGATCATCACTCTTACAATGTACTGGCTTAGTAACTGGAGCCGTAGGAGACTTCCAGGTGCCTGCTGGATCTCCAGCTCTCACACTTTATCTATATATTACCTCTGTGTGTGTGTGTATGTGTGTATACGCATATACGTGTGCGTACACAGTACCTACAATACAGCATCTAAGAATTTAAAACCTCCTTATTCAGGAATTAAAATTAATGCTTCTTTGAACATAACAACTTTGAATTCCTGGATAATTTATGTTAATAATTTAATGTTTTCATTAATAAAAATAATAAATTTTATGCTATTTCTGAGTTTATTGTTATAAAATGAATGTCATCTGGTTCGCCAAAGTAGTGCGAAAGGTGGTCATGAACAGAGAAATGGAGCAAAAGTTAAAGTATTCACTGCTGAAGTTCATTTTAATAATAGGAAAGAAAAACACAGAAGCTTCGTTTAGTTACATACATCATCTGCGTTTTTGTAGTGAGATAGTTCTTTGTCACCGTATTTATTTCTGTTACAATTTTTCTCTCTTTCTGATTGTTTACAAGTAATGTATGGAAAAATGAGANCATACATCATCTGCGTTTTTGTAGTGAGATAGTTCTTTGTCACCATATTTATTTCTGTTACAATTTTTCTCTCTTTCTGATTGTTTGCAAGTAATGTATGGAAAAATGAGAGGTACTTCAAAAATATGCAGTCAGTAAAATAAAGCATTTTGAATATTACATGCAATGTATTTTGCATTCTGAATGCTGTCCAACAGTTCGTATTCAAACGTTTGAATAAATGGACTTTTTTTTTTTTCTGTTTTTAGGGGCTGAACAATGTGATTGCAATAGACTTTGACTATAGAGAGGAGTTCATCTATTGGATTGATTCCAGCAGACCAAATGGCAGTCGCATAAACAGAATGTGTTTAAATGGAAGTGACATCAAGGTAATTGGGGATTAATAATGTCACTACTAGATTTAAATTTTTTCGGTATTCTGGGAAATGCTCCTTCATGCTTATAACCCAGATTGTGAGATTTTGATATATGCATAGAAACACAGTAAAAGCTAGCAAGTCCTAGTAAAATTTAATTGCATTTGTATCTTATTTGAAGTAGAGGTAAGGACTAAGAGAACTGTATTTATGAGCTAAATTCCTTATGACTTAATTGACAGTTGACTGAATTGGCAGTTCAGTGTGGTTTACAGGATACCAAACAAAAGAAATATAATTAGGTGTAAGTTAGGTAAACACACTGATGTATTATTTCTCCATATACAGTTTTCCATGGTCCTCAGTTTGTTTTTGTCTCACCTCCATTACGCTGATAATGAAAATAGCTCAATGTCTTTGCTGTGAATGATCCATGGTAAAACTGCGCTCCCGTTTCTGCACAGCCTGTGTGTTTTGCCTCTGTAGTGGAATAAGTTCACAAATCCACTATTAAGCACCTTTGTTGACTTATGTGAACATTTTTCCAGAATTCATGATAAGCAGTAAGGAATTCTTCTTTGCTTGTTCTCTTATGTCTGACCTTCTTAAACATGGAACAAATGAGCAGTAACATATCCTGTGATTTTTTTTTTTTTCCCTCAGTGTACACCAGTAAATTATACAGAGAGAAAAGATTCCTATTGTCATTTGCAGTTTAGCACATGGACTGACACATCCTCAGAGCACACCAACTTTAGTCTTTTTGACGGTTAAGGTTTGAAACTGGCTGGCATCAGTGAACCTTGTTTACATCCTTCACATGGAAATAATTGTTCTTAGAACTTAAAAAAAATGTGGATGAGTCTAAGTTATGGCACTCTGATTCCACTAGGGTAAACCTAAAATCCAGCATGCACTCAAAGCTCTAGCGAGTCCCTGCAAAGATTTTTCCTGCAAAAGATAGTTGACAGGCAAGTGTGGCGTTCAAAATCCATGAAAAACTTGAATCATATTTATTGCCGTGAAACATTTTACAAAGCATCCTATTCAGCTTCTTGTCCATTCTGGATGAATTTGTATTTTGTTATTTTTGGGAATGTTTCCGTGACTGGGGATGACCACAAACTTTTTCTTTCTAGTGTTAACTATTTCAAGAAGAACAAATAATTTTTCCCAGTCAAAAAGTTGTAATTGCCAGGTGGGAGAATCCAAAAAACTCCTATTGCTTTCTAATGATGTAATCATAATTTCATTTTTTAAGGAAAGGTTTCAGAAACTTGAACAAACATTAGAAGAAAATTAGGTTGGGGTCATGGAGGGTATTTCCTTTGTCCTTCATTAATATTTCGCAATTTACAGAATGAGTGTCACATTGATGGAGATGCCAAATTCAATGCAAAAGTTGTAAAAATAAGTGCATTTCATTTTCATAAGAGTATTTGTTTTTTTCACTTAAGAAACGGGCCCAGATTTGGCCTCTGAAAGCTAAAAATATGTGCAAAAATTTTCAAGAATTCTATATTGTAGCTGTCTGATATTCTGCCAGTAATCTTTTATCTAGTGACAAATGATAACTTTATGTCTCTTTGACTTAGATTTTAATAGGTTAGCATAGCACATTTTTAATAATTGATGTTGCAAATAATTAGTTTCCCACTAAACCTGTTTAAATATTTTAACTTTTTTTTTTTTTTTGTCATGGAAGAGAGATTTTATGGTTGACAAGCTTTTCCCTTGAAGTATGAATTTCTTATTTCCTTCATAGTTCCTGTTTTACTATTTGCTATAAATAAATATACTATTAGTGTAAATTGTGCTATTTGATATATTACCTCGGATTTCCCTTTTAGAAGATAGCATCTTGTCAGCATGCCAACTCTTTTTTGCTCTGGGTAACCTGAAAGCATCTCATTTTTCTTTTTGCATCTGATCATGGAGGATATCTTTATACAATTGAAGCAAGAACCTTTTCACATAAATGTGTTCAAACATTAACACAGTGTATGTATAGTATAACATACGTAGTAAACTGGTAGTAGTAAGTAGTAAGCTGGATTGTGTACATTAAATGTCACACTGATGATCTCAGTGACTGGAATAAGCTTAAAGTGACTCTCCAAAGGAAAAGTCATCAGAAAAGAGAGACTAATTACGTTGGTTGATGCTTCGATATAATGTAGCTAAACCGCTATCTAAGTTTGCAGAGTTATCCATTTCTACATGAAATGTCCCATGTTACAGTGAAGCAGTTACTGCAATTACAGATTTATAAAACAGTGAAGCTGGAAGTGCTAAGGTATTAGAGAATAAAGTATTTTATTCATATTAAAAAAATCAGTGCATGCCTGGATTTAATTTTAAAAAGATTTTATAAGTGATAAATAACCTGAAAGGGTGCTTTTACATATTCATAACTATAAAATTGGTTTAAAGTATCTCACAGTATCCCTTCTTATCTTGAAGGCTTTTCAGTTTCTTGAAATGGTAAATAAAATTAAAAATAACACATTCAGTTATACATAATCAGTTTTACGTGTAATATTTATACTCTATTGTCTTCACCACCACTGAAAGCATCTGCAATAAATTAGAATGTACACTACAGTGGTAAATCCATTATTAGTACTTAAAACTCAAATATTTTCAAGTGTTGCACTCTCTGATTTTTTTTTTTTTCTTAAGCTCTAGTTGCACAGACCTAATCAGGACCTAATCAAAAATAGAATAGGTCAGATTAGACCTTATCAGAAATAGAATTTTTAAGCCCTGAAGAAGTTGGACTCCAATGATTTGGAATATTCAAATGTCACTCAGCACTTAACATGAAGTACTCCCAGTCAAGCAAGATTGAATCATACAGTCGTGATGAGATTTGTAATCATGTCTGTCTAGAGGCGTTTGTTCAAGTCTCAGTATTATTCAAATCATCAAAAAACTTGAGAATAATACATCCCTGTCAGCAGAGTGTAGGTTTTCCAGTAGGTCACTAAATTGCTTCCGTCTCTTAGTTTTTTCATTAACAACGTAGCCCTTTTGAAATTTAACAAATTCTTAGAAAGTTCCTCTTTCTTCTGCCACATGAATGTTGGAAATAAGAGCACAGTATTTACTTTCCGACTAGGTAATCTTTTCCTGTTTGCCTGAGTTGAGTGCCCTTATGGTCAGTCTGTCATGATGATGTCTGGCACTACTGTGACATTAAAATGAAATGTATGCCAAGGTAGATCGGTGAGAGAAATGGTGAGCAGATGTGTTTGAGGGCATGCTATGGGGAGAGAAGCCCCATCTCCATTCGGTTCTGTGAAAAATAAACAGAATAGTAAAGGGGAAAAAGTCTTTTTCAAATGAGACAAAATAAAATTAGAAACTTAGGATGAAAAATGAAAGACACAAAGTTCTTCACAGTGCATAATGTTGGAAATTTGGTCTTCACTACATAATGGTATTCTCCATTCTCCCTTACTGTAGGGAAAGTGTCACATTGTATTAGTTACTTAAGAAGTGTGATTCCTTCAGAAGAGTTGGTGTTTAACAGGGAATAATACCTAATTTTTGCATGTTGTATGTCACTGTATCATATATCCAACTTCTCAATATTCTTCTATTAGTAACTCTTGAGGAGTTGTTTCTTTTCCTGGTATTTGGATGAATAATTTATGTAATTTTTGCTTTTCTAGGTAGTCCACAATACAGCTGTTCCCAACGCACTGGCTGTCGATTGGATTGGGAAGAATCTCTATTGGTCTGATACTGAAAAGAGAATCATTGAGGTGTCCAAACTCAATGGCTTATACCCCACCGTCCTTGTGAGCAAAAGAGTGAAGTTTCCTAGAGACCTGTCCTTAGATCCTCAAGCTGGGTATGAAGCAGCCATTTTGCAGTAGTTCATATGTAATCCTAATTTTATATTTAAATATTTTTTTACAAAAACAGAAGATAGGAAATACTAATTAGTTTTTTAGTATCTAACTTTCAGCTACACTAGGTATGAGTAGTCTAAAATGCATTACCAATGCTTACTATATCATCATTACATATAAAATTGGTATAGTAGAAAGATGAATGCAGGTACTAAAACCATGTTTTGTTATATCTACTACTCTGTAAATGTTTTCTTTTGGTAGGAGGAAAGCAATATATAAAAAAAAAATCTTTTTTTAAGAAGTGTGTTACTAAATAGCAAAAAGTTCATATTACATGAAAGACAATTCTTATGTTTTACTTCGTTTATTCACTGAAGTGAACTGTCTTGTTAGCGCTCTTTTCTGTGTTTACTAGTTTCCAAAATAATTTAGGCCATTCAGCCACCACATATCTGAAGACTTTTTCCTAATAGTTTTTGCGTGTTAGTCGAAGAGTGAAAATGTTTAATCCCATATAATTTGAAAATAGCTTTTGCCTTTTTTACTCTATAAAATTAAAGTTTTGATTTTCACACACATCTAATAACTGGACTGATTCACTATTAGGATACAAGGGGTTTGTTTTAGGTGACAGTTCCTAACTTCAGTTTTCAGAAATTTCAAATTATCAATATGCTTTAAAAATTTATTGCAACAACAACGATGAGAAGTGAGAACTGCCTAGTTAGTTTAAGTAGTTTGTTAACTGGCACCTGTAATTGCTAATTGTATGAATTATTGCATGACTTGTAAGTTATTTATTCATATAAAGATGTGCTGGTATTCTGAGGGCAGTTTTGAGCACCACCACCATTTTTTATTTCTTGACCGGTGTGAGAGCTATAGGAACCGTGGAACTTTTTTTTTTTTTTCCCAGTTATATGATAAATTTAAAATATTATAATGTTTCTCATAAAATTGATGTCCTTGAGGAAATTGACCAAATACTATAAATTTTAAAAATAAAAAAAGAAAAGAAATCATCTTTCCATTAAAAAAATTATTTAATATTTGATTTTCAAAGAATCACAGAACAGTTGAGCTTTGAATGGACCGCTTAAGATCATCTTGACCAACCCCAAGAGATACAAGCCCTTTTTTTTCTGTTTGGTTGTGGCTTTGTTTTGTTTTTGTTTTTTTTTAAACAGAAAGTTTCTAGCCATTGCTATTTGATCAAAACCAAATCAGCATTAGAGAGACTCATAAACCATCCAACCATTTCATGCCAGCCTTTAATTCTGATGACAGAAGATAAAATATTTTATATCCTTGAGACAGAAAATGCATAAAAACATTGAGGGTATTTTCTGTTTATGTGACTATATGTGTAATGCCACAGCCATTGGTCACTGGGTCTATATGGCTCAATATGCAGTTAATGCCTCATAGACAGAGGTCTCTCAATTCACCAGTAAACCATCGCCTGCATTAATACTATCCACTAAAACATCAGTGTACATTTAATTGACAGTTGTTAAAACCGGGTGAATTTATAACCAAATGTATTCTCTTAAATATTTATGCTGCATATAATCTTTAAGAAAAATAATTCTTCTGAATAGTAATACTTAAATTATTATCTAGTCTCCGAATAAATAAAATAGAGACTAGAGAAAGTTTGCCCTATGTCTTTTCAGATCCGAATTCCATATGTAATGCTTTCTGTTTTGGAGAACATTAGGATACATCTGCGTAAATTGGATGAATAAAGCTATTGTAGAGTCTTATAACACTCTTACGGTTTCATGGTAAATTAAGGATTCTTCTCCATCTCTAAATCCTAAGGCTCAAGTAATCACCTCAAGTGTCAGTGACAGGAGAAAATTGTTGAGTTCATCTGGACTCTGCCTAAACAAAGAAAATCAGTGTATTTCCTAGCTAAGAAACGTAACCTCTCTACTTTACTATTTTTGAGAGAAAACCCATTTTCTACCAGTTCTTAGAACTAGCGTTGAATGTTCTTGTAGCTGTACCTTTTCTTCCCTGTAAAATTTGGCAGGAGGATGTTGACATTTGTTAAATCTATTCAAAATACCGGTACGTGGTACCTCTCTCTGGTTGCCTGAACATCTGGATGTGTTCCCTGTGTACGCAAAAATCAACTCCACAAAGTTTTTACAGAGAGTCCCGGTCTTCCAGGAAGGTTTAGATATACACAGGCATAAAAACCTTATTGTGCTCCTGCTCAGTGCACAGTATGTGCACAGACTTAACTTTCCACGACCAAGGTCTTTTTTTTTTTTAAAAAAAATATTTATTTGTTGGTTGGTTTATTTTTAGTATGGAAAGCTGCTGGAAATAAAACCTGTGTTTGCATTTCAAATTCAGAGTTATTGTTTGAAATAGTATTAATTGTATCTTAGGGTTTCTCTCACACCTGAGAAATGCTAAATCAGCTATTCTGCTGATGCCATACAATAGTAACGACGTGTTTCCAAAGAAAAAGTTTTCTGTTGGAGTGCGTGGAGAAAGTTCCCTTTCTCTGCTGCTTACGTGGAGCACGCTCAGTGCCAACATACTGCTCCTCTGTTTTGTAGGATATCTGTAGCTGTTCTTAGGGCCATCATTTTCTCCTGCACACAAACAATATTCCAGGTGGCTATTAAGAATATGAGCTGCATCTGGGTTTTTGAGAGCCTGTCCAAAACCCGTAGAGTTAGAGGCATATCAGCTTCCCAGCTGGAAAAATCTGTCCTGAGGTTCTAAGTAATGGCATACAGCGGTAGCAATGTGCTTCCATGTACCAAATAATAGGACTTTTTCTTTTTTATTTGAAAAACATGCTCTGTATTGTGGCTCAATAGTATATTAAAGAGAAAATTGCTACTCAGCTTTCCAACAGTCTTTCTCAGTGCTTTACCCTTTTTCAAGACCTTTATGTGAGAAACTGTTCTAATGTTTTGGAACTAGTACTTCTTGAAGTAATATAATTTGCATCCTACCACTATTAACAAAAACCCAAGGTTTTATAATATGTGTTAGAAGAAGAAAAAGTAACTACAATACAATATTTGTCATAAGTTTAGCAGTGGTGCCATTTTTGCAGAATATGAGATTCACGAAGCCCAATCTGGGCAGTACTTCTAATTCTAAGGTATCAAGACGAAGCAATTTAAATGCATTTTTTACTAGTGCATAATGAATTTGATGAAATCACATCTAGCACGAGGACTCTGCTATTCAAACCCTCTACATTTAGCACACTCATTTACAGGCAGGTCTATAAAAATCCAAAAATCTATCTGGAAAATGGAAACGTTGTAGAATAATTACAGATTTACTCAAGAGGTCAACTAGACAAATTAATTTAGTGTTATTATTTTTGCATCTCTAAATGAATCAGCTGTTGTATTTTGTTTTATAGATACTTGTACTGGATTGATTGCTGTGAGTATCCTCACATTGGCCGTGTTGGTATGGATGGCTCCAGTCAAACAGTTGTCATAGAAACGCAGATATCTAGACCTATGGCTCTTACGATAGATTATGTCAACCATAGACTGTATTGGGCTGATGAAAATCATATCGAGTTTTCTGACATGGATGGATCTCATAGACATAAAGGTTGGTCAACAGCTTTTTTTTTTTTATTTGCTTTTTTCCTTTTTTGATAGATGTTAAATTGAAGGTGCTTTGTATGTTAGTTGTAATTATGTAAAACCTGTACTTTGAAACATTTTTGCAACCTTTACTGACACATTGTTTCCTTTTCAGCAATCTTTTAAAAGTTGATTTTCATATTCCTTCTCTGTTATGAATACGAATAATTTTTAAACATGCAGTAATACATGTCCATGGAAAAAGTGTCAAATGTAACCAGAAACTCTGGGAACAGGCTCAGCAAGAAGAGGCTGCCCTGACAATTCTGTACTCTAGTGTATATTCGCAACACGTGTTCTTGACCAAGTTACAAAGCCAGAACGCGGCTAAAAGCAGCCTTTTCTCCAGCCTGAGAAAACCTGGAAATGCCCGTTAATCTGCTCAGCATGAGTCAATAAAGAGATCAGTATTGCAAATGTAATTTGGGGCTTTTCTGGTAGATGGATAAAATAATAACTTTTGAAATGCTTATATAATGAAGTAATCTTTATCCCTGTGTTCTGCTTCTCACCTGACAGATAATTAAAAAGCTAGTATCCTTTATCTATAAAAGTGTTAAAAAAAAAGAAGTTTTACACTATGATTAATAGTTCTCATATTCCAAATGGTATAATTAAAGATTTCAAATATATGAAATAATCGGTGTTGGTGTGTTGGGGTTTGGTTTTGGCTTTTTTCTTTTTTGAAGATGAAACTGTTACTTAAGCTCCCTTCTGCAAGCTTTACCCAAACCTCAGAAGCGCTGCTGTCCTGGTAAAACTTCATGCATTTGAGCTTATTTGGGCTTCTTTTGGTTTTTATCTCATACTGGCTGCCTCCAGGTGTTCTCCAAACCAGAGTTCATGAAATAACTACTTTATTTTCAGATTGAAGCTTCACTGTGAAACAATACAAACCAAAAAGTTTTCTAGCCCTTGTATTTGTGAATAGTAAGTTATAAATAGATAATGAACAATTCAGTGGCAGTTATTTGAGATGGTAGATTAGAGAGACTACAGCGATAGCTATGAGAGCTGTAAACATTCCCATTAATCTCAGCATTAAATTCCATGTTTTTTGTAACGAGCACAGGACAGTCATAACCTGCTCACCTAAGCAGTACTTGCCCAGATATACCCCCGAGTGCCGGCCGGGTTCCTGCTGACAGTCTGTTTTTCTGACAGATGAAGCAAAGCTCCGGACGGCTCTTGATGTTATTCCCCGTGCTGCTATCCTGCTATTTTGTTCTCATACAATTATCCTCTTACTCTTCTTTCTGGATCTTTCAAAGAAAAGAAGTGATTAATAGCCAATGTGTCTCTTCCTAGCCCTACTCTGACTGCAGTGGTCAAACCTTTCTCAATTTTCTCTTTCAAGCTGAAAGTTTCAGAATTATTCTTTCTCAGAAAATATACTCCTGTCACTACATGTCAGAAGATATCTGCAAAATTCCAGCCATGCTGTCTTTGGTGTCCATTGCCTTGGTCTCCAGACTGAGGATTTCTCTTGCCCAAGTGGGTAAACTCGGCTTCAAATGCTTTTATGTTCATGGAGTTAATGTCTTCCCCTGAGGATACGTGAACCTAGAGAAGAAGGAAACTTGTCACAGAGCCATAGCTGGTAGCAGTGAAGAGTAGTGTTTCGTACAAGTTCTCTTTCTCATTCAACAGAGCACCACCACTGCTAGATTTAGACAGCTGAATGTGCTCGTGACTGTTTAAGGAGCGTGTTAACTCTCTAGGTATTACGGAGTTAGAAGTCACGTGTTACTGGACGTGCGGTAGGCTTTTGTGCCTGATAGTTTTACCATTTCCATTTGCGAATAAAAATTTATCAAAATTTGGTACCAGTTAAATATCTGAGGCAAGCTCCAAAAGTGACAGTGACTTTGGTTAAACCTGGTATCATACTACTTCTGGTTTAAGTACAGATGATACGTAAACATTCAAGCCATAAGAAACTTTTGCTTTGGGAGAAAGAACCTGAGGTATTTAAATTATGCAGGAGGAAGACTTTCTCCTCTAGGTAATGCTGTTTGTCACTTTCTGTTGTCAGGAGCTTCACTCAAAATGTGATTATCAAACCAGAATCAATTTGTAGAAAAGTTTCCGTGGATTTAAGAAAGAAGTGATAGAATTCTTGGTGTCAAACAGATCAAACATGCCTGTAGGTGCTCCGAAGGGCGCTTCGAGAATTTTGCAAACCTCCTACATAATGATCAATTTGTCTTTAATCAGAATCTTTTCTCTGCCTCCCCCTTTCTCCTGAAACAAACTACCAAATAAATTTTGCATGTCTTCAGGTTTCAGCACAAGACTAGAAATATTTCTGCAAATTAGTTGTCTTCACTAAGGGAAACTTGTGGAAGTTCAGTGGTTGGGGTTGAGAGGAGGTCAAACTGTCGTCCCTTCGAGCTTCCTGATATGAGCAATTCTAATCCATGTTGATAAGCACTTAAACGAGGAAGATCAGTTTCAGATCTTGTGATAACTGTGTTTCTTGACGTATTATTCATATGGAATTCATGGCCCACTTTCCGTGTCACTTTGAGACGCTTTGTATTGTCAAAGTTAACTGAGGGACGGCTGAGTTTATTGTAGCCTTTGTGTTTTCAAATGGAGAAGGATAAAGGCATAAATGTGATGACCATGAGACAAATACTCATGAAGCAGAGAAAAAAGTCTAACTGGGAATCATGCGAGTGATGCAATCTGAAGTGCTAGTTATCGTAAGCTAATTATTTTTTCCCCCTGTTTCTGTGACCTGCGAGGATAAAGGCTAGCTTGCTGTGACCTTTTTTTCCTGAGAATATGCTTTTTGGATCTTAAATTACCTGTTACAAAATGTATCTGAAAATGCCACAGAGATTTCACGAGACCCAGCAAATAAGTATATTACCAGAATGGTGGATTTTATATCATAAAGAGGTATTATTGTATGAGAGAGACTGCAGTGTTCTGTGCTCTGCACTAGGTACTTCTCGAGGACAAACAGAACAACTTTGGGCTAATTATTACATGCTGTATGTTAAACCAAGGAGTTTTTATGCCATGCAATGGGAGTTTCCTTGTATTTAGATCTTAGTGTTAACACTTTTTGCAACAAGCTTTTTTTTTCTTTCTTTCTTTCTTACAAATCTTAAAGACTTTTCAGGAAAAGACAACATCTGCTGCTTTTCTCTTGTAAAGTTCCTCTGCATTTCAATACAGAAATAGGCTTTTATAATTATCAAGAGAGTCCTAGTAAGAACTTTGAAAACGTGCTAACTAGGCCAGAAATCTTACAGTACTTGGGAGCTCTTCTTGGCGCTAGGGGCAGCAATGACCTTGCTTATCTATTTGAAGTTTAATGCTTGATTATGTAAACTGTCTTTAGAGCTTAGCCAATTTAGCACTGCAGCCTTCACAAGTGTTATGCACAGTAAACGATTAAGCAAGCATTGAAGCACTAATCTGGCTAAGCGCTAAGCTGGTTTACTTCCGTGAGCTTTAAGAAAAAAGTAGTTCAAGAATTTGTCAGACTTAACAGCTGCTTTTGGTTCCCGCTGCCCAGAGGAGATGCAAGCTTCGCAGTTCCCTAGGTATCCGATTGCCTCATGCAGGTTTGCCTATCCTTCAGAGCTCTTAAAACCCAGAGGTGCCTCCCATTTTCCCATTTTCACTCTTTGAAGATGAGAACTTCAGTCTAATGAAACTATAAAAGTAGAATGTGGTCGTCCAGTTTAGGAAGTACAGAAGCTTCTCTGAGCTGAGATTAGTCCTTAACTATGCCGAGTTCTTTGATGTTTTATACTGTAAAAACAAAAGTTGAGCACTTCTGTGCCGTCACAGCGGCATGAAAATTAAGTAATGAAAAAGTGCTGAGCCTTAAATGAATTAAGTATTCATAAATGAATTCTTTAGCCGTAATTTAGTTAACAGAGAGGAACTTTCCTATAATAGCTCAATTTGAAAAAACCTTTTCTTCAGTATTGGCTTCCACCTGAGTGTTTACAAACTTCAGGATTGGTGTACATACATGCAACTTTTAAAGAACCATGTGTAAGGTTTTTGGAGATTATAACCTTTTTTTCATTTTTAGCATCTGTAATTTCAAAACCTGCTAATTGTAAGGGTTTTTTAGGTAGAAAGTGAGTATTTGTGTTTAATTCTGAACTCTGCCGCCAGACTTTTATAACAGAGTAAATCCCATTATTTATGAAATTGTCCTAATGTAAAAGCAATCTAAGAGATTACAGAAACCAGTTCCTTCCAGATTTATACTGCAGTTTTCATAGCTCAAAAATTAGAGAAGTCTGAAAAGAGGGTTTCTCACAGCAGATGACAAATAAACAGTAGTTCTGGTATTGCAACAGTTTTTTCCTAACTTTTGAGGAGTCTATAGAATTACTCATAATAGCCACATCTGATAGCACAACCTGATAATTGCTTCACAATTGCATTTGTCAATTTGCTTCACGATGCGAATTGCTTCACAAATGCATTTGACAATTGCATTCTAGATTCAGTTTTCGTAATTGTTTAGATAAAATTCTCCAATTCATATGTTTCCCTGAATCTGATTATTTTATTTTATTGTATTCTATCTCTTTTAAAGGACAATATTCAGGAAAAATACAGATTCACCTATGTTGAACGCAATTCACACAGTTACGTAACTCTAAGGTCCCACAGTCTACAGTTTATGGAGCCCAGTTTATGAAGATTGCCAACAAGTTGGTTTCTGTATCTTCCACTGTTCTTGTGATAACAAAATGTTATTAATTATAATCTTCTGAAAATATTTTTTCTACAAACTCATCAAAAACTTTGCAGACATTCACTGTATATTTCCGTATAAGCTGGTCACGCGCCATCACGAATCTTAAAGGATGGGCATTACTTTCCACGCAGTTCCTCCTGCCAGAAGGCAACCAGAACGGAGAACATAAAATACAGTTTTTCTTGTGTCACAGGGTCTCCCCCTGTTCATATCAACATGGTCAAAGCCGGGAGGTTTTTGACGAAGGAAGTTGCAGAGTGTTGAACAGCTCCTCTAGTTGCGGTAGAAGATAAATGAGATAAACCAAAGTTTCTGTACTCATAGCTGGGTGGTGGCGGGAGACAATCCGGGCAGGAGTACAGAGAAGCAAAGCTGAAGGAAGGAATCGCCTGCGGGGCAGAGTGGGCATCAATAGTGAAACCAGCAGCAAGACACGAGTCTAAGGCGTAGGGGCTGGTAGACATGTAAGTGAGCTCTGGAAGTCTGGAAACTAATTTACGAATCTTTGAAACTCCTTAGCACACTATGAGTCGCTCTGCTCGAATAGTGACTCGTATATATTTGAGAATAATTTAATCACTGCTGTGACAGCATGCTGCTCTCTACTGCTAGAGGGTAACTGGCATGTAAACAACTGCTCACACTGAAATTAAAAAGGCAATAAAACATTTTAAAGTGGGGCAATAAAATATTTCAGTCCTAGATTTGATTAACTGATTTCATAGGCAGATTTTTGAAGCTTTATTAATCTCTTCTCATGGTATCATTATAAATCCTATGTAATAATCAGCTTTAATACTACAGATACATTTGTGCTGAAGATGTTTGGATTTAAGTCTAAATTTCCTGCTCCTTTTGTGATAGCAGTTTTGAGACGTATACATTTTTGTGTGAGTTTATTATACTGACATATTCTCAGTCTTCATTATTTCAATTACATTTTTTGACTGGCAAAATATCTTACTGCTTAACGCTAGGACTTGTATCTTCCATACTTACCCAGTACAGATGTGTGATGTGTATATTACATTTGCAGAAAGAAATATGTTTGCATGCACATGTTATTAAAAATATTGGTACTATCATCCTAAAGGTGTATTCATATATATATTTTTTTTTTCTGTGAAACGTTCCTTCAGTTACTGGAATTAATGTATATATTATATGAAAAATGTTTTTTTCTGTTCATTGAGTTTAACAGGTTTGGGTTTTTAAACAAAGTGTCAATTTAGTAAAAGTAATATTGATTATAAAATGTCTCATCTTTTAAAAAAATAAGTGCTTTAATGTAACCAAAATTAAATACTTTTTAACAAGCTTAATAGACGTAATCTTACTATCATTATTCATTATTAATTTCATTGTCTATGCACTTCAAATCCTTTATCAAAAGGAGTAACTACCAGGAGTATGTAATATAAAGAAATAAAAAAAATATTGACTGTGTCTTGAAGAGATTACAAATTGAATGTAAAATGAGAGAGAAATGGATATAAGGGAGTTCAATTGGAAAAGAGGACAGTATGGGCCAGTGGTTTCAGCACGACGGAGGATCAGCAATTTCCAAGCTTTTTTGATTTTGTAGGTATAATGGCTATTTTCTTATCAAGTGTTACTCTTCCTTGATGCCATTTTTCTTTGTAAGATTCTTAATTTGTCCTAAGGTTCTTATCACTGGTTCCATTTGCGTCAAGATGTCAGTAAGCTTTTTATTTTTATTTTATTGCAGTTCAGGAAATCAAGGGTTTCAGAGAGTGGAATGCAAACCAAAACAATGCAGCCTTGTTTTTAAGGTTTGATCACCAATTTAAATTTTCTGTCTTCGGGTGCCAAAATTCTTAAACAGAAATTGCTCTAATGCCATGGTGAGAGGAGGTGGTCATTTAAAATGTTGCTTAACAACAATTAATTACCTTTAGCAGTTACTTACCAGCACTGCAGCTCTAACTGGGTGAATGCATTTTTGGGAGGAGCATGGCAGGAATCCTTCACCCCGTCTCGTACACTTTGCAAGGTTGCAATCCCTTCTTTTTGGGAAGGGACAGATCTCCTTCTAGCTTAGAAATGAAGTGATCGCCCAGCGTCAGGAGGCGAATGCTAAAGGAAATGTAACCTTGGTGGGTATGACAGAGTCCAGGGATTCTTGTAGTGTTTATTGATTAGAAGTAGTCAGCATTTGTTCTTTTTAAGGACACTTCTTCTTGGCACATGGATTTGAAAAGCTGACATTGAGACCTTTGTTGTTGTTGTTGTTCATTTTAGTTAGAGTACTTGCTTTTACTTTTGGAAATATTCGTGTTTCAGTAAGAGGTGAGTGGGACTGGGCTTATTGTGTATGGCTTCTTCAATAGCCGTATTTTGTAGGTAAAAAATCCCAGTTGGCATGATCTTCACCCCTCAAATTAAATGAACATTTTCTTATACTTAAGTAGAGGTACTCAGAAAATATAAGGGAAACAAGAGACAATTAGATATTTTTATCACAGATATGACTTGCAGCATATGGATTTATATTCTTGGATCAAAATTAGTACAAAATGCAGTAGGGAGACGTACATTTTAAGTCCGTGCACACTTCTCATATGTTCCCTCTTATGGAGTTATGTGGCTCTTCTTCCCTAAAGTTCATGCAGCACTTTATCTCCCTTTAGTATGTTATATGTTGTCATTTTTATTTGTGTTCAAGTATCTAATAATTTTTATTTTCCACTGTTTCTGACTGTTGCAAGCTTCCCCTTTTTTCCCTTTTACTACCCAGATGTATTTCTTCCTCTTGTTTTCTGCAGCTTTCTGATAGATCTGTGCATTCCCTTCTCTTTTCTGCCCTCTCCTTCTTATCACATGTCTCATCTTCGTGTTGTTTGGTCAAGCACTATTTGGGATTAGCATTCCGTGTAAGAGAATCCATGATTTATGTATGAAATTGAAACCCCAGTAGAGAGCTGGAGGTGGCAGTAGCGGGCCTGTTAGAAAAGGAGGGATTGCAAGGGACTTGCCCATCCCTGCTAGGAAAAGGATTTACAAAACTGAAATTCAGAAATTACTTAGGGTGGTGGTTTTGCATTCCATGCTTTTTGTCCCTCATAATTGTTGAGTAAGTTGTTGAATATGCCCCCATAAGGCATTTTATTACACAAATAAGAAGAGCAGGGCCTTGAAAATCAAAATAAGCATCAGTTTGATTTTGAAAGATTCTTTTTCTGGCACAAAGTAAGGTATTTTTTACTCATATATGACGCGCAGTGTATGTTGCAGTATATGAAAACTGGCGTATTTGTTCTGAGATGTACTGGATTGTAAGCTGCAAGAAACTTGAGTGACTGAAATAACTATTTGGGACTCGGTGGAAGCAGTCAGCTGAGTAATACTGTTCAGGCAAGCATTTATGAAAAGGGCTAAAGGCACTTCTCCCCTCTTCCCTTCCGCCATAGCAGCTGGCCGGGGTGCCCGGCCATGACGATGGAGTCCGAGGCCTGTGGTGGTTGGGCAATGATCCCTTTTCTGATCGAACTGCACTTCGGTTATAGGTGTTGAGATTTCTTCACCTGAGAGAAAAGTAATATGCATGGGTTGCAATGGATTACTTAAGGATTTGATGCTCTAACAATGAGGGCAAAAAAGCATGTGTAGTAAGTACTGGTCTAGTAAAATACTTTTGGACTGCTAGAACTGTATCCGGTGGATTGTTGGTCTGCAGGTGGGGTGTTTTATTAGCTATTCTTGCAGAGTGTTTTGAGATATGGACTGGGCTTCAATTTACTTCAACCCACTTTTTGAAAGTTTCATAGAGGCTACAGGGAGACATTGTTATGAGAAACCTTAAAAGAAAAAAAAAAAGTCTATTTAATACGTAGGTATTTCTAGAAAGTAATTAATAGCAAGTGGGTGCAATTCTCATGGCTGTGTGTTAAAATACAACTATTTAAATTCTCCATGAATTTGCTGGTGGAGATCTGAACCTTATGTTGATGTAATGTAATTTATTTGTTTAACAGAATATATTTTTTTTCTTATTAATGGATTGTCAGGTAGACATCTTGATTAAATGTTTTCAAATAGGTGACGCAGGGGAAGCAGAGCTACTTACCAGTTATGACTAACGTGGCTTTACTTTGATTTTGTAGGAAGTAGTCCATTTTCACAGAACTTGCCAAAGAAAGGAGAGCGATTAGCCTTGCTTTCCTTGTTTAAAACTGTGATTCACAGTGTAATGTATACTGCGAGGTTAGTCGTTAGTATTGCAACATATAACTAATGTACGCCATGTGTGAAGAGGTAGATCAGTAATGCAGCTAAGGTTCTCTTGAAGTGAAAGGAAAGACTGAAGAAAGAAAGTGGGTGTTTCTTCTACTACATACATCTATGATAAATTAATAGCTGTCACCACCTGAAATTTTGGAAAGTTGGTGTCCTCAAGGGCAAAGAATAAAGAGCGTGAGAGACTATTTTACTGTTCCATCAGAAAATAAGGTGTAAAAATTCCCTCACAGTTTTGTGTTCATTTTTTATGGTCATTCACAGTTGATGTGACCTGTAGATTTTATAACCTATTACATCAACAGTTCTCATGTTCCATTCTTTTTAATATACAAAAAATTAAAGAAAAATATTATTCAGCTGTGATAGAACTATTCTTCAAACAGTAAAGTTAATCAGAATTAGCTGCCATTAAATACCTGTTTTCAGAAACTTCCCTCAGTCTTTACTGAGTATCAACTGGAAGAAAAGACATTGAGTTTTACGGTCAGCTTAGAAGAATTTTTGTAAGATTTTTTTATATTTATGTAATTATTATTATTTCTTATTTTATAAGAATTTTTAAATTTTTATGGTCCGCTTAGAATTTTTATAAGAAATATTTACATCCACTGATGCTATACTTATTTTCTTTGTTTTACTTTACATATATTTTTATTTACATTTATATATTTTTACTATTTTATTTAACACAGGCCATTCATTGCTTCCTTAATTGATTTTTTTTTTAGAACTTTCTCTGGGTTTTACAGCTATAAATGGTGCAAGCTTCTGAAAGAACTTTGATCAAGTTTGTGTTGATCATTACTTAATGAAAAGTTGACTTAAACACAGAAGCCCATTAAAATTATAAAGTTACTGAGAAATCAGAAATAGTGGCAGGACAAACTACAGTCCTAATCTGGGAGTGTTTAAACCACTGAGAGTTTCAACTTTTGACCCATATGTGGTAATAACGGAAAATTCAGTTTTTAGAAACATATACGCTCAGTACACAGAAACAAAAATAAGCATTTAGTCATACATCTGTACTCAGGATATGGTGTTTACTTGTAATTCCTGCATGGCCAAAAAGAGGAACACCTCTAGGC
>RSEF01000007.1:36237474-36270043 GCA_003993805.1 Himantopus leucocephalus | reverse complement strand
TCTTTCACAAAGGCTTAACATCTTCTGAAGTGTCAGGTAGGACACATCATGGCAGTAAATGCATGAACCCAATCACGCACACACAGACAAAACCTGAGGAAGGTCACTGTCTTTTTATGACAGAACTATTTTCAGACTGCCTATTGAACTACAAAACCCTACAGCCTAGATACGTTTTTTTGAACC
Source organism: Himantopus leucocephalus (assembly GCA_003993805.1). NCBI lineage: Eukaryota > Metazoa > Chordata > Aves > Charadriiformes > Recurvirostridae > Himantopus > Himantopus leucocephalus. The sequence goes on along the minus strand of RSEF01000007.1, from coordinate 36,269,857 downwards.
GATGTAGCTCACCACAGCCGGTTGAAAAGCCACCAAAAGACCATGGGATGTCCAGCCTGGGGAGGCAGGGGCTGCACGCCAGCCTTGGGGAGCTTACTCGCAGCACGGCTTTTACTGCACAGCGGCTCTGATTACGCTGTAAAAAGCATCCTGGTACAGTCTTACTATGTAAAAGTGGTTCAACTGACTGTCAAGGATTTATTATTGGAATATTGTGACTCCTGCAGTAAGGAGAGCAGTGCAGCATCGCATACTTTCGTACCTTATGCTGTTTCAACAAATGGGCTCTGATCAGTGGAGGATGCATGGGCCACCTTAAAACTACCTGGATGCTACACCCCTCCTACTATGACAAGCAGCAAATGCGATCAGACTATNCGACTCCTGCAGTAAGGAGAGCAGTGCAGCATCGCATACTTTCAGACCTTATGCTGTCTCAACAAATGGGCTCTGATCAGTGGAGGATGCACAGGGCACCTTAAAACTACCTGGATGTTACACCCCTCCTACTATGACAAGCAGCAAATGCGATCAGACTATTAACACAGAGCATTTACGAGCNTTAACATAGAGCATTTACGAGCCTACACGCTTATAAGTGCAGGATATGCACACATGGCATTTTTGGGTGGGGTAGGAGGAGAAGAGAGATGCTAGGATCTACAGACATGCCTGGAGAAAGGCAACCTTAACCTGATACACAAAAGAGACCTCCCATCCCATCTTACTCTCACTAGTCTATTCTTCCTTGAGGACATCTCTTCTGACATATTGTTATAAGATATGGCAGACTCCCTCCCGGTACTTGGGAACATTACTTGGGCACTGCTTCCTTTTCCTTTTAAAAAGAAAATCAGTTATGGACCTCTATCAGCTCAAAATAAAATGACTCTAGCTGCTATACTTATAATTCTGTAAGTCTGATGTTCCTGATTTACCAGATACTTATCTTCATATCATATTTCACCAAGTGCACAGAATTTCTGTTGGGGAACTCCCAAATTGATATTGAGCTCCTCCCTCCAACCTTTTTCAAGGCTGCCAGAATATTTATCAAATTCCCGTAGGCTACAGGAGCTAGCTCCCACAGGAGATGGGGTTTGCTAACTATACGGCAACAAGTTCTGGACAAGGATGTCAGCTACACAACCAACACCAAAGCTCTTAACAAGATCCGGGCTTCAGAATCAAAAGATAAAAAACTTGGGTTGGGGTTTTTTTTTCCTTCTATTTTAAGCTCGCAGTGGCAGCGTATAATTCCAGAAAAGGTCTATTTGCTGTGCTTCACTCCTGCCAACGTTGGGAACTAGCGTTTGAAATTCAGGACTCATACGAGTCACCAGCAAGCACGTATCCCAGTAAAAAGGGCCACCTACGACCTACTTAACACCATTTGCCAACCTTAGAGGACACCTAAACCGAGTTATCAGCATGCTGCTGTGGGACACCGTACAAAAGCGATCACTGTAGCACCTCGGGGAACACTCTCTCCATTAAATTATCAAGATCCCCTCAGACACAGAGGCAGAAAACCGCTTTAGAGACTTGCTCCAGCAGCACGCAGAGCGGGACACACTCATTGCATCTGACCACCACCATGATTCCTCTCTAGAAAGAGAGGTCACTTACCTGGCACTGCTCTTCTGTAAGGTGTTGTGCCCGTACGTACACTCACACTGGAAGCATGTCAATATGCAAACGCCGCAGGGACAGTCTCCATAAGTACATGTTTAAGCTTTCACTGTATTTTTTTAAGATTTCGTGAAATGAATGATGAGCAAACATTCTTCTCTCTTACTTTCAAATGAAGTCACAATGTATTCCATACCCTGTGTCTTGGCAGTGAAAAACAGAAGGCTGGGGCTGCGGAATACATACAGACAACATGCCCCAGAGGAAAACCAGAGTTATCCATATCTGTATCAGTTTCTCAGGGGAAGGTGCAGGCTGCTCACCCAAAGGAAGGGGATGAGCATCCTGCTGGGTGGAGTAACCCATTACCAGTGTGAATGGAGCTCCAAACAGCTGCTCTAACTGTCACAGGAGCCAACACATTTTGCTCGAGTCTGACACACAAGCCCAGATACAATTATGCAGGGGAACAGTCTCCGAGCTGAGAGCGCATGCCGCAACTTCTCAGTCAGAGGTGCGGATACTGTTCTTTCTGAACACCATGAAAGAAGGGCAGCGCGTGATAATGTTCACCAGCCGGGCATGAGGTCTGGGACAGAAGACGGAAAGCTCCATCTGACATGCTCTCTGCTACAACTCTCCTATCAGTGTGACTGCTCTCACACCCAGCTACGATGTGCTCTTCAGAGGTTCACTCCTGCCTTTCTAACAGACCAGGACTCCACCACGCTTCGGACTGGGATACCCTATCAGCCACGCGGGTGATGCCCAAACCTTATGGTCATCAATGGAATTAAAACTTTGTATCTTAACATTGTCTGCTGTTCTTCGGACAGAGCAAGACCATTCAGGCTCCTGGCCTGATTTAGGTGTTGGCATGTTAGAGAGCTCAGCGTGTGGCCCGCACACACAGGCCACCAGACTTAGACATCAGCACTTCCAGGCTCTCGATGCAGGTGGGAATCCATTCCCTGAGGCTCAAGTGTGATCCCTTCCCAACCTCTGGAGCTATTCAGGTGGCTGAACACCGATCTGTTGAGCAGATCATCTCTTCAGTCAGCGCTGCCGTGAATCTACATGTGCTTATCTTATTCTTTTTATCTCTGACAAATCATCAAACACATACTTACGGGGCACAAGATTGCTGCTTGTGCATTACCGACATGAAACACAAGTGAGAAACTGTTTGACTGCACAGCTTTTTTTCTGGAATTGTTTGAGGTGCCAACTCTTCTAACGTTCAAAATTGTTTATTTAAGATTCAGAAAAATTCAGTGACCAGCTTGTATAATCCTTTTTTTTTTTTTCCCGCCAGGTTGACACTCACTTTAAAAGAGCTTAACAGTAACCCTAAATTAACATATGCCTTGAGTTTCCATGGTAGTTTCAGAGCTTCCTTTACTCACCTGTGAAAATGAGTGTTTACTCAGAGTAACTACACATCAGTTCTGATACTATACATATTGTGTACATGTACAAATCTTGTTATTTAAAAATTACTTTTTTTTTTTTTTGGACAAAAATGGATCATTATTAGGTTTAGTAGCAGTAGTGGAGGTAGTAGTATCATTATCTTCTTTCCAGGAAAAACTCATTCAACATCCTCTGGAGGTCAGCAGACAGTTCCCTCTATTCAAGTACTACTTTGAAGACCACTGTCAGAGGTCATGAGAGTCACAACATCTACTGAGCGATGTGCAGCTGGCATAGGGAAGCAAAAAGATGCTTTATGCTTCTTTCCTCCTTTCTGTCATCTACAATACAGGCACTAAATTAGAAACCTGTATTTTCATCAGATCCGTATTTCACACAAGGGGAGATGGTAAGCGTGATAAATTAGAGAATAAGGATGATAAATTATTATTCCCTCTGCCAGCCATGCTTCCGCCCATCTAAGACTTGAAAAATTCCAAAAGCCTCAATGTCTTTGCAGAGATGCTCAGGGCAAGGCAAACAAGATTCACCATTGGTCTTGTTCCACATGAAAAATGTCTTTATTTTTCAGGCTGACTACCTTGAGGACCTTTTATTATCACTGACATTTCTTTCCTTTATCAGCGTCTCATCCTCCAAAAAGGGGGATGCATGAGAAGATACTTAGGTTTATTCTGACACGTTATGCACTTTTATGTGAAACACATTTTTTGAAATGTGTTTACACAAAATTTTGTTACATATGTGACCACACTGATTCTGGTCACTAAGAGCTTGATAAAAATAAAATAATGACTGTTATATTAGAACCTCGTCCTCAATCTCACTGATAGATTTAGATTGATTTTATCTCACTGATAGAAGTTAGGTAGAAGTTTTAAAGGCAGTCCACCACAGAGCTTTTCTTCTGCAAACATCAAACCCCATGACTGTCTTGGAAATGAAAGACCAACTAAAAAATGCATGTCAAAATAAATATTCTCAAATGCACTTCCTAGTGCGTTTATCAACAGGGCTGTATTCATGTTGGCAATCTTAGTTGTGTGAAACGACTAATCAAAGTAGCACGAGCATCATCCATCTCAATTTGTCATTTTGAATTTTTGTTGTCATAATTTAGTGTTTATGCAAACTCTTGCACAGAACAAGAGGTCTATCACAAGGCAGAGACTCCACTGCACCGGTGTTACATGTAAATACACTAGTGTAACCTCTGTGGAAAAAAAAAGAAGATCCATTAGACACAACTATGTAAAGTTTGGCAGAAATGCTTTCTTTCATGTTCTGCGCAGGGCTTCTCCATTCAGCAAAGAATTTAAGAACCTAGTTTGCCATGGAGAACATCATGTCGCCCTTCAAGCTTACATGTATTATTTTTTTTTTCTGTTGAATGAAAATGTGGGTAATGAAAGTAAAAAGAGACACCGAGCTGTATCATGGTCACCCAGGATCCTGGAACCATTCCTTAGCCTAAGAGTAAAAAGTAAATGAACAGAGTATTTCAGCGTTAGATTTATCAGAAGTTCCATTTCCCTGAATAATTTTAATACCTGATATTTATGGAACCCACAAACTGCTTCACATTGCTAAGAAAAATTATTAGCACTGTGGAAGAAAAATTTTACCCTGATGAATTCGGTGAAATAGTACAGTAGTAGCGTTTCATATGAAATGTCATTAGTATCTTCAGGAAAGCAACCACAAAAAGCCTTGCAACTATACCCTGAAGAGACAGATGTTTTAATCAGTGATACAGGCACATTTATCCCAATTTTTTTCTTCTAAGCTTATGTGAACTTAAAACACACATGAATCTGTGGCATTAATAACAGTAAGAAGACTATGGAAATGTCAGAATTTAGAAATTTTTCCTGTTCCTTGTAAAAATTTATAGAATTTCCTGCCCAAAAGTATTTTACTGAACTTCTGAGGATGCACATATAGGTTATTGATCAGGTTCTCAATCTTTCACCCTCCAGCTCCTTGTGTGTTTTGCACAGCTACAGAGCCTTGGGATTCTGGGGCTGTTAAAGGATTGTGAGAAATGGTTCCTATGGAGAACCTTGCTAAAGTAAAAGCCAAACAAACAAAAAAATCCATCGGGGATTATGACATCGATGTGTAATTTAAAGATCTTTAAGGCATGGCAGTGATAGAGCTCCATATCCCCATCAAAGTTCTGCCTATAAACTTAAGATCAGATTCTGTTCTAACATAATATCTAATAACTAACACTGACATCGACTGTGTATTTCTAAGAAAATAAATAAATTTCTTTTTTTGAAAAAGTAGTTTACACTTAAGCAAGTGTGAAGTAAATAAAATTGTCTCACTGAAAGGAAACATGAGACATCACAATAAATACATTACATCAGGTCCATATAAGAGTTCATGATTTCAAACTCATGTTACGTGTATGCTCACTAGTTAAAATTTAGTTCTACCTGAGTAGAACCTATATGAAGTTCTACCTATATGAAATTCTATTCTACCTATATGAATTTCTACCTATATGAAATTTTCTGCCAGAAAATAAACAGTAATGTTTCTGAAAATACCAACTACTTATGCCTCATAACAACTGCAATTATGCAAAAATTGAGGGCCAAATCCATCTCTGATCATGTCAGCAGAATAAGGGCAGAACCTGTTGAATCATAGCTGTATGGTACGAAACTATTTAATACAGCATTTTTATAGAAAATAAAATCATTTTAAAATTCTATTGACATAATATACAGCTATACACCTAGGTTATCCAAACACGTGCAGAGCTGCAAACACATTGAAATAGAAGTTGTATAAAAAGAAAAATTGTCATTCAGAACAGGAATTTAGCCATTTGTATAAAGTAATGTTCTTTCCCTTCAATTTGCTCTTCTTTAGCTTTCATTTGATAAGTTAAATTTAAAAATTAGTCAACACACTGAATTAAGTATGTAGATTTTCATTTAAATAAATCAGTCAACAATTTTTTTATAAAGTATTTAACACTTCATTGTAGAAACATAGGCAAAATGACTATTATAACCAAAATGAAAAATACTGTTCAATTTAAAAAAATGTACTTAAACAAGAACCTGAAAAAGTTTATGATATGCATAACATTGTTCAAGCAAAATTGCACTAGTATTACATAAATCAAGAGTTTTATAAAGGCCCCAATATGGCAAAGTTTAGAAATAGGTAGTATGCATGCACAATAGTACAACAAAAATCTTTTATAAAACAGCAGTTATTTTTGTAATGCTTGTACAAAGGGAATAAAGAGCAACCACAAACATATTTAATCTGTTAGGTTAATATATTATGATAGCTAAAAGTCAGTCATGTCTAGCAGAGGAAGGAAGAGTCCTCCACGGTATATGTGTGAATAAGTCTTTTGTGCCTTTAAAGTTATGTATAAAATATTTCGATTCAGTTCAAACCTGAAAGAAATCGTATTCTTTATTTCCATAAAATTAAAAAAGGTGAGTCAGATTTTTCCTCTTAGCAAGAACAGAAAGCAGACCAGGTCAGAGCAAGTGCTGGAAACTGATACTGATGCTTTTCACTTTTGATAATTGGGTTTTGATATTTAACCCAGACTATTGAAACTCAGGCTCAGGAAAGGTTTCACTAATATGCACTTTGGTTATGTTTTACCTCAGCAATATCACAGTTTATCTTCATTTAAAGAAACTGCTTCGTTTTGTATTTTTTCATATCCCTAAACAGGTGTGACTTTTTTGTGATTGTCAAAATTGAATGCTGTGATCATCTGTGTGTGCTTAAGGTTTGGGGTTTGGTTTTTTCCCTACTGTTTGGTATGTGTTGGGGAATTATTAATCCATAAGTAATGTATGTGATTAAGTGAATAAACATATAATGCATGTGTAGGCAATGCCCTCTTGTGCTCTCGGGTGGCTACTGTCCTACAGGACTGTTGGAGTTCATATGCTTTGTCCCACAGCAAGTAAGGTTTCAGCTTCCAAGATATATCTTTACTATGTTCTATAAGGTTTTAATAAATACAAAGCTTGTTTACATGGTATATATGTTTAGTATATCATGTACAGTCACTGAATTTCTGAAACATAATCATTGTGTTCATGCAGATCATTAGATGTTTCATTTCTATAGTCTTGTTTACTTGTTGGCAACCTAAAGCTAATTTAAAAGCAAGTTATGTTTGATTGTGAAAAGTTATCTAGCTTTATCAGGATCTGAAGAGAAATTCTAATGGGCACAAAGAAGAGAGTAGACCATTCAATCATTCTTTCACCATTTAAAATAAACAAAATTACACACTGTACTACAGCTTCCAGACTACATAATGAAAAAGTGCAGATACCATCTTCATTGATTAAGTAGAACCAAAAAAGTTCATAGAAAATAGATTGCTCATTTTCACGCTACAAACGAATATGTTGTTTGCAATTTTAACAAATTTAAAGGTGTGTTATTTCAGCAGCATTGTTGTAAATTGTACCGTAGTGCAGTTTCTTTTTCATAAAAATACCTTACAAATGGTCAGTCAAAAGTCATCAGCAAAAGAAAAACCCAGAAAACAATCAACCGAACAAAAAACAGAGGTAATGCTGATGCCAAAACAATTATAATACTGTTGGTACATAGAAAAGTAATCCTTATATTTTATACATTTATACAGAGTATAAAAGGTTACAGCAGGTTATGCCACAGTCTCCCTTATCCCAATATCTATTTTCTTTGGAAGGAGTTCTCTTCTCTCATCAACACTTGCTAAGGAGTTTCGACAGTTTTGTCCATCCATGTATAACTTTGCATATACTGGATTGGCGTAATTTGTTGTCTGCAGAGAAATTAAACATACATTAGATCAGTTGGATTAAACCAAAATAAACATTTATGGAAATGGAAATGGTTTCGTTAAAGCAAGAACAAGTACACACAAAATATAATTGGACATATTTAATAGATACCTGGACTTCTGCAAACCTGATAATGAGTTAATTACTTAGTTAAAAATTAAATTCATGATGAGAGACATGCTATTGAAATAATCAATGACATGACATGCAGCATAATATGATATTAAAACCATAAAAACAATGACAAAAAAAATAAAACAAAAAAACCTTGAAAAATGTCTCTGAAGTTGACTTGTCCACCTTATTACACTGGAAGATTTCAGAATAGATATGAAGAAGTTTATAGAGAAGGTGCACCGTGAGACCATGTGACAAGTTTAACAGTAGAAAACTGCAACCAACAGTTTCCATATATTACCTGTTCTAAGACATCAGCATCCCATCAATAGCTGACCATGTTTTCGAATTCTGTGGCCCAAATATACAACATGATTTGACCAAAAATTCAATACTTTCGTAATGAAAATTAAACTTTAATAATAAACCAGCATAACTGTTAATATATCATAGTAGTTACAGATTGAGAAGTATTTTCTCAACAGTTTTGGTAGTTTGGACTGTAATAAAAATACCTACTGAAATGAGTGGTACTTCAGTATAGGCCAAGTCCATTTTTAATTCTGCAAAGCACTTCAGCATATGAGAAATCTCCTGAGTCTGACAGCAGAGAGTGACGTATAACATGGATGAAAATTTACTCTCCTATCGCTCATGCTAAGGAGAACTCACTATCCAAGGATTATCATGTAAACGTCTCCAATAATGCCTTTATACTCTGTGCGTTTATGGTCTCCTAGAAGACCTTTGCTATCCAACTCGATGTTCAGCTTTTTACCTATAGTAACTGGAAAGGGTACTTTATGGTCAAAACCTTCCTCTTTCTTGTAACTAATGAAACAGCACAACTTTGCTTACACAAATACTGAGTGGAACACCAGTAAGCCATAAAATAGGTAAATTAATTTGTTTGATGTACGTAAGAAGCGGCTAAACTTTAAATTACCCAAAGCAGAAGCGGGTAGGTTTTCTTGACTTGCAAATACACCCTGGCTAACAAGGAATGAAAGATGTCTAGAATCTTCATTCTTGCTTTCCCTGTCGGTCAATTCTGAACCAAGGATTCAGCTATTCCGTAGGCTGGCTAGCAAAGGCAGCTACTCATTTAGTTAGTTAAAAGCTGCCTATTCCGTTTATTACAGATGACAAAGTGATTGCCTGGTTTTTCACACTTTCATGGAATGGAGGCACAAAAAGGTGAGTCACATTTATTTTTAAAAAAAAAAAAGAAAGAAAGAAGAAGCTATTCTTCTATATTAATGGAACATAAATATGCAATCAACTGCTGTAGTAATTTATGAGAGCAAACTCTCAGTTATACCTGTCTGTCCCCATTGAATTACAGATTTTTACATTTGTTGTAATGATTATCGTCAGAAATTCAGCCAAACAGAAATTTAGTTTTATTTCAATGGACAGGAATTCTTATTTCATTGACAGTCATTATTAAGGATGATAACCACAACGTACAGAGACACTTGGCATCTATATAGTACCTTATGGAGTTATTAAAATTATATTTAACAGTAGGCTCTATTGAGTCTCTGAGTGGGTACTGACAGCATAATGCAGTACGGTGAGGTACAGAAAGTAACTGGAGTGACTCGAATAACAGAAAGAGTTAATGTTAGAGATGGGCATATAGTCTAGCTTTCATCATCCATGGTTTTGTGCTCCATCAGAAATATCATACCCTATACGAACTGCTAAACTGCCAAATACAACATATTACAATCATGCAAGAATGCCAGTGGCACAAAAGATGAATATATATACTGAGGCACATGAAAATGAATGTCAGATTGATGTCCCTTTTTAATATTTTAAATTTCAATGTTTGCAAACATCATGCTAACTTGTAGTCAAATTCTGATGTGTTAAAAGTAACTATTATATGATGAAAATTGACTGAAAGCTGAACAATCGATAATTGCATTGCAAATATTAAAGGAAATTGTTCAATTTAGTGTGCATCAAATTCCTTTAAAATAAAAGAACTTGTTTTCATTTATTTGGGAACTTCTTTCAGTTTGAAAAACTTCTCTAAATACCCGTAATTACATATAAATTGCAAATATATCAAGATACATGGCTGTGAATGCTACGCTAAACTTACACAATGCTATGGAAAAGCATCACATTGCGTACTGGTTTTGCATTCCTTCGCAAAAACACATTTGCAGTTTTAGAACACGTTACAATGAAGGGTACACAGATGAAATTTTGTATGCAGAGAGGAACCCTTTATTTCAAATAGAAAATGTATTATTTACTGTCATTCTTCTTGCCATTAAAAGAAGAAAAACAACATTAAAAACAAACAGAAAAAATGCCTCTATTCTAAAATGACAGACAGAGTTTCTTTAGAAGGGGGCTGTGGTGGAATGAAATGGATTTGAATCATCATTTCTCACCCCTGTTGATAGTGGTCCTTTCAAGTCAGAGTTTAGGTAGATTGATGGAGCTGTGTGGGGAAGCTTGAATGCAGTGGGCCCTCCCCCTATGTATCTGGCCTGTATAAACAGAAAATTTTAGTTTCTCTGCTAATATAGCATCTTCCACGTGTACTTATCAACACTGTTAAATAAACAGTGCACTGATTAAAACCATTATTTTAGAGTCATCTACCATCAAGAAAAAAAAAATCTACTTACAGGTGTTCTTCAGTGTGAAAAATTCTTGTATTCAGTAAGAGAATAAAATTCAGCATTTTAAAGTCATTTTCCATTACGGATTAGAGGCAGACTTCACAATAAGCATTGGCTCAGTTACTCTTCCTTCAGTGAGTAACTCCATTTTCAGCTTACCTCTTGTATTCAGCATGTGATTCAGCGATGTCATTCCTAGAGCTAACAGTAATCCGGTTATTGCTTTGTCAGAAATGCCACAGAATGATGGCCGCCCTTTGGTGTATGTCTGATTACAGAGCTCTAGGAAAGATATCGCAGCATTACCCCGTTCATCCCATGTCACATCGCTCAGGGAGTTCAATCACTGAAGAGCGGTGCTGCAGAAGTGACAGCATCTTGTACAAGAAAATGATAATACTTACTAGCTTTGTGTAAACATTTAATCTATCTACCCCAGCCAGGACTCTGAATTCTTTATGCTTTTGGAAGTTTTCATATATGAAATAAGTTAGTCTCAGATGTATGAATACACTCTTTCACACTTCAAAAGGCAGACTGTATAATAATATATTTCCATTCAGTATTTGCAACTAGACTAAAAAGACAGGTTACGATTTGGCAACTTAAGCAGATGTGTCTATGACAAAAAACTCATTTCATAGTTTAGTTCTAACTCTGTTTTGGTAAAATGCAAGCACTAGGAATACTGCTCATCAGCAAGCATCAGACTGCAAAACAGCTGTTAATGTATACAGGAAGTTTATTCTAATGAAATCCAACTTGCTCTTCTATTCATTGCGGAGCTAATTCTAAACATCATTGGTTTACGTTTCTATTAATTACATGTAAAGTCAAAACCTTTGTAAGACAAAATAGGTAGTGATTTTGCCATTAGAAAAAGAAAAAAAAAATTACCTTTTCTGCATTTACAGTAAAATCTGAGGCTAAAAGACCACCTTCAGTGTGATCATGGCCCACCTCATACATGTTATATGACGGATTGCCAATTTCTACATTGATTCCTCCATTTATAATGGGCTGTCTTCTGATAGTTTTTGTCCTGTAATACATAAACACACACAAAAAGCTAGTGACTTTACAAGTAATTGCTTGGATGCTTCATCCTAAAATACTGCAAGTTTTACTTCTCTTTAATCATTAAGACCAACAGGATGAAAAAGCGTTTCCTGCCGAGACAATGAGAAAATCCTGGCGTTTTTCAGACCAAGCGCAATCTGAGTCTATGCGTAGATCTCACATAAGCTGGACGGAGCTTTTTATTGTTTTTCTGAGTTTGGCTGTAGTGATATGAATTCATACAAAGTGCTCACTCGTTCTCTATAACCCTGACTTCCAGATTTCCCTCACTTCCCAACGAAAGCCTTGCAAATTCATTGCAGATTCCCTGCAGTAATGAAGACGGAGCGCATATGACTCATGTTCCCTTGCTCATTCATTTCACTTCCATTTGAAATCAGTTGCCCAAAGTCAGTTGTAATCTGAGGACAAGCAAATGGTTTCATTATGATGCATTAAAAATGCATGAACTTCTTCTCATAGTTCCAGTTTGTACTCCCTGCCAGTGGTTATTGGAAAGCTGAAGTTCAACTTGAATTTTTCCAAACTTTAATAAAAGATAGAGTCTTAGTTTTAACCTTGAGTTAGATATCAATACAGATAAGTTATTGAGTTGAATTGTTTTAGTTGCTGAACTCATTTCTTTTAGGTAAGGAGGTGATTTTAGTCTAAGCAATTGAAATAACCTCAAGAGGGTAATTTTTCCCAATGCAATATGTTCTCCAGAATTACAAGGGAATAATAGGGAGGTCACAGTCAGGATGATAATAGTCGAGTCCTTTTGTTTGGTTGAGAAAGATGCAGTCAAGTGTCTGAAATCCAGTACACTATAAGATCTGTATTTTTCAAAAATGGCACAGAAAAAAAATTTCCTAAAATAAGCACTTATCTGTAGCGTACAAGTGTTGAACATCTATACCTAATTTAATACTTGACAGTCTTCTTTGAAGAGATAAAAAAAAACCCTAAAATACATTTTCAAATATAATTTTAAGAAAAAAAGTTCTTTATTGAGGTTAGTTCTATTTCTCTAGGGAAGATGTATTATTTAACAAGTTAATCTCAAGATCTTCTTCCACTTAAACAATTTACAGACCAGCAACTGGTTGTTGGGATTTGGCTGTCACTAAATTCGGTCTTTAGGTACAGCAGCATGTGATGACATCCATGGAGTCCGGCAGGGGCCATGTTACTCACAGGACGATCAGGGAATGTATTTTCAAAAGGGTTTTAAAACCCTTTTTAATGGGTTTTCAAAAGGGATTTAAAAATTAATGCTTACTAGTTAGCACCACAGTTTGCAGGGGGATGCTATGCATGACGCTAGATGATAGTGACTTAAAAGATTATTTTAATCTAGAGGACTGAAATAGTCCAGGTCTTCCCTAGTTGGCCACATCCTTACTATTTGGAATCTTTCCTCGTTAAATCTGCATTGCCACTAACATCACTTTCTCATTTCTCTGAACACGAGAAAGTTAGCAGCTCTCTCAGGTGTCTGCTTACAGTAGAAACTCCCTTACTTCTCCTGCCACCCAACACGGCTTCTGAAGAAATGGCCACAGTCAAAACATCTACTACACTCCCTAAGTTCATTATCAGCTCGAAGGCAGCTAAATTCAAGAAAACAAAAGATTCACTGTGCATTGAATTTGGAATTTGGCTTCCTACACAAGATACTAAATACAGTAACGATGACAAGGCTTGGGACTCTAGATACTTTCAGCGTTGTTTACATCTTCACTATAACATATAAAATTGAAAAGAACTAATCAAAGTAAATATATTGAAGTGAATTGTAACTAGAAACTGGAAACTGCACACGCTCTATCTGAAAGTATTTATAGACATGAACACTATTAATTACGTGGTTCCAATGAAATACATTAATTCTGCTTACTAAGTTCACTAAGTTTCTCGATAAAATTATTAACACTTATCCAGCTTTGGTAGGATGGAGCGAACTGCACGAGAACTACATTTTCTTCTCTAGTGTATATGGAATGTAAGTATAAATAATAGACATCATTGCTCCAGCAAGAACCAAAACATAATTAACTCACTGCGTTCGGAAACAAGTTTTGGGTTGTTTATTGTGTTGTTTTTTTTTTTTTTTTTAATATCTGCTCAACATATATAAAGTGAATTTTTTATATCAAAAAGATGCACATACTTTAAAGATTTACTTTTTACTTCATACATCAATATAAAATTACTTACCTTCGTTTCCTTTTGCAAAGAAATAGTCCAATTACCAGAGTAGTGATCAAAGTCACCAGTAAAACAAGAGGAACAATGATTGCAATACTTCCTAAAACAGGAAAAGGAAATATCATTGAATACTCACAGCTGTAACAACAGCTAACAACTTCTTCACAGCTGTAAAACAGTTAAATTAATTAAAAAAAAAAATTCCCTCGCCAACAGATGTAATTTCATGTGATGAGCTTCACTGATTTGAGATTTTAATGTTGATCAATAAAAAAACCCCATCATTACAGATAACAGTGTACACACAAATACTTTTATGAACAAATCAGAAACTTCCTCTTTCTGGACACCAATATACTTTGGACTAATTCCCTGCCCTCATTTGCAGCTATAGAGTATGAAGGTGTGTGGAATTGCTGAACAATTTGGATTGGAGTGGCATGGCCACTGACTTTAACTGCCACCATCATCTTCAGTAGCTTACTTAAGTCACACAACTATTAATTTAAGATATTCAGTAGGCATGGCTCCGATTGAAGAATTCCATTATTAGCATTTATATGTATTTATTACTTTTATTTGTGGGAAAATGAAAAGTAGTAAGCAATATTCATGTCTAGATGGTTGGTGCATTCCCGCATTTTACTGCATTGTACTCAAGAGCCAATAATTTTGCTGTGTTGATATAGGCAATCAAGGAAACTACAATAATGCTTAATGTAGCAGAAAAACAGTGTACAGATCAGACAGTGATGTTAAAGGAGAGGAGGGAACAGGGAAGAAGAAAATGGGCTTAACATTATTTTGGCAGATAACTTCACTGAAATGAGACTATCTGCAAAAATAAGGTCAGAAATGGTACCCTTCTAAAAATTTCTCTGCTTTCATGTAAGTATCTGGCAATAAAGAAATACAGGCAACAAATAATTTTCTGTTATAAAAACCTGGCCCTTATAAACTACAGGATGCCGGTACAAAGCCAATGTGGAATGGCACGCATTTCCTTTAGCATCACAATCCTTAACTGGTGGAAAACAAAAGTATAGCGGGTTTTTTCATTGGTTACATTTATCGATTTATTAAAAAAAAAAAAAAAAGCTGTTGGCAGTCTCTGCTCTACGTTAAACACAGTCTAAATAAAGAATTTAAAAAGATGCCTTGAATTCTGCTCGAAGGCTTACTGAAAGCCAAGTCGTGTTGTCTGGCCTGAAACGGAGTACTACTGAATAAAAACTTGAAGCATCCTGAGTTCACTTCAGCTGATGAAGATCCAGCATGTAAAGGACATTACAACAATACTATTTTAAGATAACATTGGACAAATAACTGGATTAAGTTCTACTTAGGAGGGGAAAAAAAAAAAAGGTTAATTTTTTCTTGGCAGGTAAACATTAAAGAAAACACCCTGAAAAACAGCCCGCCAGGCATGAATGGTGACCATTCCATCTGGTGACCGTGGTGCAGGCTGGGGTCTAGCAGCAGGCACAAGACGAACATCCAATTCCCAAATCGTAGCAGGTATTTGCTCAACATGAAATACTGATCTAGGTTCTGGCTACTTTTTTGCCCGTTTCCAGCTTGTAAGTGTTATTTCACTCATCCAGATCGCTAGAAAGATTTCATCTAAGCATCAAGCTGACCTGAATAGTGGGCTTCATTTTACTGCTCCCCTTGGGTTAAATGTGACGGGGAGACGTACGGTGGGGTACCATCAGCATACTCAGTGCACCGCAGGGAACCTTGTCCAGTTTAAACTGCCAATAGTGTGGCAATACCATCCCTTTTATGCTTACAGACATGTTTAAAAAAAATATGACAGGAGCTATTCTTACTTCCAGGATGATTTTCACAGTAGGTAAAATTCAAAGCTCTGCAGACAGCCAATGCAAAAGTTGTGCACTACTTACAACTCTATTTTTGATGCTTTCAGTAGGACTTAAACGGTCAGAGGTCTCATACTAGTTCTCTGCACAGCAGTGATATCACCGAGCACTTGCCACTTGCCACACTTTCTTTAAGAAAAGCGCAGGTTAGCCCTTGAAGCTGTGCGTGTATAGCATAGGGCTTGTATCCCAACCAGCTCATGAAACACTGAATATCAATCAAAAACAATTTTTTTTTTTCTTTTAAATACAGGTAACCAGCACATTTCATGACACAAACTCACATTCTAAAACATCACCAGGCTAAAATGTCTAAACTGAGCCAAATTTGACAAGTGGTAGCAGTTATTTGAAGTACTTACTTGTACTGATATTGTCAGACTTGCTGCTTTTGGGAGCTGGCCTCTCACACTGTGTGCCTGACCAGTTGGCTGAACATCTAAAAGGATCCAATTAAGATGGTAGAATTAATAGATGGCAGCTGTTAACACACTAACCTATTAAAGAGACCACCAGCATCTTCTCAAGAGCTACGCGAATGGCAACAGTGATTCTCCGAAATAAACAATAAGCTTCAGGGAAGGAGTCAGCAGTACTCTGGCATGGCACTTACAACACCGAGTAGGTTTTTAGTTTGAAACTACAGCTTTGTATCTTCAATTCCTGTTATTATCACTGCAATCTTCATTCCAGAGTCCTTTTCTAAAATTCTTGAATAATAAAACAACACACAATCAACGGTATATTAGCGTCCTATTAGACCAACTACCGCCTACAATGCAATAACGAAGGACCACTTGAGGTGGATGCACACACAGCCAACTGAGCCCAGCATGGCTTATTTGCTGAGACATTTTATTTGCACCATATTGGTTTAAGTTCAGCTCTGACTGAGAAGCTCTAACAGCCACGTCCGTATCGCACGAAGCATCTGACTGGCCATGAACTACTACACACATCCAGCAACCTGCAGTATCCATACCAATCGGCTCCTTCCCCAGTTCTGCTGTCCCCCATCGCTCTGGATAATGCAAAGTTTACCGCAGAACAGTTCTTACAGACCTGGTTGTAAGAATTTACTTGAACAAAGACCTATCTTTGACTAATATTCACAAATTAACTGAAGTTCTCCCTTTCTTTGCTTTCTGATTTAAATGTTTTCCTGAAAATTCTACAATTTAATGGCTTTATCTTTTTTAACTTTGAACTATATAACTAGATATGTATTTGTAGAAATATATATATGTGTGTGTGTGTGCACATAAGCAGGTGTGAGAGCTAAAGCATAAAGAGCTCTCCTGAAGGGCCAGGAGTATCTACTGCTTCAGAGGGCCCTGAATACTGTTTATGGTCAGAATATATGGTTCATGAGCCAGGTGCCTGCACGAGCACAAAGTTATTCTGCTATAATTTCCTTGTGTAAATATCAATATGCAAATATTCCTTCAGTTGGGACTCAGAATGCTCTCCATGCGTACAAGCAAACACAAGGAGTCCATATGTGCCGACTCAGCAAATCCATCAAAAATGGAAACAAATACCTGAATGAAATTCAATTGCATATTCATCCTGCTGTAAATATAATTAAGTTTACCACGGAACCTCAAACCCTCCTTGTGGAAACAGCAGGAAATAGTCACTTTTCATCTGCTTCTGTTGCATATTGTGCAATGAATCATATTTTTTCTAAGTATTTTTGAATTATTTATGAATTTCAATGTGGCTTATCTTTAGGAAAATGCAATAGAGCATTACTTTCCACGCAGTTCTAAGAACTACTGTTACCTGATGCCTTTCTAAGGATTTAACAAATTGCAGAGTTTAGAAGCGGACACGCTTAATGACTGACATTGTTCTATAATACAAAAAGGTTTGGAAAGGTACAAAATATTGCAGACAAAAGTTGTGGAATTCTTACAGGATAGTCCTAACTACCTTTGCTGGTGATGCTTTTGACTCCCTGTCTTTGCAGATCACCGCAGAAGAACGGCTAGTTTCTCTCTGTGCTCCTAAGCCTACTCCAGCACAATCCAACATTCAAATAAATCTCTTTACTGGGTTTCATATTAAGTTTGAACTTTTTTGGGAGGGACAAATTTCATTTTTGGTAGAATATGTTATGAAGGTGCTTAACGCAAATTCTACAGAGGTAAGGCACAGATGGGCTTTAAAATACATGTTTATTAATTGATAGTTCATTCAAAATTTTTGACACAATAGATAAATTGCATTATATTTTGGAAGTTGCTCACGTTGATTGAAATAAGTTTGTTTACTTAAATAAACATGATAAATACACACTTAAATTTCCTCACTGCAAAGGAACCCCCCAATTACTAACTGATTGCACACATTATGGTTCACAACGATATATTTTAGAACTGAACCCAAGTGACATTTCCACTCCTGCTTACCACCCCTTCAGCACATTCTAAGTCACATGGAACACATGATTTTAATCTTTTAAAGGATGGATCTGTTCCACTTTTTTTTACAGATCTCTTTTTAGCAATTATATCAAATGGAAATGATTACACCAACAGCCTGCCTTACTAAGATACTATTGAAGGAACTTGCCTTTTTCAAAAAATCAATATTCAACATACGGCTGCAAAATAAGTATCTCCATTCTTGTAGAGAAACACTATGAATCTTTATACTTAGAATACTCTACTGGCATCCAAACTGTTGGCATGTGACAACCATGAAATAAAGTCTTTATATTTCCTACTGGAAGTTTTGCATCATTGCTGTTGGGGATTCAGCTCATGTGATTAAATCTTGTTATGAGAGGGAATTTTCATTTAATACTACACTATTGAAAGGGAAAGATTTCTTTGAGAGCTAGACGTATCTTAACTTTGTACCTAAATCCTTATATTGAAGGTTTCAAATGCTTCTGCTGTATAAGAGAATCATTACTATAAACCTGTCTTAAAACGGTTTAAAGTATGTAAGATAGTAAGACTAGCAGAAGAATCACTATGAAGCATGCAAGTATAAGCTTATGAGAAAATTGCGTATAATGTACAATTATGCTCTTCAGAATCTTACAGCGGATATGACACCACAACAGCTGGTGAAGAAAGAAATCCTACAGCTATAGATGTAGTAAACAGAGAAACAAATAACGGTAAGAATACTAGCAGTTCTTTACCTGTCTTGGCATTTTAATTGCAAAAGTCCACAATATTGAAACACTTGTGAGGCATTTGATAGAAGTCTCATAAAAACCTGATAGCTAGTTGCCACTTCATTTTCATTTTTTCCAAACGCTTGCTGTCTCCAATAAACTCCAAAGGGACTGAAGCTGCCAGCATGGCAGTCATTTCCTTCTATACTCAGAGGTAAAATGATTGCCCTTTTATGGTTCAGCAAGCTCTTAAAGACTTGTCTTGGGCAGACAGAATAGAAAAAGAAATAAACCCCAGGGGAAAGGTATATGGTCTGCAAGGGAATTTGACACAGAAAATTAGCCATGAACAGACACATGAATAATGATGGGGTTGGGACATGGACAACTGTTCATGTAGGAACATGGGAAACGAGCGGGTCTTAACTAGTTTCAATTGTCTTCAGGTACTGTAGACAGAAATTGTTCTGATATTAGGACATTTAAACTCAGACTGCTCGGTACCTAGCCCAGGAATCGACTTCTGGTTCAATTTGATGCACAGTATTTTGTACCTTTCCAAATCATTTGGTACCAGCAGCTTTTTGTTCCGTAGCATCGCCAACTGTTGTGTGGTCAGAGATAGGACATTTGCAGTATGGGCAAACAAAAAGGCAGAACTAAGCAGAACCACACAAAGCCACTGGTTTCACTGAAGACATT
Organism: Himantopus leucocephalus; assembly: GCA_003993805.1. Taxonomy (NCBI): domain Eukaryota; kingdom Metazoa; phylum Chordata; class Aves; order Charadriiformes; family Recurvirostridae; genus Himantopus; species Himantopus leucocephalus. The sequence continues at coordinate 36,250,206 of RSEF01000007.1, read as the reverse complement.
CATATTACCAAGAACTGTGAAGAAAGAACAGTGATAATGCCTAATCTGAGCTACACATAAACAAATACAGATGGGAACAGATGGGGAGCTTGACAGTGAAGGACAGGTTGGAGTCAGCTGAGTGGTGCAAGGCGCTACAGTGAACATCTTAAGGTGCAAATTTCCAGTTCCCAATAGTATCTGGGAACAGATCAAAAAGCAACAATATCATAGAGAATGACAACACAAAAACTGAAAGGGAATGTAATAAATAAAGGTTGTACATGGTCTGCTGCCAAGGTCATTAATAAAACTATGATACGGCGCTCTCTGTTACAATTTAATTCTACATTTAGAAAGAGATCACTGCTTGGGACACGCGTTCTGAGATACAGAACACCTACACAATAGGAATTATTTATTTTGAGGAAACAGTATTACAGAAGAGAGATGTTTTAAAAAATTTAAACTGAAATTATAAAGGTGTCCCACTTGTAATGCATAGAATTAAGATATTTACATTTCAGAGCTCGATCACTGTTCTTAACGGGATCTATTCATGAGAGAGAATATGTCTCTCTCCTCTATTTTTGTATAACCCTTACAGGTCAGTGCACTGAAATGCTCTAAACGCAATTATACGGGCACTTGACCAAAAGGAACTATTTGACTATGAAATGTCTGAACACATAAAAAAAAAAAACCTAGTAAAAAGGATAATTTGGTGGCAGTGTGCAATTTTTTTCATTTTTGTTTCTCCTTTTTTCCCTTTTTTTATGCCACAGGCATTGTCATAAAAATATAATATAGCAAGTATAATAAGGAGTTAAAAGTGCTTCTGTAGACAACTGCTTTCCGACTCACTATAGCAGCGTGTACCAAAAAAATGACAGAAAGTAGCACTGAAAGATTAGTATAGAAGTATAACGGAATCTGTGAAACAGTCATTACAAAATAGAGGTGGAAGGGGAATTGAAGATGTTTCTTACCTATAAATGATATTTATTCATTATACAAAGTAATTTTCTACCTTTGCTTTTATTTTTAGTCACGGCATAGATAGTAATGTATAGTAAAACATCCTAATGAAAGTATCCAGCCTCACTATTTTAAGAACACTTGCATTAAAATCTCACTGGAACATGTCTTATCATTAATATTAAAACTATTTGTGAGAGGAGAGGAGAGGAGAGGAGAGGAGAGGAGAGGAGAGGCAAAGATACAAAGAACTTCCATAAAAATGAAAGACCAGGAACCCTGCCCAACTCTGATCGATAGCACATCCTGTACCTTGTCCTATATTGTAGGGTTTAATTATTTTCAAGTAATAACTTTTCCATAATTATGTTATACATGAACAAATTACATTTTAGTATTTTTGTCTAATGAGCATCGCTTGCTGTCTTTATAAGGAAAACAAAGCAAAGGAATTTGATGCAGAAGTTAAGAGGTAGAAACTTTACAATGTTACTTTAAAATGAAAAAAAGATTACCGTGCAATCCAATAAATTAAGAATCGGAAAACTGCATAATCCAAAAGCACGCAAACCAACAGAAAATTACTTTTGAGGAACCCAAAGAATCTTAAATTTAGTAACAACATACATGAAAAAATAAAATGTGACTTTAACCATGAATTTTAATTTGTGCACGCCATTACTATACAAATCATCATTCACGGTTGCTGCATGGTGTTCACTGCAAAGGAACAAGCCTTCAGATGCAATCAGCTTCTATCATCCCAAGGTAAGAAAAAGAAGTCAGGGTTGTTAAACACCATGCTATTAGCAATACGTGTACAGTACATACTCTATACAAGTATTAATATTAACATAGAGTAAATATATAAAAATTAAGCATGTCTAGATGACTATTACTGTAGCTGAAATTACACTGAGCAACAAAGCAAAAGGAAAAGAAGAGATTGAAATGTTAAAAAAAAAAGAATGAGAAATGATTGGATCAATAGGTATTGTACACATGTACACACATGTACAGCGGCAGCTACTATGCAAGTTTCGTGTGAACAACTTTAAACTCATGGACAAAGGATATCTGCATTACAGCCTCACTAGTAAATTTTCAATCAAAAATATACATACTCTTTCCCAAGGTCTTCTCATTTCTTCCTTTGACAACCACTCTTCAAACATCTGTTTGCATTTAATTGTTGAACTAATACTCGTTTGCGATACAAACTGTACGAAAGATCTTCTATAACATAAAGTTATAACCTGCTGCTGATTATGCTCAAATTCAAGACATTTATAACAAAGGTATTTTTAGTTGAAAAAGAAAGCTCTCAAAGAGCCAGCATAATACTGTGAAATCCCTGTTGTAATTGTAATCGGGGAGCTCATTAAATATACCCCAGGAAATCACATGGAAAACACTTATGGCAAGATACTTGATAAAATTTTCTGTTCCCTGCCTTATGCTGCCTGTCATGGTTACAATTGCCTTCTACTCTTAGGCAGTCTTCTCGACGCTGCAATTGTTCTACACTGCAGTGGCTTTTTCTACACAACCTTCAGAAAGTGCCCGTCAGGGGATCAGATGGTACAGTCTCTTTCTTGTCCACAACCAGACTATGGATGTACCTTAACCTTTTTTTCTTGAACAGGGGTTTGCCAGAGTTACGAGTTTTACATTTATTTATGACCTTGCACGTACTTACAGCATTTATACGAGTCACACATGTACTTACAGAAAACCTGTTCATATTTGAAGACTTTTCAACATGAAAGAAATGTCAGGAGGAAAGCGTAGCACCACAGGCACGCGAGCTGGAGGCAAGTTCTTCCATCGAGAGGAATGCACTCTTTTCTTTCTGATTTCTGTGACATAAACACATGCGCATAGGTGCACACGTGTGTGTACCCACACACACAGTGTCTCTCTGCGACCTACTGGACATAAAGCTGGCAAGAACATCTCCCCTGTTTTCTTCACCCCTGCAGGATTTATATTTCTAATTTATCCATGTCTCCACTTGCAAGTTCAAGCTTCTTGTTATCACTTTTAAGCAATTCCACAACTTGTTCTCTCCCTATTTGTTCACTGTTGTCTTTAACCTATTACTCCACCAAAATTCTCAGTTTAGAAATGAAGTAATGTATTCTTTCTCCACCCTTCACTTTTCAGTTTCCTCCGTTACCAGTCTCATGCTGTCTTTCAAGCTCCTGTATGGTATGTGCCTTTTAATTAATCTGAAAGATTACTGATATCTCTATCTAATTTGGTCTCAAAATCATGCATCCGCTTACTGCAAGCAATTAAACTATCCAGGGTGACTTATTCTTCAATACAGAAGAACTGATGTTCGTTCTAATGTAGAAGTACAACACGCACAACCTGAAGCCCTCTGAACAGTCGACACACGGGCAACTAATTTAATGCTGTATGTTGTCCTCTGACTTTCTCTCTCTGTTTCTGATGACACCTAGGAAACAGAGGCTCCGAACTACAGACACACAGAATTGCACACACCTCTATGCAGAAAGTAACCTAAGAAGGAATAAATTACTATCCTCTTAATTAGCCACCGTGATATAATCTTACGTCTTTCACCTTAAAGTCCTCAGCCACAGTCATGCAGCATTGCTCAAAAACTGATTAAAGGACTTAAAAGTTCTCTTTAAATTTAGTTAGCTTTAGATAAGAATCAATATGATTTATAATGTCTACCGGTTTTGGTTGTAAACTTATAACAGAAACTATCCTTCATTCTCTCTCTAGAATGCCTAGTGTAAGCGGGTTATTATTTGATTACATTTATTTGCAGATGCTAATAATAATAATACAAACAGACCACATCTATGTGCAGATGCAAATAATAATAGCAATACAAATAACAAGATGGAATTATAGCAACTTATTTTTGCAGTGACGGTATAAAAGAAACAAAGGTGAGAAAGGGCAATATTCTGTGCTAAGGTAATTGATACAGCACTGCCTATGTGACAACCAGTGACAAACTTGTGTACTTGAAAGTTTTAATTTTTTCCAGCTCTCTTCATTTGTATGACACAAGGCATAATCTCTCCCTAAACCTTGCTTCTCTTGCATGGATGTATACACAGTTAGATAATTAGCAAGAAGGAAACAGAGGGGCAAATAAAGGTAACTATTAAAATAAAAAACAGACTGACAGAACAGATGGAACTGACAGTTTGTGAAATAAACAGAAAAAGCATTTCTTGATTATTTCCCATCTGAATCCGATCTCCTCTTCATTCTGTTTTCAATGGATTTGTGCAGTTACTGGAGCAATTCAGACGTATCTCACATGCTTCTAGTGTTATACACATCACAGCCCACCCAACCCACTAGTGAGTAGTACTAAAGATAGCCTTAAAAACTTATTATGTGAATCCTAAAAAAGACAGTAACTATATGTAAGATAATACTTCTTTAGAAGACACCCTCATGGTACGTTTTTCAGAAAAGGTCAGTACCTCAAATTTTAACATTCTGATATTAAATTCTCTCACAAACTTTGTTATTGAGCAAGTAGGACAATAATGGGGGAAGGAGGGAAGAATGTTCTTTATATTCCTAAAAATAATGCTAAGAATTAATAATCTAGATTGCACAGGACCTTATATCCAAAGAGAAATCACAGTATATTCTGTATCTTTTAAAATCTGAAAAAACATTCATTGAAACTCAAGATCAGCTTCACGAAACCCTTTTTTGGTCCCTTACATGCAGCCACAGTAAGGCCTTAATTCATTCCTAAACTGGTTAGGTGAAAAGCGCAACTACTATTTTCAATGTGCACCTAATATTTAGTACATTCGCGTTTAAAAAACCCTTGAGATAGGAAGTTAAAATAAAAATGTACCCTAACAGTACAGGTTGGTAAAAGGAGAGTATGTTCTTACAGGCTTATAGTTCCTCTGTATAATTATGGCTTTAGGATTGCCCTTTAGAACAGATAAATCTTATTCTCTACTGTCTTTACTGAATGATAATAAGGGCTTGATTATGTATAAAGTTTGCATTCTCAACTGATCTGGCTGTGAGAGAGAGAGGAGTTCCTGCTGAATGACAATAAACCCAGACATTTCCTATTTCTTCTAAAAATCACCCAGCCGTGAATTAAAGACTGGTTAAGAAAAATGTTAGCCCTTAGATAATTGTCTCTCAGAGACCAGAGACAGATGTCATACATAGTGTGGCCACACACGCAGGTTGGAGGGAGAAACCATTTTCACTAACCATTTCCCTAACTAAGAACTTCCAGAGAAAATCTTTGAGACCCCTGTTCCCTGACACAATGGTGCTCGCGAAGCACAGGATTACTTAATTTCTTCCCAATGTTCTCTACTTGCCACCATGAGGTGATAAAATTATAAACAAGCTCCAATTAAGAACTAATCTGATGCCAGAAAACCACAAAATATTGGGAACAACTGGAGCTTGAACTGAGGTTGGCAAAGAGAACCGAGATATACGGAGTTACACTTCTTCCTCTCCATCACTCTAACCGTCTTCCACTCCCTCAAACAACTACCTGCTTCTCTTCCTCTTTGCCACCTTGGCTTTGTAAAGAAAGAAACAATTTAGAAGATTCTCTTAACAATTCCTGCACACAAACAGTGGTGGCCGTACTCTGCCAACAGTCAGTCTAAAGAGACAACAGGAACACTAATTCTATCTATGCTTATATTCTGAATGTGAAGAAGTGAATTATCTACTCAAGTTTCATTTAAACTTGAACATCCGATTACCAATTCACCTGAAATGCTTCCTCCTACTGAAGAGAAACTTGAAATTAATCGTTCTCTACCACCTTCTTTTCTTCTGTTTCCCCTTTCCCACCTTTTCTTCAGTGTGTTATCAACATGATTCTCATACTAAATCCAGAACACGGCACTATAACAGCTACTAGGAAGAAAATTAACTCTATCCCAGCCAAAGCCAGGACACAATACATCTAATAAAAAAAATTCCAAACCCACATGCGTTATTCTGAAAACCCAAGTATGATATGCAGAGATACAAACTGTTCCAAGGAACCATGTCCCCTACAAATACTGATCAACAGACCCACTCGGTGCTCTTCAAAGATTAAGAAGTGGCAGTCAGAACACTAATCTAGTTTCCAATGGACTTATGACAGCTCGAATCATAGAGTTTCACTGCTTGAGAACACTGACAAAGGAATTGTGATCATATTTTTTTTAAAAAATTAGATTATTCACCATACCTAGTCACTGTCATTGCTACCCACCAGACAACCACATCACAGACAACCCTACACAGCATATTATGTTTTCATAAACCACGCATTTAGATGAGATAAGATTAAAGCTGTTCAAGTTTCATATTTTATCCCGAGTCTACGTCTTTGCCTCATGATTTCACTTCTGGATTTTGCATCACAACTGTTGAGTAAAGCTACCTTCATCTGAGTGGTATTTCATATCTCTCTGTATGTCTGCCTTCCAGCATTTTCAAAGACTAAGGGTGTTGCTTTCCCTGATGAGGATTAAAATTATCTCTTTAAGAAATAGACCTAAAATCCTTTAGAGAAATACAGCATACAAATATATCTATTTTATACTTTTTTTTTAATCAGAGGAGAAGTCAAAGTAATGATGTAGCTCACATATTTTTGTTTAAGAGTTTCTATTTTGCAGCATTATTTCTATAAATTTAACAATAAGACTTATGAATACAAGCTTAACTCCTGCAGTGCTACCTAAATAGCTCTTCTGTTCCTTTCCCTGTGCAGATAAGAAAGAGGAAGTCAGGTCTGGACTACAGAACATGTGCAACATCACTGTTTGCTAAACTTTATGCTGTGTGGGATTAACTTGGTAAAATATCTCAAAATGCGAACAATAAAAGCCAAGCTGGCATTTTCAGTATTTTCAATTCACTTATTAAAAATAAAGTTTTTTATTTCTTCCTCCGATGATACAGATACTCCAAAAGTATGTTTAAATACACTCATCAGTGCAACTACCAAAGGGTAAGTGTGTATTATAGAAACGAGCCCCCAGATTAAGTATATATTGTGAAATGTATGTGAATGTGCATGACTTGAACCAATGAACTGTGGCCTGAAATGATGTCACAGAATGTGCAGCATTAAGTGGAAGGTTAAACCTACTTGCATCTCGGTTCATTAAACGCGGTTAAAGTGCAAATTCCCTCATTCTGACAGTAGTAATCACAAGGGTTCACTTTCTGGTCACAGCGCTGATTTTTAAACCCCACAGAGCATCTGCAGAATTTCAGTAAAATAGACCTATATAAATATTCTGCCTTTTGCTGAACAGATTTTAAACGCATTATATATAATGATGGCAAGACACGCACACGTACACAGGCACACACCCATAGATAACAAAATTAATACTCTTTTTTCATGGAAGGTCCAATCTGACAGTACTGAAAAGTTTGCTCATCAGCATTGATCAAACAATTTTAAAACCATGGGCCTATACTAACTGATGGGTTCAGGAATCTAACATTCTTAACAAAGTATTATTGTCAAATGTACTATACATTTGTATTGATTGATCCAGATCGCAATGGCCTTAAAAATGTTCGTGACCATTTCTTTAGCATAGTTAACAGTGTAGGCATACACTGCAGCATTTATGTATTGTAAATCCGTACACAAATTAAGGTGAGAAACTTTTTTTTTCCTTGAGATGCTATGGTGTTCTGTATGAATTTGAAAAAGATTCCAGTTTTATAGGGTAAAAGAAAGGAAAAATCCTAAGCTTCTGAAATAGCCATTCTAGGGGTTTAAGCAAATGAATCACCAGACTTAGTCATCATATTTGGGCATGACACATTATAGCTGTGATATTCTCCTTTTGCTGGGATTTATGAGTCTCTCTAGTCCTCAACTGAAGACATTTAAGGACATAAAAATAACATGTAAAAAGGACTGGATCAAAATTAAAAGGAAACGAGAAATAGGCTCTTAAGCATTTTCAGCTGAATAAGGACTACAGTGCAGAACTGCATTCCACTGTTTCTAAGCCCAAAGCTGCAAACATCGGTTGAGAACTTCTCTTCAACAGTACAGCAACTACAGTGTTGCCCCTCTGCACGGTCAGAAGCGCTTGAGCTCTCACAGGGAGGAACAGTGGGTCCATCTCGGCATTTCTCTGCGTAACTTTCTTGAGAGTCTGAGTTCAACAGGCACTCTCTTTTAAGATCACCTACCTCATACACATCAACAAAATGAAGGGACGGCTGTATCTGTATTTACACCATTGTAAGGCCAGATCCCTTTAGACAAAAACTGACTTATGTCACCCTGGAAATGAGACACTCAAGTTCAATTCTCTCTTCCAACATCTCGTATGTTCCTGGAGGATGCTCTGACCTCCAGACTGCCCTGAGAAGTGGAAGACTGTCCACAATGAAGCTTTTCTGCAGTGCAGAAAAGATTGGATCATTTATTAGGCAAAAGTAAAAAAAAAAAAAACCCAGAGCCTGACTAGGTAGCTCAGTGTAACTGAGAGAAGGAAAGAAATTAATTTCTTGCTACAATGACTACTTCTGTATTTTATATTTAGCAGCTGAAAAAGAAGATACACCATAGCTCTCAAGAAAGGACTAGAAATGTGGGCTTTTCTACCTCTGAAGAGAGTACTTCATTGTCTAGACTACAGAATCACATTTCCTTTGGTATTTGATGTTTGGGCTTAAGAAAAGCATCCTACGTGATTCTCTCAGCAATGGTGCAGGAGGGAGAGAGCAATCGGACCACAGACTGGCCAAGCTACTGTGGGCAGTGTGAAGGTTAGGGCAGAAACGAGAGATACATAAACATATCCTCAGACCCATAAAGGATATAAACACTGACATTATTCCTCCTACTCGCTAGCCATCAGGTTCCTTACAGGAGCGTACCGCCCCACCTCTGACCATCTTTATAGGAGAAAAGACTTAATCCACCTTTGAGATGCAGGGCAGGCAACCATCCTGTACCTCCAGATTCCATTCCGGAACAAATGCCTAAATGGGCTTTACATCTGGCCTGAAATTATTATTAGTCTTAAAAGATATATTTTTATCTGTATGCATTCACAATATATCTCTTAGTTATATATTTCAATACACAGATTGCAAAAAGGGAGAAAAATTACAGAAATAGCTATAAAAGCTGAAAGTCGTAGGTTACGACTGCAACCAGCACGTTATACATCCTAGAGAGATCAAAAATACAGACACATACATAATAATTTTATTATTTGTTGGCACACAGATATTCTAATGACCTACACAACGCAGGAAACTCACAGGCAGACAGGTATATTTGTCTCTGGGTCCAGCTGACATGTACCACCATTGTAACAGTAGCCATCGCATAACTGACAGGTAGAGGCAATCTTTCCATTAGTGCAACTGTCATGGTAAAAGAGAAACACAAATAGCAATCAGTATTTTATTAAATCTGGTGAATTCCCTTATAATTATCTAGCTATTAAAATACTGATTTTGTATGTACAAGATCTACCAATTGCAAGAATTCTAGGTTTCCACTTCGAAAAGCTAGCACAGGCAGCGAGCTTCTTACACAAAATATTTTTAATCTTTCCTTCTATGAAAATTAACTATTATACAAAATAATCACTCAGCAATATACCACCACATCTCACTACATATGCTTTCATTAGGTACAAAATGTCTGTATTACTGTCACAGATACTGCAGAATGAACAAATTTCAACAGTGTGGTAAAACTTGACTGTTTATTTTATTAAATTTTCCAATTTTTCCAAGTGAAGATCCATTCAATCTCCTGCTATATTATGCTTCCCCCAGTGAGGATTGCTCCAAAAGTTGTTTTTAAAAGGCAGGAGCCACCCAAAGGAACTGTTCTGATGTGGCCAGTTCAAGGCTAAGCACCGTGTAAGAGATTTAAAGGATAATGCAATAAAATCACTGTTAAGTATATGATTTTGAACACAATCACCCTCCCTACGCACACTTACTTGCATGCTATGTCATTACTGTCCTTGTTTATTATGCAGTGTCCCCCATGACACCTGATACACCTGTCCACTTCACATTTTGGACCTTCGAATCGTACTGGACAGACACATTCTACTCTTCCATCATCAGAAATAGTACACGATTCAGAATTCACACAGTAATGGTGGCAAACATCTGCAAGCAACATGACAGCTAATTACTAAAAGAGATTAAAGAGTATCATTTAAAAATAATACCACACTTTTCTATGTTTTAAAAGGCGCTATAATAAAAACAAAGCGATCAATGTGTCTGGTGGCTCACTGGCAACTACAAGAATACCCCATAAACAGATACATAATATATTAATGATGTAGTCTTGAGAAGTGAAACAGAAGGATAAACTCATAAGAGATTTTTTTTTTTTCCTCTAGGTGTCTAACCATTTATGGCATCATTCCACATAATATAAAGACTACTGATGAGAAAAGCAGAGTAATGTTAATGTATTTAATGGGACATTGGCTGAATAAAAATCTTTTTATACATTCACATTACCATTAACAGCATTATGCTAAACTGAAATGGAAACAGTATTTTGAAATAATTAAGTTTTATTTTCATTTATTCACATATTAAAATTTCATTAAGTTCTAATAATAATACATAAAGACATAATCCATAAGTTCTGGAAAAAAGTACATACATGCTTATCTCTATAGACTGTGCAAGACCCCATTATCTTATTTAACTGCTTAAATGTCAGCAGGACTGAGATTTCAAGTAGTGAACTCTTTAACTCTTTAGAAGCACCAGTAGCTGTCTCATTTTTTTCATATCACTTTAAAAAAAACAAGTTGCCTGACTGAAGGAGCTTCCAGAGCTACAAAAGGCTGGTATCTTAACATTTAGTGAGATCTTAAGATTTAGGTTCATTTTTATTTATGTGGTAGCAACAACTTTCTTTGTTTTGATTTTTTTTTTTAAAGTCATCATTTAAGCTCCTTAATGGGGCCCAATCATTCAAAATCTCTATTTTTCCCTGTTTCTAATACTTTCTCCAGTTCTGTGTAGTTAACATGTTGCGTTGAGCTTTTGGTGGTGTTCTTGACAGATGGATGAAGTGACTGATATATAAGACGCATCGATTCTGAACTATGCATCTTTATTACCTGAGAGCTAAACTGGTCCACATTAATAAAATATCACCTTTCTGTCAAAACTAAAAAATTCATGTCCTTTAAAGCACAAGATGCGCCTGAGGGTGAGTCAGTAGCAGCATTACAGTAGGGCATTATCAGGCTGGTCACTAGAGAAGGAAAGCTTGGCCAAACTTCAGCCTTGAGTCTGGCAGTGTAAACTCTCAATGTGGCGTTTGGGGACACGTTGTACGCAGCAAATTGGAAACTACTAAAATTGACATATTTTACTGAATGCACTCAAGATGGATGATTTGTGAGGGTATCCCAAAGTGGGAAACATTTTGCTTATGCTTCTCTGCGCTCAGTTTTCCGCCCTCTCAGAGAAGCGTGTCCTGACTGCCATGCCATTGGTACTCACCACGCTGGAAGACTTCTGCTAAAGGACAAAGTTTGACTGTTGGAGGAGTTATTCGTTAGGTTATTCATTGTATGTCTCCACCTCTCTAGGCAGGCTGTAGATTCATCTACTTACGGAATCACTACTGAGCAACCAGAGAGGCTTAAAAGACACTAAATGAAGTGGCTCACTGTTTGCCGTTCCTGAATTCAAGGTACAGAATGGTAATTTGCAGCAGAGGGTCTGTTTTTTGAGCAAAAGCTACCTCAGTTTGAAAGCTAATATTGTGAGACATTTTATGAAAAAAGCATTGCAAGGGGGAAATGTTTCCATGCACATTAGGACAAAAACAACCCCAACCCAAAACCTAGGCATAGGAAGTTCATACTCTAAACCATTATTGGTTTTTAGTATTGATTGAAGTCACAAACACCTTTAATCTTCTGCTATATCTAAAATGTGTATGGTACATTTGGACTAAAATGACACAAAAATAATTCTTTTTTATATTTTTCCCCTAAAGAAAGGGATTTCAGTTTCAGGGAAAGAAACAGCTTGTGAGCTCACTGTAATCTACTTTGAATGATTGTAACTGCGTGAAAACATTTTCTATTTTTTAGGTTTTTTGGGCCTTAAATGATACAAGAAATGAACTTTAACTAGTCTGTATGCTTTATTTCCAGAATTTAAAGTAGGGAGTTATATTCAAATACATCAAATACATGTGTGTATAACAACATGCGCAACGTTAGTAGAATTCTATGTAAATTCATTCACTTATATTTATTTCAGCAGTGCCAGTGCCTTGACACGGAGCGCACATTTCGGTTATTAGCCCTTATGTGAACTAATCACAGGAGAAACTCTGCATTGGGTAATTGGAGACGATAAGTATGAGGAAAATAAGGTCTTTGCAATCTGGCAGTACCGCAAGTAAATGTCTTCTCCCTGCCATAAAAAACACTAATAATATTTTCAGCTTGGGAGCATGAGTAAAATACCTATGCACATTCATGTATCATCCTTTGCATATGAACTAGTTTCAATCACATCATAGAAAGACTGAAAAAGATATCTTAGAGGCAACCAATCTTTGCAATAATGCTATATTAATATGTTGCAACACTCATGCAAAGTCAATGTGATTAATAAAGCAAAAATCATACATATGTGTGAATAAAGCAGAAAATCATAGACGTGAATTTATACTGTAAACCTGTACAATTGCAAAGAATTATTATTGGCCACAAAAAAAAAAAAAAA
>RSEF01000007.1:36213587-36237464 GCA_003993805.1 Himantopus leucocephalus | reverse complement strand
CAAAAAAAAAAAAAAAAGACTGTAAGACTTTTTTTTTTCCTAAAAGTCTTAAGCTTTAAATAAACAAAAGCTTAATTTTATTTTGTATTTTATAATGTGTTTGAGTCTCTGTGTTGTGGCATTTTTCCAAAGTGTCAGCAGACAATCCAAATCTGATAATAAGCACTGTTTAAAAAGTACCCCTAAATTTACATTTAAATTAATTCTTTAAAAAAAAAAAAAANAAAAGAGGATGTTTGCAGAAGCATTCAACTAGAAACAATTTGTTTGGTTTTTGGGTAAGCCTCATGTAAATATTTTTTCTTAATCTGTGTGTCTGTCTGTGCATGATTTATGTACTATACTGTTTTCAAATACCCAATTGTGTTTGCAGATAGTTATTTGTGGATCCATGCAGTTTGTTTAATACCAAGTGGGAGAGAATCACAATTACTGCTGGTTTCCCATTCAAAGGTTTCAATTTATTTCATAGTCTCCCAACTGGAAATACATTCAGTTTGCTTCAGTACAAATCCTATTTAAGATACACACTAACCCTTTCCTTGTTTGACAGACCTTTCACTAAAACTAAATATTTTTTGTATCTTGTAGATAATTCTAAACCAGACCTTTCTAATAGCTAATTTCCCTTCCATTTTGTTTAAATCTAGCCTTCTTCAGCAAATTCACTGAATTATGTACAGAGATGATGGCTTTCACATTTAATGTTCTATTCTGTAACAAGCACTATGACAGTCCTCTATTTTAGAGTCTTATAGTCAAAGCAAAGCAGGAGCAGAAAAAAGATTAAAAAAAACTAATTCTGATCTCAGAAAAATAATCAGTTTTAGCTAGTGAGTCACCACATTGAAGGGACATGAGGAAGAAAAACTGTAATTTAAAATGAGTGTCGAAAAGAAGAAATTCAAAATTATATTCAAATGTCTTGAGTCACTGGAAAACAGGTAATGGTGACCCATGCTAAGAGAAAGCATGGAGAGAAAAGAAAGACAAACGGAGTAAGAACAGAAGGCTTAATGTTTGATAATCATCTTTCCCCTCTCCTCTGTAAAAGAAGTAACAAATTACAGAAAGTTCTAAAAAGTGAGAGGAGCCTTTCTAAAGACTTGGAAACCTGTAGAAAACAGTATCTCAATGAGAAGAGACTGATGGGTCAGCGGAATGAAAAACTATGGAGAACTTGAGATGCAGAGGACAGAACCTAAGTCTTGAGAATTAAACAAGAGTAAGACTTAGAAATCCTGTTTTTCAATACCAGGAGGGGGCAGAAACCATATCAAGGTGATCTTAGACTGCACAAGATGAAGGAATATAGAGGTGTAACACTCAAAGCAGTCGTCAGTATACTGCTTACTGGGGTTAGCAATAAAAAAGAAAGGAAAGGCAGCAGGCCAAAGACACGCGTTGGTGTGCAAAGATAAGGGATACCAGACAAATTCTTTAACTAGCTATGTCAATTCACTATGTTTAGGCATGAGGCATTCCACCAGCATGAGATAACAAACAGGAGAGGTCGGAGTAAAAAATTTTAACGCAATTATCTCATTTCTACTGACAGTCAGCTGCCTTGCACAGCTCCATTGTATGTATTCATTCATGAAAATCCTAAAATAAATAATTCCTAAAAAAGCTCTTTCTTAACCTACACATGGAGATAGATATTGCAGAAGTACGTTCAAAGATCACTTGAATACATCAGATTCCATTCCCTTAGCGGTATGAATAATTTTGGAGCTAAGTTTCCCAACGCATGTCGTAGAAAAATCATTCAAATCATGTTAAACTTCCATTTGATAGGACTTCTGCTATAAATCCATATTTAAGAGTATTATATATCAAGATTTAAGAGTTTGTTAAGATTACTTACAATACTGACATCTGTCTCCCGTATACTCAGGCACGCAGTTGCAAAAGGGCTGGTTCCCAGCAGTGACACTGCAGGTTCCTCCGTTCTGGCAGAAACGATGGCAGACCGTCTGATTGCAGTTTGGTCCCGTAAAACCCAACGCACAGTTGCAAGTAGGCCTCCCTATTCAAAACAAAGAAAACTATTTTATGGTAAAAATAAATTAACTTTAATAATCGGCAATTTAAAGATTGATACACTTATCATAACAGTAGCAAGTCTTAATGCATGAGCCCATTTCTCCAGACACTAATAAAAAAATGCCTTTGCAAACATTGCTTGAATTCAGAACTTCTTAAAACCAAAGTTAGCGCTGTAAGATATGGACACCTCAAAAACTGCACCTATGCATTTGGCACTTGTACATGTATGGTCATTGACTCTCTATTCGGAAATCATTTTAAAAGATGGACTTAAGTAGGAATTTAAGATATGACTAAGTTCTTCAAATGACCTTGCCAGGCCGGGTTAGTCCAGTTGCAGAGGACAAATGTTTGTATGATCAACATCTATTCCTCTTCAGAACACACTCCATTATTCTCAAATCTATAAACTATTACATATAACCACGTGAGTACACAAATATTTGCTAATGCCCTAATAGTCAAACTTTACATAACAATTTTTACTCAAACACAAAGATGTGGTCCTGTTTTGTTATCTTACCTCTCTCATATAATAAATACTGTACCATAAAAATTGCTGTCTTGCATCAGACCAAAGATGCCTGTAAGGTCAATAGTCGATGTTTGAAAAGCAGTGAACACCTCGGGTTGAACATTTGCATAAAATTAACTCCTAGTCTATAGCTTCTTTTTTAAGGGCTTTAAAATAGTGTTTAAACACTGATGCATTTTTCGTGCTGTGATTCTTCCCTGTTCTAATTTTTCCAATTTTTTTCCTTATCTAAATCTCATGTCTAAAGGATTTATAGCTTTGTTACAATTCCACTGTTTTATTAAACGCTTCCACTTTTCCCTGACTTTTTTCTTAAGGCTTATCGTATTTAAAACAAACTTGTAGAGCCCATAAATGTTTTTCCATCTCCCGACTCTGCTTTTATATCTCATTTGTAATCTTCTTTTCAAGTAAATGACCCTATGTGTCCAACTAACCATCTCCCTTCTCACTTCCTAATAATCTATTCTCATTCTTGTTTATCTCTTACAACATGTTAGTTTCCCCCCCCCACACTGTCCTTCCCTTTGTTTTGATTCTGCCTTTAGGGTTTTCTTAAACTTAGGCAGACTTTGACACTTTTCTTTTTCCTGGCTTCCAAGATGGGCAAGGAAACAAAGATTAATCAGGAACTGAGGACACTTCTGAAATAAAGGGGTAGACAAGATGGTCTTTGTTTGAATCATAAGGAACCCAACCCATTGGCACGTACAATCAAGAGCTTCAGTGGGTCACTGCAGAGGAAGGAATAGCTGGCAGGCAAAGACTAGATTGGATAGAAGGAAAAAATCTTCACCGAAAGGGTTATCAAGAACTGGAACAGGCTGCCCAGGGAAGTGGTTGAGTCGCCATCCCTGGAGGTATTTAAAATACGCATAGATGTAGTGCTGAGGGACACGGTTTAGTGGTAACTTGGCAGTGCTAGGTCAACAGTTGGACTTGATGATCTTAAAGGTCTCTTCCAACCAAAACGATTCTATGATTCTGTAAGTCTATGACTCATCGCTTTGAGTAAAGTCAGAGAAATACCATATCGCTGAGTAAGGGACCGCGCATGGGCTAGCAGTAGTCAAAGAGTAAATAGGTATCAAGCAGAACAAAAGGAATGCCTCATAAGCAGACTACAGAAAACCACAACAGTAACACACGTGCTTTACATAAATGGTAAAAGTCTAAGAATTAAGATGGGAGAAACAAAATATCTAGTCCTGAATGGGAACATCTGGCTATAGCAAATTTGGAAAAGGAAGGCAACTAACGGGCTGCTGTAAAACTAATCCACATTTCCTTGATATCTAGTCTTTGCCCATGACAAAATAGGGCTACATGTTAAGAAGTGTTAAAGTCAAACAGATTAGCGTCTTAGCTACATAATGTACTGTATGTGCAATGCAGAAGCCCTTTGGACTGGAATTACAGGCATAAACAGGAAAAACAGGCTATTAAATTTTATTATTGAAAGCCCAATCAAGATAATGATATGACTGTGGAATTTGAAAGAGAGAGAGAAAGTCAGGGAATTCGTTAATGATGAGGAACTCCATTTATCCCTGCATTTACATTTGAAAAACTTCATACCAATGCCATAGGGCAGAAACGAACTTCTGCTTCCTGAAGGGGTGGGATAGCGAGCACACAAGAGAAGCTATGCTTGACTTGGGCCTGACTTAGTTTAAAACATACACAAGAGCCAAAATCCTAAGTAGTCAAATGGAATAACATTCAAGGGTTACTTTTCCAGAAGAATTATCTCTCTTCTTCGTACTTATCTACCAGGAAATACTTACCGCTGCCTGACTTGCTGATGGGTTATGAGCAGGTCCCTTCCTTGCTGTCTTGTGTCTCATTCATTGTTTCCTCATTTTAATATGATCTCTGGTGTAGGTATCCACAACTACTTGCACATTTGCCTCCTGATGTCTTTTACCACAGCTGCGTCTACAACTCTGAAATGTGCAACCCTTCTTTTATTTTTGTTTTGTTTCTTCCCTATTCAGTTGGCTGTCTCATTAAAGTAACATAGATTACATTAAATATTCCATAAACCCCCCAGTTTTAATTTTCTTCTGGTCTACCTTTGTTTTAATACTATGTAATTATTTAATATATTCATTGGAGAATTTTTCAATGCAAGAGAAGTGCCCCCGTTTTTTTTCTCCTCTCCCTCATTCATGAAGAATGATTTACTTATTCTTCTTCCTTCACTTACTCTTCTTACATGAAACCCTTCACATAATTCTTTTCTATATTTTCTATTTTAAGCTATGCTAATTTAAAGTGTTTTGCAAATCATCCTAAAGGCCATGAGATCAGTTAGTCTCTTCCTCTAATGAGTACAGCAGGAACAAAACCATTGAGTTAAAAATAGCTCCAACTAGTTTAATATGCATCAGCCCGGTTATTCATATCTGTCCCCTGTGATCTAAACATTAAATCAAAGATGTTGAACTCAGATGTTAGCACAGACGCTTTTTGTTTTTCCCCATGTATACACTTCGTATTTAAATTTCTGCCCCCAAGCCAGGTGGTTTCACACAGTCCTTCATCTGAATCAGTGTTTCAATAAAAAAGTTAAAAGAATATAGCGATAGAACATAGATCTGGAGGTCTGAAACCAGTTTTTATTATTAATACTCTATTTTTAAAATGATGGGGCGATGATATTTTCTTAGTTTGTAGAAAAGATTATTCTATTCTTTGCTAATGTAGGTTGATAAATATGCCAAACTGCTGACAGTTATATGAAAATTTAATACAGCACAGCCTAAACCCCGTTTTTGTCACTCAATTTAACATGACTTTCAGTAACTTTAATAGTTCATTGTCTATTTATACACAGACTGTTGGCATCTAAAATAATACTAATAATGCCATTTTAATCTGCCTTATTCTCATAAATTATTTCTGATACAAAATGGTTCCAAGAACAGTTTAATGAAACTGCAGTATTAAACAATGACAAACAATGCCACAAGGTTTTCTATCATAGAATCAGAACATTGATTTACGTTTGCAAAGGAAATAGTCATGTTAACCAAGATGGCACAGATCCTAACTAACAAGCTTGTGATCTCATGCACAGACAACTTCAGCATTTACACTGCTTGTGAAGTTTCAGGATTAGAGCTGTACAGAGACAGAAGTAAAATCGTCTCTTAATTCCCTACCTTCACCACCACAGAAATGGTCACAACACACCACGGTATAGAAAAATATTAATAAGGAAAGCGGTTTGGAATGCTAACTGCTTCAAATTCAGGTAATCATCTTTTGGTGCATTTTATGCAAAAATGAGCAAAAACAATTTTCTGAAAGAAAAGATAAAACAAGTTTTACTGTTTTGAGCTCTTCCTTCTTCAGTGCAATCCTCGACTGGATTTCCTGTATGAGAATAGTGTCTTCTCTTTCTCAGCCTATTAGAGATTAGCACCCTAGCTTTCCCCATCCCTTTCTTTATTCTTTCCCCTAACATTATAATCCCAAGAAAAATTTCCTGTTTCAATTACCTATGTTGAAAAGTGTTTGTTAAAGTGTCAAGGAGGACAAGGTGGCAGCACATCATCTCATGTGTAAATGTTCCAGTTTCAAGACCACAGTAATAATACCTAGAGAGCAAGAAGCACATCTTTTTTGATTTGTTTTGTTTTGTTTGGGATTTCTGCATTCTTGGTGATTTAGAATGAACGTGCATCCTCTTTGCTATTTGCTATCTCTAATCCAGTTCTTGGACACACTGAGTTTCTCACTATGTGTATCTGCAAGTGGAAACATCATGCATGTAGTCCCTATATTGATAAGAGTACTTAAAATAATTCTAAATAAAAATTCTAAAGAAAGAAATTGCTGAGAATACATTAAAGTGTGCCTGGTAAGACATACAAAACAAGTAACAAAAATAATAATGAAAATTCTCTGGGGAAATAATGTACTTGAAAGACACTATTCCCTGAAGATTCTTTATGTGGCCTCACTCTTAAAAAAATAAGAATAATAATTTACAGATTTTTTTAATCTTAATTCTAGAACTGATAGAACTTGAAACAAACTTACAAAATTCTCACATATTTTTTCAAACGCTTTGCACAGAAACTGGTAAATTAAAGGAGAATACTTCATGGTGACTCTAGGACATATGAAGTTATTTTGGGCAGTAGGACATGAACAAAATATGTGAAGTTTTTGGCATTAAGATGAAATACAGTTTCCCTCTTTCTTACAAAGAAAAACCTTCTATAAGATGATGATAGGGATCAAAATCCTACAATGTTCAATTAGGTTTTGATGACAAAGACTGTAGTTACTCCTAGTTTGCCAATTTAATTTGCTATGTAATAGCAAATAACATTTCAAATAATCTTCAAAAATAGCTAATAAATATTTTAGTGCACTATGTCTGTAATGTCTAGGTGATTTCTTTTGGGAATCTACTCATATATCTTAAACTCCTATTTACATTTATTTTGTAACGAACAGAACTCTAAGGAGATTAACTTTGATTCATGCTATTGCCTGAGCAACAGAGAAATATTATGTATTTTCTGTGACCACGTAAGGTATTTTTCAATTTTAAAAAAATATATTTTAGGGAAAGAGCACTATTTTTGTAAGCTCTCTGAAAGTTTTGAAAAGCAAGACCATCCAGATGAACACCTGCACCAAGATATAGATTATTTATTTCTTCCAGTCAATGGTAAATTCACTACTAGCAAGGTGTGGTTTTAAGTTGTTATGTGTGAATATGCACATTTACTCTGCATATTTCACTTGCTGTCACTATTAAAGACCACAATGTGGCACTACACCAGCCTACTGTAAGTAATAGGATGTCTTCTGGAGTAGTTATCAGCAGTCTGTGGGAATCACAATAATTCATTTCTGTGTGGCTGAAGAACCATAATTAGCTTTACTGAACCGATAGTAGTGGAGAGAAGCTGTATGACTGTGCATGATTAGCAGGTGAGCTGATTGGGATCAATCCCAACAGATACACATTCTCTCCATGTTGTGAAAGAAAGGGAGAAAAGAACAATCCGTAAGTATATTAGAGTGGTCTCAAAGGCTGCTCTGACCAAGGCTGGTTGTGGTAGTTCTGTTGGCACCATTAGATCAGCTGTGACCAGACTAGACAGACCAGACAGCCTCGACATCGAGCTAAATGCCACCCCTCTCCCCTTCCCGCGGTCCCTGTCCCGGTGACAAGATGACGTAGCATCCCCCTTTGAGACTACTGGGACCGATACGACATTAGCAAACTAAACAGGTTCTTCACTGACAGTGTTTTCAGTATGCACCATTGTGTCCCAAAAGCCACTTGTTTTGCTTATATAATAGAATATAAAATAATGTCTACTTTACATAGAATTATTCTTTGGAGAATATTTCATGAATTTTCATTTAGTGGAAAGACATAATTTTTTACTCATTTTGATACAAAGATCACAATTCTATATGGTTAGACATACTTTTCGTACCGTAAGTGTAGTACAAATATGTATTTATCTAATTTTGTGAACTATTTCAATCTAGTTAATGCATTCAAGACGTGGTAAATTATTGCTCCAACATTTTTGCTTTAAACTGTAAGGGGAAAGGAAGTGCATTTTTATGGTAACATTTAATTTTTTTTCCAAATTCCCATTAATTTGGCCTACCGGAAAGTGTTCATTATTATACCCAAACTTTTAATTACATGTCTCAGATGTGTACTTTTAATTAACTGATGACATTTTCTTTGTTCAATTATTGTAGTTCAATACAACTGTCATAAACTTATAAATTTTAATTAAAGCTGCCCCAATCTCTAGCTATATAATGTTCACATAGGAATTTGCCAAAAGGCTTAGCGCTAAGTAAACCAACAGTGAATAATCCCTGAATTGCCAGTGGGATTTGTTTAACAAATTAACATTTGTGTGCAGATAATGAGGTTCTACAACTTACCACATCCAGCAAAGATTTAGCACAATCATGTTTTAAAAAATGAGTAATACTCTGCAATTTACTTAATTGGTTATCACATTACTATTATATGTTAGGCGGTGAAAAAGAACGGGATTTACACATTCACTAGAACACACGCATTCACTAGAAGAGCACTTTATATGCTGTGTCATTTTATTTAAATCAGAACATGATGAGAGGTTAGGTTTCAGGATATGTCTTCCTTGGTTTTTGAGCCAGAAGCCAACAATAAGGCAATTCCCCGACTCCTGGGGAAGCCTCCCAGCAGCGGGGACGCTGCAGAAGCTCATCTCCCTGTGAGGCTAAATTTACTGGCAGTCCCGAAGCTTTCCAAAGGGCATATGTGTCGAATGACACTCCTGAGATTGACTGCATCGCAGCTGCTTGAGTTGGATAATATGCGAGACTCGGTAAGGGCAATCGGAGCTTCGAAGAAAGACGGAGTCAAGCAAGCCAAAATTATCGCAGGTCATTTATATTTTGCAGACAGGATTTGGATTGGCACTCGTACGCATATGGGTTCAGCAGCTTCCAGAGCAAAAAGCTTCATCACTTTGAACAAAAATAAATTTTAAAAAAAGAGAAAATTGGGGAAAAAAGTGCAACTTGATTGCATCAGTTTAGCAGGACTCTTTGATGAGCCAATTGTATAATGGATCAAAAGTATAAATGCTGCTATATGAGGAACTGGTTGTCAGCACTGTAGTTTGGGAGGTGGTACACACAAATAGCAATGGTGCAGGAGAAGAAATTGAGATGATATTGAGCTGGATTTATTTTAAAATAGTAATGTTATACTTTCCAGAAATGTGAAAGAATTCTCTACCAAAAAAAAACCCCAAACCAAAAAAAAACACCCAAATTGTGCAATGCACCTATTGCTAGTGGACAGGTCCACCTGGTAGGGTGTAATATTATAAATCTAGACACAACATAACACATAAGATCTACAACCATTAAGGAAAAACTGAGAAATTCCTGGCGATAAGAAACCTTTTTATTCCTACACGTAGCAACGTGCAAGAATAAAGTATCGTGTACACTAATGACACTCCTGTGAACCTGAGAAAGCAGAGCAACCCTGCCCTGACGGCTGAGACAACGAGAAGCAAGTGAACGAACGCGGCTCTGGATTTCCCACCCTCGGTCCAAACCAGGAACGGTGTGTGCATCTCCTGCAGCTAAACGTGCCCTGAGGGACGCACTGACTGCCTGCCCCGCTTTGCACCCTGGTATATTTGACCGGAAAGAGGAAACTGTTGTTGCAAAAACACTTGAGGAATTAAGCTTTGTTGACTTAATTACACTTTTCAATACTTTGGGGGCATCCAGTTTAGCTTCCCTCTGTAAGATACATAATGGCTTTAGTATATCATGGATTAGATTTAACTAGGATAAGGGGACATCTCACTGACATGCTAGTTTGTTTCAGAAACACACGATTTATGGCCTGATGTAGATAAGAAATACAGTCCGATAAGAAATAGAGATTTCTTCTTAATAGAGTATTTACAGAGTCCAGGGGCTAGGCATGCGAGGAAGATGAGATGCGGATCAATTTGAAAAATTTATCTGGAATGCTGGATGGAGTCACTTTGGTTTCGAAAGATATATGGTCTTTTTTTCCACATCTCCAGCACATGAAAGTTATGCCACGGGCTTCAAGACACGGCTACCCTCATGCATCGGAAACGGCAGATAGGAAATCTGCTTAACTTGAAACATGGTTATGAAAATTTGATTAAACTGGGAAAGTGGAGACAACATAGCAGAAGAGTATTCCTATGAACAGGTATGCCCAGTAAGAGTCATCAGAACCAGCTCTGCGTTGGTCTTGGCTCACAGAGGCTTGGCACACTTTGGCCATGAGTGGTACAGTAAACTTTAGTAGCAGTTAAAGGTTCGGATTCCCAAAAATGAGGGAGTTGAACAGTGAGATGTGGACTTTGGTGACATCCATGCTGGCTTTAGAATCTGCTCATATCTCTCCTTTACTCACTGGTGACCAAACCTACTACACTAATTATTTCAGCAAGGCTGGGAGATTTCGGAGGCTGGGTTTAGCAGGAAAAAAATAAAAATCCAGGTGAGAGCATAGCTGTGTGAGCACAGCAAGCGTTAGCTGCCTGGTGAAGGAAACACGAGCTGCTGGAGGTGAGTGAGCCCCACGGCTGCTGCCAAAAGAAAAGGATTAAATAAAACCCTGGGGCCTCTGCAGGATTCAGAACTGAGCTAAGTTCTAGGAGCTGAGTTATTAATTTTATGAAGCCTTTTAACCCCACAAAAGTATCAATTAAATGCCAGACATGTAAAGATGTGGGAGTAAACATCCTCTCCTCAGAAGACAAGGAAGTTCTGCGCGTCATTTAAATCACCCGTGACTTACTTTCATTCACTTGCATGTTCTCACTAAACACGTATCGATCTCACTATATTGATAAAAATCTCTGCTTATCATTTGTGTCAGTAGTTCCACCAGCTGTTAGAAGCAGTTTCAAGTATAATTAATCAACTTCAAGTACAAGTAATTCTCATTTTCTAATATTTAGTCATTATTAGTGATGTTAACTATGAATAACATTATTAACCCTCAAATACTCAGAACTGAAAAATCTGCTGTTTGGCATACAACAAATTACTACGTTTGCGTTCGCTTGGATTTTTGCCACCACATCTCAATAAATAAGAGGAGGCTCCAGAGAAGCCAGCAAGTGAAGCTAAATTATTAAACTATATAAGTTAATTAGTAAGGAGTGCTGAGGAAAACACTGAGATGTAAGCCCCCTCTGTCACAGAGGCTAAGATACATAATTCTGCATCACAGGGAGCTCTCTCTGGTTGCGCTAAACAGCCACAAACTCCTGTTCTGAAGTCAATTGCCCGTACTTTTCTTACAGACATCAGGGTGTTGGTCATTTCATCACGCAGGAGAAAATGATTCACACCATCTTCAGCAGCTGATAGGCTTCTGAGAAGAGATGAGCCAGCAAACTCTTCTCCAGCTGTTCGACTTTGAATCAAATATTTCAATATTCCTTGGAGCAGAAAATAGAATTCAATTTCTCCTTTCTCACATAATTACTAAATTTTAGAGTGCTTCTTATCACCCTTTCCCTCTCTAGCCCAAACACTAATTGCATTATACAAGCTACAGCAGCCTACATGTTAGACCAATTGCCAAAGACCTGCGTTTTGACCGTTGGCTTAATCTCCCTGAAGATATAACATGTGATTTCAAATTCCTTGAGGAAAACAAAGGATCTGAATTCTGATCAACCAAATCTTCCTGAGAATTAGATAAGTAAAATGCCTATTTAGTGAAGTCCAGTAAGACAAAGGTAAAAAAGACTGCATTCGCACAACTTTGTAATTTAAGGAAATATCTCTGTGTATGCACCTAAAAATTTAGAGGGAGAATTGAGATAAAGAGAGAGCAACATGTGTGGGGCTGTTCCAAATGTAGTTTGACTGGACCTTACGCTTTACAATTGCATTTCTACGCCTCGGCATGCGCGTCTATACTGAATACTTCCTTACATGCTCCTTTTTCTGGGATGCAGCTTAATTCTGCTAAAATGCTGAGATACGTGAATGAAAAGCACGATTGATTATAAAGTATATGTATGGTACATACTGCTATATTGTGCATCGCTTAAGTACAGACAAAGCAAATGAGTTACAAAGTGAGAAAAAATAACAAACAAGGAACAAATTCCAACATTTAAATTAATGCAGGTATAACAGTAAGATACAGCTGCTCGGAAATATTTACCGAGGAGAGAGGCTCCACAGGTTCCTCCGTTCTGGCAGTAGTTGTAGCAATGGTTAGTTTCACACCTTTCACCGGAGTAACTGGGCCAGCAGTGACATCGAGGATCCCCCTTCTCGTTTATAATGCACTTTCCTCCATTTTCACAGGTTAATTTACAGCTATCGTCTGCAGCAAGAGCACACACACAATTGGTTTCAACAGTTTCATGTCACTGGCAAAACAGAACCTGTTTGCATCTTAAACAGATCTCTATGAATGGGGGGGGGAAATATCACTTTTCAAAATGGAGAAAGTAAATTATCACTTCTGTTTCCACAGTGCTAGAGAAAAAGAGACACTTAGGAGACCGTAAGCCCTCACTGAGAGCTGGAGAGGTGGTGGGGGCTGCGCTGGCCTGTACAGCAGGGCTGTCGGCTCGTACCGTACCTAGTTGGGGGCCTCTGCACGGCAGTTATGCTTCATCCAAATGATGTCACAGGGAAGTTGACCTCCTTAGGATGTAAGGTAGTAATGACAGTATGGGTTCTTGCTTGAAACTATCATTCCTAATTAGTTTAAGAAATGAAAAAACGCATGGTGGTTTCACCTGGAGGATCTCAGAAAACTTCCCAGACGTTTTCTGGTGATTTCAGCCTTTTCCTGTTTGATTTTTTGGAACTGTCTTCCAATCTCTATTAACTAACACCCTTCTAAACTAAACCCTATCCAAAAATATTTAAAAGGCAATCATTCAGCCTTTAAATCCTCCTCAGAAATTGATATTTGCATACTAACTT
Organism: Himantopus leucocephalus; assembly: GCA_003993805.1. NCBI lineage: Eukaryota > Metazoa > Chordata > Aves > Charadriiformes > Recurvirostridae > Himantopus > Himantopus leucocephalus. The sequence continues at coordinate 36,224,371 of RSEF01000007.1, read as the reverse complement.
GTCGCTCCTAAACCAGGTTTTCTGATTTATTCTTATTCTCGTCTGGTCAGTCTGTGAGATCACTGAGAAGAGATACTGCCTGCCGCTCTGCATTCATCGAGTGCTTATGGCAGCAGTGCCACCGTCTTAGCGGTGAGGTATGAGGTGACACAAATTCTGATTAGGCCAATCTTTCTATAAAGCTGTTCTGCAATTAGAGTTGTGCCTGTCTTGGAAACACTTTGAAAAATAAATCTCTATTCATTTCATTGAACGAGATATAAAATCATTCAATGATACCAACAAGAAATTAATTATAGACTAGCATGCATACCATGCTCAAACATCCAAATAATTGTAATCCTAAAGAAACCGACGAGCACCTTTCCAGCCAAAATCATGCTTTCAGCAATAAGACCCTTTATTTCTCACATAGCAAAACAAATCCTGTGAAGCCAGACTGCTGCCTAACTAATCCAGCATCTGAACCTACATGGCTTTTAACAAGAGAGATACCACTCGCACTGAGAACTCTTCAGATGTTTTGCTGAATTAATTTATTGCAGTTTAACAACTAATGAAAAAGAGTCAACGTTCCCATTTCATAGAATGGTTTGNCTATTGTAGTTTAACAATTAATGAAAAAGAGTCAACGTTCCCATTTCATAGAATGGTTTAAGTTGGAAGGGACCTCCGAGATCATCTAGTTCCAACCCCCTGCCATGGGCAGGGACACCTCCCCCCAGCCCAGGTTGCTCCAAGCCCCATCCAGCCTGGCCTTGNATGGGGCAGCCACAGCTTCTCTGGGCAACCTGTTCCAGTGCCTCACCACCCTCACAGTAAAGAATTTCTTCCTGATATCTAATCTAAATCTACCCTCTTTCAGTTTAAAACCATTATCCCTCATCCTATCAGTACACTCCCTGATAAAGAGGTCTAACATTGATAGACACAGGCACACCAACTCCTTTTTTTGATGTTTAAATAAATACATTGCATTATAAGAGTAGAATTTAGGAATGACGGATATCCTCTAGCGGAACAGTTCTCTCCAGCAGGGACTCTGCAGAGTCCAGTAATATAACTGTGCTTACGCAGCAGCCTTTTCTTTGGATGCACCCTTTCCCACCCATGGTACGCCCGTCCTCAGCAGGGTTGGGCTGCCTCCGTTCGTGGCCAGAGCTGAGACGATGCAGACATGTAACCTGGGATCAAACCTATTTAAACAAAACTTCTGGGAACTGATCATCTTTCAGGCAATTGCACCTCTCAAATGAAGCTTAAACTAGACAACAAATCTGAAAGTTATTGTGGAGGACTGACTGGCACATCATTATTTCAGATGTTTTACACTGAAATATGAAATACTGTACGCGCTTAAATTTTTTGTATCCACTCTGGACACATACATCTGCTGTAACAAAGGTACTTTGTATTTGGGAGTTTGAGAATGCCTCAGTGTTTTATTTATTTGGGTGGTTCATTAAATCCTTTGATGTTCCATGAACCATTCTTCAGTTACTCATTATAGAAGTTGTTTAAATGGATAATGTAGCATATCTTATTGGAGAGAAGGTCTATTTTTGTTTTGCTTATCTTATCTGTTTTACTTATCATTAGTCATGAGTTTATAGAGCAGAACTTGGTAAAAATGGAATAAATAACACTAAAGTATAGACAAGTGCTCATTTTTATGAACCTTTCTTATAGCACATTAAAAACATGTCATATTTCTCTTCTAGAGCAATTCCCCAGAATTAAGATATAAAATTTGAAAAAAATATGGAGACTAAGACAGACTATGAATTCAAGAGAAAACAGAGTATCAAAAAGCATATTTAGAACCATAAAACATGAACTACAAACTTGAAAGTTACCCTAACCACACCGAGAAATACATGCCCTCATATTTTCAGGAAAATAAACCGAGCCAAAAATTGTCCCCAGTAATGATTTTCTAATCCACTTGTCTTTCAAAGATGGGGACATTCATGTCTTATACTATTAAAATGCAACATATGCTACAACTTTATACAATGGTCAGCCAAGAAGGTTCCTGAAAAAACACAGAAGCTCGTAATATTTGGTGTCATCATAGGATTATTAAAATTCACTACTCATTTTGTTCTCTGTAAAACATTTTAAATTCCAGAGTTTTAACACAAATCTAAAATGAAACAGAGAAAAGTTACTACAACAATTTTGGACTTGAAATAAGCTAAGAAATAGGTTTGAAAGATGTAACGGATAAGCCAGTTTTAAAATACTGTGTTAGACTTTAACAATATAGGGGTTTAAATGCTGATGCTTTGCTGTCTGAAGGTAAATACAAGAATCAAATTACTCTTGCTGATTCACATCAACTGAGTACAAAAGGGGATCAGATGCCTTTGTGTGGGAGACAGGAGCAGAACAGTCCCACAGGAGAAGACAGGAAGACAAAGAATACAGGAGAGAAACACAGAAGAATTGTTATAAAAAGCTGAATACTCTTTATTTGAATTACTGAATAAAGACCTCTGAAGAAGAGCTGGGAACAGCTCCAGTAAGAACCCCCTGTTGGAACAAAGTTAGGAAAAAAAAATAAAAAATTGGAAAAAATTCTATCTGGAGTCAACGCAATACTAGTCTGAGCTTGCTGGAACTTGGACTAAAAGACATCTCAGCTGCTTTTTTCACTTCTGAAATGACAGAAATAAATAATTTCACGTGTTATTCCACTCCTTGTCTAGCTACTGGAGCTCTCTAACATGAAAGAAAGGAAAGGGTTACAGGTCCTGTACTTTTATGTATTCACTCCTAGCCTGGTTATTTAGTCTTCTGCTGCCTCGATTTGCCCATTTCAATCTTAATATATCTTTAATAAACAATCAAATAAATTTGATTTGCAGTTTTTCTTACGCTTTTCTTCCTGTTATGACTGTTTGACACAAACATTAATGGACTTATGGCTTATTTGCTCCACCTTTGACTCTTTCCTTTAACTGAAAGTAAAAGGAATATCTTACACGGTAGAAATACTGATAAAGCAGCAAAACAAAGCTCTGTGAACTCTACTGGTATTTTTTCCTTCACCCATTCAATTTTTTGATATTCCATCCCTCTTCCCCAATCACACGCACACATTGGCATTTCTAGAACAACCCTTTCTTTCTTGAGAAAAATGCATCTTACTTTTTGCTGTTTTTTTCCCCTTTGAAATATCCACTGGTTTACAGACTAGGAAGTTAAATGGAGAGATGACGCTACAGAGCACAAGGTTCATGAACTACATCCTTTGGGACAGAACAGTTTCCCTCCCTGCAGTGGAAAATCCTCATCTCATGGGGCAGAAAGGTATTTGTTCCTGCCAGTCAAGGGTGTAGCTCAGCCTTTACTGAGCTGAATGCACCTATTAAAGACAGCGTACAGAGTTCTAATCTTATGGCAAGGTTTTAGAAATCTTCCTGCCCCTCCACATGAGGGTCTTACTATCTGCCAGTTTTCCATTTGCTGAAATTTATCAGAACAAGTTGTTATCCCCAAATTTTGTCTGAATGCTGTAAGACAGACCCTCCTTTTTTTTTTTCCTTCCTGGGGTTTTTTTTTTTTTTTTNGTTTGCTATATACCATTTTAAATGGAAGAGAAGGGCTAAGAAGAGAATGCACAGTGAGAAAAAACTAACCAACACCTGCTGTAATGTAATCCATTTTCTTCTATTCTGGGAAAAATCAGTCCCAATGGTAACCCCTTTGTAAATACAGAAGATACAGCTGTAAACAAAAGATTCTTCTCAAATCAGAAATAGCTTTCTGTATTTGACCTGGTTCTACTCGATAGCTAAAAAACCAGCAAGCAGGACAGAAATCAAGAAGATAGCATGGATTGAACTGCCATCGCTTTTGCTAGTACAGCTCCCTGAGGCAGACTTTGTGGGTGGAAGAGAAGGTATATAAGGGATTAACCTCTACATCCCCAACCAGCGCACTTGGTCCGCCTGCAATCTCTGTGTGCAGTGGGCAAGTCCCCACAGAAATGTGCTGAAGGAAACCCCATGATAAATTACATGTTTCATCTCTGTTCAGAAGCAACATCAGATCTGAGTCTTCGTAATTTTTCTCAGCCTTTTCATCCAGCCAAGAGAGCACAAATATTCCCTTCTTAAAATGAAAGTGATAAACGTGCAGCTCCAGAATGGTGAACTCCTGGAAGCGTTCATTACTCTTGCTCATTCAGCTGTGGTACGCACCATCTTCCTCCAGTGCAAGTCTAAGTGTTTTCATCCTCTTTCTCTTTTAGCTTTATTGTGCGACAGACAATTAGATACAATAAACCTAATGGATGCAAATCCAGTGGTCTCTTTTAGGAAAACGAAGCGGTATTCTACCCATTTGAAAACTAAAAGGTAGCTTCTAAACTGGAAAAGTCAGGCCTGCTATAGTCAATAAATAAACCACAAAAGAACTGTGCTCTGTCAATCATAATCACCTAGGGAGAAATGAGATTGAAGCTTACCGAAGAACACACAGGAACTTGCTTTCATTTTGTTATGAAAACATTCTGAATGATATAACACACATATGTTGTAACAACTCCGGCTTGAAAAAGCCAAATCAAACCCCAGAGCTCTTTCCCATCAGTTGTGTGAGGTGCTGGTGAAACAGCTGTCTGAAGCAATCTGGATTCAGTCTTACAGAAAGCCCCTGAGGATTCAATATCTAGAATCCCTCACATAGGACTTATGAAGAAAAATCAACTCAATGGATCAAGCCAGTGGAAATATTATGCAGAATTTCAAGAATTACCTCAATTTCTTTTGTTAAAAAAAACCCAAAACAAACAACAATCCAATGAACCAGAATCTGAGTCAGTTTTTTAGTCACAAGAAACAGAGCAAGACTGAGATCACCTCCCAGTCCCAGTCACCAACCTGAAGGCAGACTGACTGGTAAGATATTGTACAAAGCGCGTGAGGCATCTTTGCAATAGTCAGGCAAAAAAACTACCAAAAACGAAGAATGGCATACTAATGTTGAAAATAACCATTATTTGTTGGAAAGCGTTTTTCACAAGGATGAAGACATATGCACTGTCAAAACAGAATCTTCAAACGCAGACTCTCCCGGGAGCGCTATTGAAGATGGATGGGAACTGGAGATGGCTGTCCCGTTGTGACTCTGCCAAGTTATGGAAATCAACTACTGGCTTTCTTACTACATTTCAAAAGCACCAGAGCACTTAAAGACACTAAAAAGTATTATGAATGTTCAATATACTACTGTTTGTAACTTGAATTATATGCTATTCAACAAGTACAGTTTAGTAACACTAGTTGTTGATATCCACAATTAATACTTATTTGTGAAACTAAAAGACTTCTTACATGACTTGGAAGAGCTACTGTGCAAGTACAAAACAACCAGTACACCTCACTTCTGTTGCTACATGAATGGCGTCCACTAAAAGAGACTTAAAAAGTTGAGCTTTTAGATCTGTTAATATGTGGTACTGCTTTTTTGAACGCATAAAATATAATGTACATAATCTGTTTACTATTGTGGTTAAACCAGTAAGAAAACCAAATGAATACATCTGTTAAAAAATGTTTCACAGATACTCATGTCTCAAATTAAAATCTTCTGGATTTTATTCTTTTGTGGACAAACTAGAAGACCTCCAAAATCAACAGGAATATTTCAACTGACTGAATCAGGATTTTATTGCAGATCAACAAAAAAAAATTACTATTTAACCTCCCTTTCTATTTATATCATGTCAATCTTCTACAACATACAGATTTTGACAGTTATGTAAGGCAGGGATTGCTGTTTTGGGTTACTGACATTCACAACTATGCCAAAAATGCTCTGAGACAATGAAGACAATACAACGTTAGATTTAAGCAAGCTGAATGTTCACAGTTGGGAATATTTCATACACATTTTCTAGCTCTTCATCAGAAAAGGAAAGGAAGACTACAGCTCCTATTTTTTTTTTTTTTTTTTTNTTTTTTTTTTTTATTCCATACTGTATAACTTCCTAAAGGAAAAGATTCTGGTTTAGAACTTCACTTCCAATAAGAAAAGACATTTATTGATAATCTACACAATGCCTTTTGTTTGCAGGCTATTAGTGACCTATTATCAGCAAGTGGATTGTCAGCCAGCCGTTAATTATAAACCCGCATTAATTCAAGATGCTGGTCTTGAGGTCAGCTCTGATCTTGCCAGGAGTCTCTGCTGATCCTTGGAAGCCTAAGTGGAGTGTCAGCATGTGACAAACATTTAGCATCCTCTTCCTACTTTTTTAAAAAAATTCAAAATAGCCCAAAAACATACACTTGTTATTGTGCTATGATACTAAGGCTTGTTTCAATTCATAATTTATAATCTGTGAGGCTACAAAACCTGCAATCTACTATTACAAAACTAACATATAAGAAAAAAATGTACAAAAAAGCCTATGCTAGACATAAAATATAATTGTAATCATAAAACTAAGAAACACTTACTTCGCAGCCCTTTTAAAAGGCATAACAGATACTGCAGTTGTGGGAAGATACTCAAAATTATCAATATATTAAAAATGCCTCTCTAGGAATTTTCTGTCTATCCATAAAAATTTACAACCACCAGTGAAATAATTTAAAAGCCTCTTCAGATCTTTCTCTAATAAAAACATACCTTCCTGAAAACTCTACCGGCGCATAATCCTTTTCCCCACCAGTAAAACTGTAACATTACTGAAATTACGTGTTCAAATTACTACCAATCACCAGTGAAAACGAATATTCTTTTACGTGTCCTTTCTTCAACACCTAAGTAGGAACTATGGGTCATTTTAAATAATTTTTAGGTGGTACTGTATCAGCAGAAAATCTTGACAAGCGTCCATCTCAGATGAACAAAGAGCTGACGCTTGGAGGGGCAGGGAGGGTGAGTGCTCTGTGAAGACAAAGGGTCTTCAGACTTATTTGTCTCAAGAGTTAGAAACCTTGTCCACTACACTGACATTTTCTATTTCATCTATTTCAGTGACATCACTTCTCCCCTAACAGTGGAAATTGTTGTAAAACAGCTATAAACTACTTTATAGTTGTATTCAGCCAAGGGGGTACAGTAATAAAGCGTTCATTTACTCTATTTTTGCTAGAGCATGGTGTAGTACATATAAAAGTTGGTACTATAAATGCATTGCATACAATGTACTCCTACAAAAGCAAAACCAATGAATGGGTTTGTTATCTAGAACAAGTTTTCTAATATTGTTTTACTCTCTAAAGTACTCTTAAATTTCTTGATACAGAAAGAGGAAAGCTGCTAGACAGGATAGCTTTATTAATACCACATCATAAACCAATAAAATACAGTTACGTTAATTGAAAATTTAGACTAAGCAGTATAAATAGGTGAGATTTTCTCCACAGAATGATGACATTTCAGGCAAATTAATTTAATTGCTAAATCGAGCATTTGAAGTACTGAGGATCTCACCAAAATAAGTATCGCTTACACTTCTGAGCCTGGACTCAAACATTAGAAAAACATCCTAATACATTCTGACTTCTCATGCACATAAGAAATCCTATTCTATGATTTCTAGAACCTTTTAAAATTCAAGCTGACTAGGAATCCATTCCAGATGTCTGACCACCTTAGGTTCGTCCTCAGTTAAAGTGGGAAACATTTTAGAGTACTTAATAATCTTCTTCTATGGAAAAGAAGAATTTTTTCCCCCTAAAATATAGCAAGAACTTAGCAGTTCTTTTACCATGAAGTCAGGTTTCCTGTGTCTTGATATTAGTCATTATAGATGTTACTGAAAGATATAATTTTAGATAAAAATATTTCAGTTGCTTTTTCTTTTTTGTCTGTTCCTTCAAAGTTATTTGCTATGTTGCTCTTACTGCCTTTTGACTATCGCTGCAGTCTAAGCAGAGGTGTTTCTTGATGGTCTTTAAGGTGCTTTTTTTTCTCCTGAATGGTTAATGTTTAATTTGGAATCCAAAATGCTTCAGAGCTTTTCAAACTTCTTTTGGTCGATATATAGACACTTTCATTTTGAAATATCATCTTGTATCAGTTCAGCTGAAAGCTCATTTATCATTTTGATGAATATAAACTTTTTTTTTTTAATCAGGGATTTTGCTTCTTCATATTTCGTTTCCATTTCGGATAAGTAATATGCATATTGAACAACATCACAAAACTCTTGACTCGCAGACAGCCTAGCCTTTTGCAATGACAACAACTGAGCAGTTGTTTATTTTCTGGTTCTCATGCACTTTTCAATACCTACCTAAGAGGCTCTGATCAATGCATGTTCCATTCACCAATGATTTTCCTTCTGGACAAGCACATGTTGCACCAGAAGGGTTGAGTAAACAAATGAATTCACATGTCAGGTCCAAGCATGGATTAGGCACTGTTTAAAAAGACAAAATATTAAAAATATTGTTGTGTTTGGTTTTTTTTTTTTTAATTTTGTAATACACTGTGCTCTAGAACTAGGAAAAAAATAAATAATCAGATATAAAAATTCTTATACACTTCCAGTTTCCAGGATATCAACAGCCCGAAGTCAGTGAACACACTCACTCAAATGGCAGTGAGAGACTCACATCAGGACAGAATTTATTCCCATAACAAAAAAATGCATTGGTAATACAGAGTAAAACCCTTCATCTGGTTGTGGCTGGAGACATTTGTATTCAGCTCTCTTCTAATTTTTTTTTATACCTCATTTACAGCGCAGGTACACAAGGCAAGCGTTTGTCCAATGTCCTTTCAAAGGAGACAAAGTGCATCAAAAAATCTAAATTAAACTTATATAAAGAAATATGACTGAATCTATTTTCAGTTTGTACAATCAAGCTCTGTTTTACATTTGCACAACTTGGTTACATTTTTTTTCCCCCCCTGAGGTGAACTTGCTCAATATTGAGTTTAAAGTAATTATGCTTACTCACAGTCCATTTGTTTGTAGCGGTGAAAAATCAAGGCACTTTTTGCTTTATCAACATCCACACTTAGATATTCTACAAGGCTCCTGCCAAATTTGTGTACTCTAAATGCACCATTTTTAGGACCTGCTCCATATATGTAATCTTCAAAAATGTCAATTCTATGTGGATGCAGTAAACCTTAAATAAAAATTAATAGTTAATACAAATATATGTTCATATTCAAATAATAAACAACGTTGTTTTAATAATAAATTCAATTGAATTATTGCAACTACCACGTAAAATTATTATTTTTCAGACAGCTTGTTTTGTACCCGGTTTGCCTCTAAAAAAGCATCTTCTTCAAAAGAACTCTTCCCATACTACAGTAACTGAAATCTCTAGCTTTGTGTTAGCTTTCCACACAATTCAGCCTCAGAAACTGGTTGAATATTGAAAAGCAGGGAAATCCCACAGTAACAGCTAGCTAATTAGAACATACTTAGGAGCAACACTTTAGCTAGAAGTATGTGACAAGAAAGAGACATTATTTTGCAGTACATAAAAGAAACTATTCTGACAAAATGTTTTCTTCAGCTCCTTCTTAACATGTTTGAAATGCTAGCTTTCATACGACACTTATTTTAATTCATAATTATAGTAAATTATTACAAAATTACTTGCTAAGCCTCTACCAATTCCTCATTTTTAAGAGCTACGAGTGCCTATTAGATCACATAGTTGGATTTCCTACCCACAACTCTCTAGAATTTCACATATTTCCCCCTGTATCTTGACTAAAACTTCTTCGCCAGAGATGCATCTCTTTTTGATTTGAAGCCATAAAGAAACAGAACCTATCATTCCTTGTGATACCTTGCTCCTACTACTATCCTCATTTACTCTAAAAATGGTCTTATATTACTTTTGCATTTATTTAGTTTCTTTCCACTGTTTTTCCACTCTATTAATAATTGCTACTCAGTATTTTATTTCAATAAAAATATTTATAAATTCAAATTCATTATTTTATGCTTGTTTAATTAAATGGGTCAAAGTTTTTAGTCTCATTGCAAAGCAATTTCTAAACTCTCCCAATTTTCCTTTGGTCCTATTTCTCTAATTTTTCCATAGTTACTAAAACTGTGAACAGGAGACAGCAGGTGACACTGCATTACTGATCCTGTGTTTCAGTATTAAATGTTACATACGGAATTTAAAAGGTCTCTACATTCCACTTCCCCCTTTATAAACTCCCAATTTACTGGGTTTGGCACAGTGTAGTATAGCCCTTCCATGCTATAACATATTTTGAAAGACATCACCTCAAATGCCTTTTATTCTGTAGCAACGTTGTGCCTTTTTTCTCTTGAAGAATAACCTCACGTTTATTCTTAAAATACAAACGACTATTGAGACACATTAAAACAAATGCAGGATACTCTGTCAGTCTTCGTACCAGCCACGAGGACTAGCATAAGCACTGAGTATGTATTTTGTGATAGATAACAGCCCAGCCACCAGGAAATACTATAACCAGAGGAGGTGCAGGCAATGTTATGAGGAGGAGCTACTGTCTTCTAAAATCTTTTGTCAGGCTTCTGCATGGTACGGTACAGCGTTCCGGGAGGCTGTAGTCAAATCCCTGCACTCAAAGTGATCCTTCTTGAGATGACTGCTTCCGCGTATATTGATCCAAATTGTGAAACACAATGCTATTAAACCAGAATAAGATTATTTAAATCTAGTCCTGCTCAATTTGGATTATGAGAGATTTTTCCTAGTATCTTCCAGATTCCTTCCAGATCATTGGCTAAAACACTCAGTAGCACTAGATGTAATATCATCCCGATGAAACTCCACTGCCAATTGCCCACTAAG
>RSEF01000007.1:36198282-36213487 GCA_003993805.1 Himantopus leucocephalus | reverse complement strand
AAAATGGGTCATGAAGAAATCATTTGTGGTTTCAAGACAGGATGCTGCTATTTGAGAGACACATTTCATTCTGGATTTATCATTTCCTTTGTCATAAAAATTACTTTTATGTCGCCAATGGAGTCTTAATGGTAATTCACAAGATCTCAACATTTACTGTCAAGCTTCAAGATAGTTCTGCAAAATACTGACATAATTAAATTGTCGCTTCTTTGAATACTTAAACCTTCTTTTATACTATTTTGCAGTGTATACAGGAAAGTAACTAGAATAGGCTGTGAGATTTCATATGCATTCTTAAAAAAAATGTGTCTCACTGCTAACTGCTGTTCCCTTAATTGATTTTGCTTGTTCAGTGCTATTGAAGAAATCATATTTTAGCTGATTATGTATAGTCCTTTGGTACTGCTTTGTAAAATCATCATGTTAAGCTTTGTTACCGAAGTTCAAGTCATATTAAGATGTGTCATTTGAAAACAGAACTAAGAATTTTGATTAGTAACTGCATATGAATAACCAGAATACGTATTTTTAAAAGTTTTTTTGTTTTGTTTTGCAAACTGAGAAACTAGAATTCAGCCAACAAATCTACACTGAGTTAGCAAGTGCCATGTAATGAGGAAAAATGGATAAGCTGTATACCTGTAGGTCTCTGTAAATTCTTTTGAACCAATATCCTTCTCAGAGTACCATCCATAGATGATTCCTCTATGTGGGAGCGATCCCCAATAACTGTCCAGTACATCATCCTAAAATATTAAACATAAAAAACAAGCTGGATGCCTATACAGAACCTCAAAACACTTCACTGATACCAGTGAAATTGTGAATTGTGAAATTTCCTCCCTATGTGAAAGATGGGAGATAACTGATCCTAATTTATACACAGGTAAATTGAGCAGGAAAGTTCAGTAAATGATTTGGAAAAGTTTAGACATTTGTAGATGTAATTTTATTTCTATTTCTCTACTTTAGATTTTTGATTGAATTTCCAAAACAGAGTAACGTTGAAACATACATACCCCTTTTTAGGATTTACAGCAATTGCGTATGGTTCTCCTGCCATGCTTGTAAGGAGTCTTGTACAGTTAGGTCCGTTCAGTTGACCTACATTGATGGAGTACCTCAGACTAGTCCAATGAGTTGTATAGTAGCTGAACCAGTGCATTCTGGAATGATCAGTCCAGTAAATATTTCCAGCAACCCAGTCAACAGCAATGCCTCTAGGTCTTTTGAATTCTGGACACTAAAAGGAACAGATGTTAAAGTCAGATTTATGGAAATGATCTTTCACAGCAGCTGCATAGACACAGATTTATGTAACTTTTTACAGTTAAGTAACTTTTACGTTTAATATGGTGAAATATTTAAAAACACTGCGTTGGAATGACATAAATTCCACCTGTAGGTGATGAGCTCTAAGTGATCTGCTAGCAGTTCCATTCAATGCAGAACAAGACAATGGTTCAAAACTCAAGTCTAAGGCTACCTACATTAAGACTGAGGCATGAACTACCTGAACTATTGATACTGAAGCAAATAATTGTTACACACTGTAATTCAAAAGGAAAGGAAAAGGAAGAATTAAGATTATACAGCTATTACACTCCACGCAGAACTATGGTATGACTTCCCATCCCAAAGCCCTCAGTGAAAATGGTGCTTGAGACCATCTTGAGATACGGCTGCTCAGCAGTCTGCCAGGGATAAATAAAATTACTGCATTTAGAAAACTGCATAAAGTTACCTCTGTATTCTGACCAATACTAGTATGCAATCATAAGGAAATTTTTAAATGTTTCTCTTCCCTCGCTGTTAACTGTTCCTGTGTTCCACCAACAATTAAAACTAGACTTAGTACAATACTCAGCTTAACATGTAAAAGAGGTTTGACTGATTATAACTTTAACATTATAAACTGCAGTATCTCTGTCACGATTTCACAGTTATCCTTAAGGCCTAGATCCTACAGAATGGTCCTAAGGATAGAAATTAATATTGTAAATAGGAGACCTATATGAACAAATTTCTCTAAAGTTTACTAGAATTCCTGCAGAGAGGAGAAAAATCTGTAAAATAGGACTACCCGACTATTTCTAACACGAATGCAGCATATCATAAAAAATTCAAGACCCACATGAGCTAAGTACAGATGCAACTGTTTGCCTGTTTACCTATAATAACATCAAGTCAAATTACGAACAAAAAAGTCTATGCCTTGACAAATGCAGTAATGGAGTGCTACTAAGCTACATAACTAAAAATCAGGAAAGAAAATCCTAAAATAACTTGTTTTCCTCAGGTGTCAGAGTTCCCTAATACCACAAGACATTTGTAGACTATTTTCATCATAAAATAAAGGTCATTTCATTCTCTAGGTGAAATAATAGGACTGCAAGGGTGAATTTAGATAGTTCATCGTTCATAAACCTTTAATTCTGCAAAATGTCATAGAATGCATGTCCAAAAGACACTCAGAACCCTGAGTTTCTATTTAGATGAGTGTTACAGCAGAAAAATCAATCACCGCATTTACAAAACAGTATTTCTTTAAAAACAGGGTCATGGTGATTTTTTTAAAGTTAAACAAAGTAATGTATCATAATTCTTTGTTAGGAAATGATGATACAGGCAGCACATGCTTCCAGAAATACCACAAAAAATAGACTTTTTTTTTTTTCCCCCAAGAAACATAACATTTGCATGCAACAGCCTTTGTTTTTCCTTTGTTACATTATCCAAGCAACATTCATGTAAAGGACAAGATACCCCAAAATGTGGGGATTTGCAGATAAGCCTAATTCTATTTTTAATCCAAACTCCTTTTAATTCTGGGTAATATTCAGGCACCTGTGTCAAGAAGCCTCTCATACCTGGAGATCTCCAGTCACTGATTTGGAGACTGCAAGGGTTAATGGCATTGGCCTACAAGGCTGGAACCAAATGTTCTTCTAAAAGGAGAGTAGCTATCATGGACAGCACAGTTCCTTGCCTTTTTTTGGACTGTTTGCAGTAAGACTGCTTCTTTTGGAACCTGGTAAGCACATGATGGGAGTTACCACGCACAGTGAAAGATGGCTCCCAAGAAGCTGGTGGTAGAAGCAGATGAGAAANATTGCTTGCTAACACTGACCCTTTTCCATTTGTCTTAACTATACGGTAGTGAAATTCCAGTAATGCTGGGGTGAGTGTTAAGGATCAAATGAACAAGGAGATAACGAGAAGAAATGGAAAGAAAGCACCTGGTACAAGAGATTAATAAAAGGGAATAAAAGCCACTAGCTGATGCTACGGCTGTGTAATTCTTAGTTGTGTTCATTAAGTTTCAGCCTAGCTACATCCTATTTCTGATGTCTTATGCATCTTCTCATACTGTCTAGGAAAATTACTGTAAATGAGCTTTTACCTAATAGCTTATTTGGATTATGTTAATTTTAAAGAATGATTTTGCATACAGAATGAAGATGAAAATACAGGAACAAAATGACATTAATATTTTCTACAGTCATTTTAGCCCACTTTGATGCTAAATACAACGTACTACAACTTATTAGACAAATTGGGGTTTGAAGCCTAATCGCCTTTAACAGTATGGTAGTCTCTGCACAACTGCAGTCCATGTCAGCTTGATGACTCTTCATCAGAACTACTGTGTATTGGGGGAAAAAAAAAAAAAAAGAAAAACAAAGAAAAAAAGAAAAAGAAGCTGCAGTAATGCAGCTTGGATTCGGAAACCATTTTAATATAATGGTAAATTACAGAAGAATTGTCAACCCCCAGAGTTGAGTTTTGACTAGAGACAATAAGTTACACATGCAGCAAGAACCCATCACCTTGCAACGCTTAGCATTTTAGCACAGGAAGACCAAATTACAAATCTAATTTATATCATAAGCCCATGTGAAGCAATATTTTCCCCTATTTACTTTACAGATGGTTTTGGTATGGCATTGCTATGGAATAAAGTAAACCAATGATTTATTGTTGCTTAAAATATCTTAATTCAAAAAATACATTATCTCATGATACATTATTAGAACAGAAAAAATACATGAGAAGCAATAATATTAGAAAACTTTTAGACTTTTACTCGTGGAAACAGAAAATTTTCCCCAACAGAGGAGCGGCCCAGAAGGTGTAATGGTTCACCAAACCACCATTTGCATTACATAAGTTTGATCGTTTAAAAATCCCAACCAGCTGATTTCAGAAAGAGAGGGTCTCCTAAGTACATCAAATTCATCTGCACAGCGACATAGCTTTAAGGTAAAACCATAAATTAATGATATTTAGAGAAAACAGCCTAGAAATTGTTTCCATTCACAGCGAGGCACTGAATTGCAACATTGGGAGTATTGGGATATATCACAGGGGTGGTTAAGGGTCCGTGTTAAGCTCTCAGAACAGCGGGGCTGGAGCAAGCTGCTAATATACTGACTGGATACGTTACAAACCCTATGTTTTCCATCCTATTATATGGTACAATTATTTTAATGTTCAGCTTTGTGTCCTTTTCCATGAAAAACAGCACTTAAGTGGCAAGTCACTCTGTGTTGAATATGCACCTCACATAACTTCTACGTCTCTCTCCAAGGATTATACCTGTAAACAGCTGCACCAGTTGTCACCAATTCACTTATACCATCTTAACCTGATTGGAATGCAATCCTCTCCCGCATCTGTCAATAAACTCTGAAGAGTTGATATTTACTATTGCCTTTAATGCTTCAATTTGTACCAAGCTTAAACCTCTTTTCACAGAAAAATATAAGAGATACTTAAAGCTATTCTCTGAGGAAGGCTCTTGATATGCTAATTCCACGGAGCAATTGCAGTTGAGATGGTTTTTTTGCATCAATGTAATTACCTGCAAATGCAGGTGACTTTGTTCAAGCTTACTGTCCTGATTTACATATCAAAGTCTAGATGTAAAAGTTATATTATAACCTTTGAAAACTTATCCATTAAAAAACTTGGGTTAAAACTAAGAAATTCTCAAGCTTTTCAAAACCGAATTTAAGTGACAGTATTAAAGCAACACTATAAAACCAATTAACCTACTGATCAGTTATATATAAGGCAATAATATTTGGGTATTAGTGAGATAATGCTGGGAAAATATTCTGAATAGTTTAGCACAATGAGAAGAAAATGTTTCACAGATATAAATGAAGTGTGTCCAAGATATATTCAGATTCAGCCTGTGAATTTTCCCCATAGAGATTTGTAAAAAAGCTTTGTATGGCTTGGACCAAGCATCTTCTTGAGCACCTACCTGCACTGAAGAGACAGGGGAAAATGGTGCATAAAGAAAAACATAATTTTTTCAATAATTTTGAATTAAGAGGAAGTGACTAGAAAGTGTTTTTGCAGAATGGTGAAACAGAGATACAAAAAGCAAAAAGTATTCCAGTACTTCAGAAAAATAACAGTACCTCTAAGAACATTCTATCTTTATTGGTTTAAACAGGGAGACAATGTCAAATGAGCTATGAAAATTTCAACCCCTGGGCTATAAAGTCACAAGGAAGCTTATTTTCAGTTTTATGGACCTGTAAGAAAGTGTAGATCCATTAGAGACTGTGGGTCAGCAGATTACATTTATCCTTGCAGAAGGTATCTGCATATTAACCAAAAAGAAATAAAATAAAATAAAAAAAAAAACACAACAAAACCGCCCAACACTTGAATTTCACAAGACTTTACAAGGTCGTCATTTTCTAATAATGAACTCGATACAGAGATGTGCCTATCAGGATTTCTTAGGCACAGGTATCTGTCACATTTAAATGAGAAAAATGTCACAGTAGAATTAGTCCACATCTTAGTTTTTCTAAGTTTCTTTCCCCAAAACTCAAATGACATAGCTGACCTACTAGAAATGCTAGGAGTAATTTTCTACTTTAGATTTACTTTACATACACTTTCTCTCAACAAAATGTAGACCCTCTTCAGCTGGGCAGGTGGAAAGGTTGGTTTTAAACCACTCTTCCCATATATATGCCATCACAGACACGAGGTATCTTCAGTGTCCACCATGTCTACATCCCCAGACTTTTTGCCCTGCTGGCATCAAAGGTCAGGAATGTAACTCATTTGCAAAGGAAATATCCATGGATGAAAGGTACTTAGACAGGGAACTACTGGAGAGAGTCCAGCAGAGGGCTACAAAGATGATCAAGGGACAGGAGCAGCTCTCTTATGAGGAAAGGCTGAGAGCCCTGGGTCTGTTTAGCCTGGAGAAGAGAAGGCTGAGAGGGGATCTCATCAATGCTTATTCACACAGGTGTCAAGAGGATGGGGCCAGACTCTTTTCTGTGATCCCCAGCGACAGGACAAGGGGCAACGGGCACAAACTTGAAATTCCATCTCAACATGAGGAGGGATTTCTTTCCTTTGAGGGTGGCAGAGCTCTGGCACAGGCTGCCCAGAGAGGTGGTGGAGTCTCCCACACTGGAGACATTCCAAACCCGCCTGGATGCATTCCTGTGCAATCTGCTGTAGGTGACCCTGCTCTGGCAGGGGGGTTGGACTGGATGAGCTCCAGAGGTCCCTTCCAACCCCGACCATTCTGTGATTAGTCTACTGTTGCTACTGCTGTTTATTCTACTGGGTATTTAAAAGCATTCATGTGATGTAAGGTCATCCCTGTAACCCCTCCTAAGTTTAAGGAAACAGCCAGACAGATGTTATTTCTAACCTGATTTATTACTGGCCAAGAAAAAACTCAAACCTCTTCTCTGCCATTACATTTAATAGAAAGGAAAAAAAAAAATTAAAAATCTAAATTTAGAGCATTATAGAAACACCAATGTTACAATTACATTGTTATCTTCAGTTCAGCACTAACACTTCCTTGAGAATTTTGTAGAAATATATTAGGTGAAATAAGTATCAGTCTGCATTTATTTTATTTTCAAGTAAAGAGCACTTGAAATTACCCTAGGTTATAAAAATCCACATTTCTGTTGTAAAGTGCAAAACTATATGGTTATTCAAAAGAAGATACTATGCAGTTCAACGTAGAAAGGAACATAGACTTGTTCTAATTCTTGAATGTTTGTCATAGCTTTGCCAATATTTTTATATGGTCACTATAGAAATCAAACTTCTCTTTGGCCTTTTGACATTTTCTGTTTTCCAAGGATTTGAAATTCATGCCTTTCTTTAAACCATCTGTTGCTTTTATACGTCTATTATATTCTCTCTCTTCTCTCTTAAAATAAAAGATCTTGACAGTATACAATCTTTCCAAGCCTCTAACACACTGGTTATTTCTCTGTAGAAAACTTTTTAAAATACTATAGTTGTGTTGTGTTGGAGACTCGACCAAGTCTGCCAGAGTCTTGAATGAAAAGGCATTAGTAGACATATATACCATTTGATCAAAATCATTCTCAGATAGACATTTTAATTTACTAAATCAGCACGTTATTACAGACAATCAGAGCAGAAAAGTAAATCAAAAGAAATTTGTATAATGTAATCTTTGATTTTGATCACTTACTATCAAGCCACTGTTACTTTGCCTTCTCTCTCTGTCGTGAAGTTTTCTGTAGAAAATCCCTCCTGGATTAAATTGAGTACTCCAAACAATCATGTCCCCTTGAAAATATGCGTCCATTCCAGTTATCCTTGAATTATGTTCAATATGTGATATTTGCTGATGAACATCACTGTAGTTGAATGGATATGCAAAACCCAGGATGTCAGTGTCATTAGCAACATAGAGAACTTGATCTTCAGAGCCTAGGGATTATTATAATGAAACAAAAATAAGGTAAATGTCAACGAATGCAAAAATCAGTGGTTTTCACTCAAGTAGCTTTTTGGTGTTTATCTGACATAATTTCTTATGTTAAAATTATTTTCTGATTGTTGAAGACTGCAAAACCACTCACACTCTGGGCAATAAATGCAACTCTTCATACTCTGATACCAACATGTATTACTTCAATGCTCTCCAAGCTGACACTGTGACACCTGGGGCTATATTTTAAGGACTATGTAATATACGAATTGGAACACTTCAAGCAGCATACAAAAATAGGGGATATTATGCATTAAGCCCATATTTTTATATAATCATATCTGTATAAAAATAAATATAAATAAACATAAATAAATAAAATTTGCATAATTATATCTATTAAAAATAATGTATATATTTATATTTTAAACTATATATTTTTATATGCGTGTTGTGTTTACAGGGTCCTAAATGTATATATTAAAGGAATACAAAGTTGCCAATAAGCATTATGTTAAATTGCTTAATTGGAAATTAGAAATGAAACGATCCTATCTTTAGTGAAGGCAGTGAAGCTTTGAAATTGACTGCAACATGAGAAAATCGGACCAAAGCTGCTACAGAACATGTGCAGTTGTGTCTTATATCTCCTCATTTCAGATAGCGAACGTTTATGGATACCTGTGAAAGGGTGGTATTTATAGATACCTAGTTACCATCTTGATTCAGATGTTGTAAAGTATGTTATTCATAAGAAAATGCTGTCTGCTATCTATTCATTAAGTTTTGAGAAAAATCTCAAATTTGCTGAATACATTAGAATGCATTTGCAATTTTTTTAGTTTTCCATTTTATATCACATTTATCCATAGAGAATCAACTTCTAATGAAGTCTGTCCAACACATTTACTCCTTATGAGTACGAGATAACAAAAACCCATTCGTTCCCTCACTCCTGCTAAATACAAGAAGAAAGAGGAGTTCCATTAAAGCAAGTATCAATGAGGGAAAGATGGAAACTGTATTACAATGGAAATGAGGCTTGCAAAAAATTCAGGTGTAGGATAATGATTCCCAAATTTTTTAAATTATAAGCTCCCAGAATTATGTCTGTATTTCTATAACAACAAGCCACTATCCTCATTTAGTAACCTTGTTTGTTCCCATGCCATAATCTGAGTGCTTTTTCAGTAATAGACAATGATGCTAAATCCTGATACAGTCCACATTACATATAGAGGAAATTACTAATGACTCATTAATCTGATCTTCCCACGGTAACCTTGCTTCAAGAAAATGTGCACAAAGCATGTAAGAAACCTGACTATCTCCATCTAACCACCCAGCATGGGTGTACCTACATCACCGACCGGTGTGCTACAAAGAAGGGAGAACTGGAATTAACGTGATACAATCTATTCTGGTTCTAAGACGTAGGTCCACAACACGTGCTTACTGGCCATAAGGTTCAGAGCAGGTACTGCTCACCATCGTACACCAGATGGGGACAGAGATGTGTAAGGAGCCCCATCTTCTAACTTCAACACTCATTCCGCACTGAAGACTCCAAGTGTAGGTATAAGTCAAATTCACACCAAAATCTCACTAAATGGCAAGTGAGATGCTATGATCACACTCTCAGTTATTCAGAGACAGATCCATAAAGATTATGTTAACTTTACTCAGGCAGACGGATTATTGCTTGTTTCCTTTATAAAATGATTTAAAAGTTACATAACACCCAGACCTAACTATTACCTCCATTTTGTGCAATAGCTCTGCCTTAGGAAAGACAGAAATAACGTCTATGTGTGCATGCTTCTTTATCTTCACTGGACCGTGATCTAGGCAGACGATTTATATGAGGAGTATATTCTTAGGTGACTACACTTATAAAAACTCCACCTAAATGACTTCTATAAGATTTCTCAATAAGACAAAGCAAAACACGTTAACTCCAAATATGAGTTAATTCATTCCTAAAGTTCTAAAACATATTTCTGTGAAAGAGTTGATTCTTCTCTCAAGCTTCTAAAGCTCCACCAGAATGCTTACAAGCTTGCTAATATATAATCTCTGTTTTTCTTATTTGTGTATGTCTTTCTGTAAATAGAGAAAGCTGGAGTTGGAAATCGACTTCCATATTAAGCATATTCATTTACATGGAAGTGATCAGAATTTACTGCTTACTGAAACGAAAGGTAAATCTGAGTGGTTTTGAGAATTATTTCTGTGCACTATTGAAGAAATATTTATCTAAAAATAAATTGTATATGCAACACATTAGCATTACCAACCACATACATAACAAATGATTTAGTAAAGTCTCTCTATTTTGATTTTTATAGCCTTACCTTTTGCTATGCAACTGTTATTCCACTCCTTATAATTTTTCTCACATGCACATTTGTATGACCCCTTAATGTTATTGCAGTGTTGGGAGCAGGCACCAAATACCATACACTCATTGATATCTATGAGGAAAAGAATTGTCATTTATATACCTATTGTTTAATGCGCTATTATTTACCATGTTCTAAAAATCACGGAACAAAGCAGATGAACAAAAGGAACTCGTAAGCATCGGTATATATTGCAACAGTAAAAAGAAGCCTCCTGCAATTATCATTAATGTTGTTTCTGCTGCAATCAACATATCTCAGAAACATTTTCTTATCTTATTTCTCCATCCTTCCTATACCATCCTATTATCATTAGAGCTTGAAATCAACTTTGAGAATGAAAATGTCTGTTATAATTATCTCCAACACACCTACCTCTGGTACCGTCAAAACTACATGATTATCCCTTACTGGAAAAGCTCCTTTTTCTTGGGAGCCAAACAATGATGTTTTTGTATGGAAGTATATATTCACTTTGATAGTCACATTGGAGTGATCTCCACTTCTTCTGTAAGTAACTGCTCACCAGTAAGAAAATAAATTCACAACCCATTCTTTGGAAACAGAGATTTATCTTATCTTTCTGATCAATTCTCTCATTATAGCAACTATGTCTTTTTTTCTGACCAGTGTGGCATCGTATATTAAGACTAAATTTTCTGAAGAATTTTACTTTTAATCTGTTTATTTTCATTTCAATTTTGTTTTACGTATCTTCGTTATTTTAAACATCTCAAAATATTCTCATATACCAACTTAAACACCAATCCCAATTGCCCAGTTAAATAATCTACTAGACCTTAAATCACCCATTTACCCCTTAAATTATAAAATCATTCAGCGGTCCGATCCGAACCTTTTGACATTCAAAACCGATGTTAATCTTTGATAACCTCTCCAGGTAAAACGCATAAATCTAGATCCTGTAAATCCTTTCAGTTTCTATTCTTGATTTCTTAATCCCATTGCCATCAACCAGTTTTTACTCTGCAGATAAAAGTATGTGATATGCATCTCCTTCTCCAGCACAGAAAATTGACAATGCAGTTGACTTTTAATACTTTACAGCAAAGGATGATGGAAAGATCTGTACCTTCACATTGTCTATTCCTCCTGTTTCTCTGAAATCCAGGTTTACACTGACACAGTAAGGATGTTCTTGTTTGATTACAGTATGCATCATCTCCACAAGGATTCACGTTATCATCACATGTATATTCAGCGACACCTAAACATAAACAAAATGTCTAAAAAAACACTGATAGATTTGTTTAAACTGTTAAAAATGAGATCTAAAATAACAACAACAAATAACAAATTTATCTTTGTGTTAAAAGAGTATCAGCTAAATTTTAAACAAATATACAACATTACAGTATTTACGTACATATGCATAAAAATTTACAGGATTTAATTGAGATACTTCATTTCACATCAAGAATTTAATACTAAAAATTTACTTTGTTGCAAATATGAAATTAAATACAATCAACTTATAGCTAAACTACTTCAAAAAACCCAAGAACTACTCTAAAAACTACTACAACCTGAACTGATACAAAATTTGCCTTCCTTTTGTGGTATTTCCAAGAGAATTAACTTTTTTGAACTAAAAAAAAATAACTTTAAGTTTAATTAGCTTCTGTGTTGAGTAGGTTTTGCATGGATGAAAGTCCCAGTTAATTATTTCTTTTCTGCTACAATCAGGAAAACATATCTTGTCAGCCAAACTCACTTATTTTGCAGTCTTGCTCATCTGAACCGTCTCCACAGTCATCAAA
The DNA here is from genome assembly GCA_003993805.1 of Himantopus leucocephalus. NCBI lineage: Eukaryota > Metazoa > Chordata > Aves > Charadriiformes > Recurvirostridae > Himantopus > Himantopus leucocephalus. Next base: position 36,201,554 of record RSEF01000007.1, on the reverse strand, counting down.
CCAATCGCACTGCAGCTCCATTGGAATACATTTCTTATCATCACAAGCAAACTCATCTTTTTTACATGGTCTTGCTTTATATGTGATTTTATCTATATAATTACAAATTAATAAGAGAAAAATAAATCAGCATTTAAGATTCTTAGATTATTTTCGACACGTACAAATGGGAATGACCATGAAGCATTAAGCAACTGGAAATTATTTCAAGCTTAATTTCTTTCAATTTCAAATTCTGATCCACTAACCTCCAGCTAAGCTTTACTGAAGGACAAGCAGATCTCTAACAAAGTTTTCCTTCAAGTTGCTTTCTTTGATCTGAATGCCTTGAAAGGTAATATCACCTACCGCAGTGATCTTCATCCGAGTTATCACCACAGTCATCAACCTCGTTGCAAATCTGCTCAGGTCGCAGACAAACCCTGTTGTTTCTACATCTGTACGGCCTTGTTGGAGGGCATGGAAACTTTACTGTATATTAAAAAAAAAAAAAAAAAAAATCAGCTATTAGCCAGTTTGTATTCTTGAACCTTCTTTAACGTCTCTTTATCAAAGCAATAAGCAGGCATGGGAACAGAGTCGTACTTGACATATGAATGGTACTTGATCTTAACTTCTGGTACCTGATGGAATAACACTTCAACGATGTTGACAGTATAAGTTCTTAATTTAGGGAATGAAATTATTTTGTTTGATAAGTGTAATTACACTTCTTTTTGAGAATCAGTAAACATGAGAGAAATAAAACAAAGGAAGTGGGAAGTTTAATGATGATCGATACTTCAATGTAGAAGTAACATTTTCCCATCCATGCATTTCCTACAAAAAGATTAATTTCTCACAAAAACCTTACCTGAAATTATATGAAGAGCAATAACAACAAAAAACTATATCCCACATTTCAAGCTAATCTTCTAAAAGTAAAATAAACGTAGAGGCATATATCCTTACATATTCATGTATGTTACATGACATTTCTTGCTTTACTACATGAAAAGTACTGAAAAATGTATTGTCATACCACACATTTCAGCAACTTCATCAGAGTTATCTCCACAGTCATCCTCGCCATCACAAACCCAAAAATGTAGTTTGCAGAGGGAATTGTTGCACAAAAATTCATCAGCTCTACATATATTTCCCCCTGGGACGATGAAAAGAAGACAGGAAAACCCCAGGAAAAGAGAAAGACAAAAGAAAGAACGTCAATTCTTGATAAAACCAGTACAACCACTTATCACAAAGTATCTGCAGAGAATGACACACGTAGCATAACTAAATGAACAAATCTCAAATTAAAGGGTTGGAGAGGCAGAGAGAAATACTCTTTTAAAAATCTCTTCCTTGATCATACACTTCTTTCACTTTCTTTTCGTGACTTTTAGCTGGGAATTACCTCTTTGGCCTGACTAGAAAGGGCAGTCAGCAAAGAAAGACACTGGTGACTCACCAGCTTGGCATGTTCCCCTCGCGTTTAGCCAGGAGATGCTTAAACTACCTTTCTGTCTGTAACTTCCTTTGGTGTTGCTGCCTTTCAGAAAAGGCCTGGCTGGGTACCATCACTAACTTGTGCTATCAGAGAACGGTACAAACCAGAAGACAGAAATACGGTCAAACTTGTGAAAGGCCACTTCAGTCCAGGTTTGTTTCACGTGAATGTCTGATCCTCCACCTATTCCTACTCCCGCTCTCTGAGCAATGCATCGTCTTCAGAAGACACAGTGATTACAGTCCCTTAGCCATGAGGTAGTACCTTTTTCTTGTGCTGATGAGTAATAAGCTTGGCCAGGCTTGTAATGTCCCCCTCAACCATGAACTCCATAATTAAGAAGGTCTAGCTATGTAGGCACAGAGCAGATAAGACTAGGTGACCTCGAACAGTCTCTTCCTTTTTGTATCCCCTGAAATGTCTCATTAGGATATTTACTGAACACAGAATGCAGCAAGAATAAATTCTTCCATGTAACTTCAGTATTGACTGAACTCTGAATCATCTAACAAAATGGAACAGAGGGTGAGAGAAAATGTTTTAAGCTGGAGTGCTCAAGCTTTAAAAATTGGTTCAGGTTAGATTCAGTCTTAATATGCGTAGCAGTAAGAAGGCATTTTGTTTCAAAATTATGACTAAATTTTACCATTACCAATAAACAAAGTTATGGAAACTTCTTGAAATTAATTTTCTATATAACACATTTTTATAGTAACTGCATTCTCGGTTTCCTGAGGGGAGCGGTGTATAAAAGAAATAAAGCTGTGTACCTGCAGAGAAGGAAAAAATGAAATTTTATATGGTAACACCAAAACTCTCACTGTTGCTTACCTCAGTGCATTACACCATGCTAATAGTCAGGTCAGGCCCCAGTGGCTTTTTACTTACTCATTCAGCGCCCTGTTCACACCCCATTAAAATCAACAGAAGGCTTTCTTTCGCTATATAGGGTTCAGAATGGTTTAAATTTTTTTTCCAGAAAATTAATTTGCATGAAGTACCCACCGTGTAAGAGGATGTTGGGAACTCTCACACTATGTTACCGGATACAATTCACTCCCATTGCAAATATAACTTAGGAACATTAACAGAAATATTATTATCATCCAAGGAAAAATATATAAAATTCAAGTATTCTTCATGATGAAAGACATGAATATAAATAATTGTGTGTGTGATCACAATAAAACCATAATTCTAGTTGTATAATAAGACTGAAAAGAGCTATGTTTATAAATATGCACAGTGGGCTACAGATAAATATTATGGAGATTGTTTTAGAGTGCTGCCGAATAAAACTCCATTTGTGTTTGCTCTATTTCCAAACAGGAAAAAATTAGTTATCCGTGAGATAAACTGGCATTTGTTTCATGTGATTGCTCTGCCTGTCATAATTCTTTTATAGAATAGATTTCTATAACAGAAATCATAATTGTGACATAAATACAAAGTATTATAGCAATAACCAACTAGGCAAAAGACTTCTTATTGCATTATAAGCAATTTGCAGTTCACAGAAGCCCTATTATGCTATCCAAAGAATAATGTGGGCTTCAGATAAAATAAGCGCTTTACTCACTTATGCTTCACTGGTTTTTAAAGAGATACTGTCCAGATAGTTTAAAAACAGTTTTAAAATGGACTAGAAGTTTTTTTTAAAACTTTGTCATCTCAGTCTTTTTAAAACAATCCATTCTTCAATGCTTCCAAATATGATGTTTTTTCTCTTTGCATCTAAACATCATCCCCCTGTACTGGGCACTGGTGAGACCCCACCTCGAGT
>RSEF01000007.1:36186576-36198182 GCA_003993805.1 Himantopus leucocephalus | reverse complement strand
TTCCAACCTTAACGATTCTATGATTCTATGATTCTATGATCTCTGGAACACTCTTCCTGTTTTCTTCACTTTCCAGTCAATCATCCCACATAACTTGGGGTTTTTTTCCTAGTGGTAAGTGTTGCTTAACAGACTTATGACAAAATAAGGGAAGGATATTTTACTCCCTAATTGCTTGCTTCATCTCTGATTCTTATTACTTATTATNAGGATATTTTACTCCCTAATTGCTTGCTTCATCTCTGATTCTTATTACTTATTATTGTACTGCATTATGCTTTTGAAGTTACACACATCATGTGATTGTAGATGACACACAGAGAACTACTCACTTTAAAGAAAAGAAGTAAAGAAAAGAAGAAACATCTGGAAGAGACAAGAAGCTGACAAAACACCCAGTAAAATTTTGCTTTTAAAAAAAAAAAATCTTCAATTTGAGTGAGTAGTTCTGTGTTTGTCACAATTTTTTAATTACTACACTTACTAAGAATTTTGTACAGAGTGACACTTCTACTGCCTGGTAGCTGAAGCAAGGTCTGGTTAAAAAAAAATCAGCAGCAACTATGAGAATTAGATCAACAGATGTACTTCTCAAAAACATATTTGGAAGCTTAATCATAAGCATGAAAGTCTGAGCCTAGTGTTTAGCTTCATGAGAATCAATTTATGTGCATAGTCTGCTCTCTAAGGAGAGCAAGAATTCAAAATGTGGTTTTATGGGTTCTGGTTAGTTGCAACATTTCATCTCCATGGAAATAAATAGAAAACTGGGGTCTTAGGATTACTTATTTAGCAATTTTTCATTATATTGCATGGCTTTGTAATTTATTGTTGCCTATAAAACTGTAAATTAACTGGACTTATTACCGATTTCTCTGATGAGACACAATATGCTTCCAGTAATAACACAACCTTTTGGTCCTTGGGGAAGGAAGCACAAAGAAGGAACAATGAGCTGTGTTATAAACAACGTAAGTTTTGCTTCGTCCTGCAAATCGCTTGTGAAGTTGCTGTACTGTCTTTGTTGAAGGAGGTCACAGAGCTTTCACTTCATCACTAGGAATGGGCAGGGTACCACTGACTTACAACGTGTTCATACAAAACCCAATAAAGTGAGCCTTTTAAAAAGAAAAGTGTCTCTCACCTTGGTCACAGTTTTCTTCATCACTGCCATCCACACAGTCATGGATCCCATCACAAAGCCATCTGACAGGGATACAGTAGGCCTTATTTTTGCATCGAAACTGGTCTTCTTTACATTCTGTTACGCAATCCATCTGTGTGAATATGGATATGAACGGATGAGCAAAACAACAACATACTTAAATACAAACCTAACAGAATTCACCACCTCTGGTTTTTATTGCCCTGAGTATTTAATACCATAAAGTTGTGCCTGACAATGGAATGTGCAACTGAAATAGTTGCTAAAGTCGAAGTGAAATTGTAACCACATGTTAGAAATATTCTGATATTACTTCTTTACGTTGCTTAGTATTAGCAATGGAAACGATGGCTACATTTACGTTTCTGAAGTCAACTGCCCTACAAGAAATGACCCGGGACATGAGGCCAGTTAGTGCAAACTGGTTCATATTGATCAGGACTAGAAACCTCCAGAGTAGATTGTCTTCACCTGCAGTATGTAGCATTCGGCTAAGGCATCCTTCATACTCTAACCGGCACCTTTATGGCTCTGAGAAATAACAACTGGTTTGGGTCTTTTTTTCTTGAAGTTGTTTATGAAGGTGGTAATTTTTTAAAAAGATATCATCAGTGCAACATGTAGGACGAGCACGGCAGGAAGGCCCGCAGAGGGTGAGGTGCCTGCTAGGATTGTGTTAGGTGAATCTAGAGGACAGAGGGAGCCAAATGTGAGACAATCTCATCCACGCTGCCAGTACAGAGCCGTCCCTGAAGCAAACTCCTCCAGAATCACCTCAGGTTTTGACTTAGGGGAAACAAATATGTCTACTCCAAAAGGTGGCCACAGAGCAAACAAACGTAATGCAGTGTAACTACCAGGGAACCAAAATCATGGGGCTAAGTTAATCTGACAGTGTTCAATGGATGCAAAACCCCCCTCTATTTGACCTTTTAATTATTTTCAAATCTAAAACNGACATTATATTGCAAAATTATGATTATGAAGAATCATGCAACCCAAAAGGGGGGGGGGGGGGGGGGGGAATCAATGGAAATTTGTCAGCTACCTCATCAGATCCATCAGCACAGTCATATTCTCCGTTACATTTCAAAGATGCCGAAATACAGCCTCCACTTGCACACACGTACTCACTTGAAGAGCAGGTTGGAGATGCTGGTTACAAACACATATTTTAGCATTAAGAAAAAGACAATTTATAAATAAGTTGCTTCATAATTTCATGTTTTCTTCTGGTTAACATAGGGAGCAAACATGTATTCGCAGCTGACCAGAGCTTTTCGAAAGGTTGGTAAACTACAATGAAATATTTGACAAAACTGAATTGTTGCATCTTAAGTAAATTGTATAATGACAGTGAAAGGATATTTGTGTTTTATCACTGAGAAACTTTTTTTTGTGTTTTTCTTATGCTTGGTAACAACGGTTCCTACACACATACGCATATTCATAGAATGAGTATATCAAAAAACCTGCATTCTTTAAAATGGGCTTATGGTTTAGCTAAAGTTATGTAAGTGCTTATAATTAAATAAACTAAATTTATAAGAAGCCATGGGTTTAGGAAGTATACATTATTACAATTAAAATAAATACATATGACTTTTATTTAAAATGTAGGTAGATATTTTTGTCACATTGTGAATCAGGGGAGTTTTGTCACAGGCTTCTGTCAGTTGCACGCATCTAGGCAAAGCTTACAAAAAATTTAGGAAAATTCCTGCAAAAATAAACAATGGTATTTTCCAAGACAGTAAAAAGGAAATAAAACAGTAACAACAAAAATAATAGTTTGCTAGAGAAAACCTTTGCATAAGGACTAGTAAATTTGAAATGAACACCACAAAGCAAATAACCTCCAGAGACACTTTAGCAACATGCCAAAAATTACTGCTGGTTTCAGAGCAGAATTTTATATGCTGAGTATACATTATCAAATTACATTTCAATATAATTAAATTAAATACCATTCCCCCAACAAGCCTCATATTGCATAGCTGTACATAAGCGGGATTTTCAAAACACGAGTAGGAAGACATAATGATACCCATTCAAAAGTATTTCAAGTATTTCAGATTTCTTTGCATTCCTCCCTACTTCTAGTGGCCAAGGAATCTATTTTTTTGATGTATTTTGTCTTTGTTTCATTCTGATTTATCCCTTGCTTCATTTAATTTCTCAGCATTATTTAAAACAATACCTGGTTCACAGTTCTTCTCATCATCCCCAAGTTTGCAGTCTTCATGACCATCACATTTCCATTTTGCTGATATGCACTGACCATTGGAACACTGGAACTGATCTCTCGAACAGCCTGTTTCACAATACCTCTGGTACAACAGAAACAACATATATGCGAGATCAAGGGTTTAATATAAACAGTGGTGAATATAGAGCTGATCACAGAAGTTACAGCCTATAGTCCTCCACGCTATGAAATACAGAAATGCCTTGTGAAATAAAATATATTTGTAGATACGATTCGTGAAAGATGGCTTGCACCCTCTCAGTAGGGTGGGAAGCAACTGAGGTCCAGCACTTGCAGGAAAGGAGAAGGGACAAAAGGGACAGGAAAGAACAGAACAGCAAAGCATCAGCCAGGAAGCTTCTGCTACGCAGCAAAGAGTCTACACCGTTTTCTCAAAAAAACCCACAAACCAAACCACTGCTGTGTGTAGGAGTGGTTCCCCAACCAGGATAAAATATTTCCAGGATGGGAAGAGGTCCAGATCCTTGCTGGGACAAAAAGATGTAGACTATTGTTAAACATGATTTTATTTGCATGTTCTCTTTTTAGGATAACTATTTCACTAAGTTTAGTTTTAATTTAGTAAAGATATTTGCATATATGGATTCATGTGTAGAATTCCCATTGCTGCTTTTTAAAATATTGATATGTGCGAATCCATTTTCCAACAATCCAAAACTACTAATTTTCTAGAGAAATGTTTTTCCTGGCAGAAGCCTACCTCGTCTGAGCCGTCTGCACAGTCATAGTCTCCATCACACCAGAATCTTGCTGAAACACAGTCTCCGTTTGCACAAAGGAAGTCTTTCAAAGTGCATGTTTGAGGCTCTGAATAAAGAAAAGTAACAACCCTAGGTTTATTAGCATTTCCATAAGATATTTTATACAGAACCCCCCCCAATCAATCAATGAATGACTATAACAAAGTCAAAACCACTCACTTGCAAACTACAAGGATTTTTTTCTGTAGGACTTTTTTTCATAACATTTTATAACTAAACTTCATTTACATATAGTAAGATAGTAACGAAAATACTTTCATTCCACATCTGTCAAATTCCTTTGGAAAATTATGTGATGCTGACTATATAAAAATTACTTATTTCAATGCATGTATGTTATTACAGGTTTTGCGAGGTATGTACACAGACTAGAAATTCATTTTGCACCTGTTAATATCCAATGTAATTAGAACTAACCAGATCTTTGATTTTCCATCACGCAATAACATAGCATTTATCACATATCTTTTAGCATATGTGTGTGTGTCGAGTCAGCTTCCCCTGTGCTAAGCATTCAGGGGAACAGTATTGAGACGGTCAATGGAATGCCCAGGAGGTAAGGTTTGGAGTTGCAAGTAAAATCTGTTTTCCAGAAATTAAGTATGGGAGGAAGCATAACAATAATCCACTGACTTCAATACTGACAAAATTGTTGGAGAGATATAAACAGAAAGAGAAAACTGCCAGTTGCAAAAGCCAATGGACAGTACACTTTCATAAAAAACCACCACTGTCAATTGGTTAGAAAAGACAGAAAAGGAAAAAGAATGGTAAGGATAAGGATGGAATTTTCAAGTCGTTTCAGGGAGACAGAAGAGAGATGTTAGATAAAAAGAATCTAAAGAGCTTACAGATGGAAAGGAAAAAATTAAAGGTTGGAAGGCAAGTGGGATATTTTGTGATAAATGGGTATGTTGTTCCACTCCCTGGGAAGAAACAAAAGACAGGGAGGTCTGAAGTCATTATTGAAGGGGAAGAGTTGACATAAAATTAATTCAAGGTACAGGCAAAGCAAACAGGAGAAGCAGGCTGCAGGGAGTGATGCAGTAATCCCGAGAAGGTGAGATTGGCTGTTTCAGCCTTTTTACTTCACTGTCTGCACACCTCTGCTTTTTTGCTGCCGCCACGAAAACACTGGCAAGGGGAGCAGTGTGGAAGATTCCCCCAGCAGAACACTGTGCGCTTTCCTCTGGAAAATGAGGACCATTACAAAAGACATTGGAAAAAATGAACTTAATGTCTGGACTTTGGACAAAGGTAGAGAAGTAGTGGGGGTTGAGGAGAACTTAAGGAAGCCGCTACATGCAATTTAGACTTTGCCAGTCAGAGAGCTTTGGGAAAGCAGGACTGAAAAAGCAAACAAGGATTATTTTTGGGATTGTTTCCATCACAGTAAATATTGCATTATGTAAATAATGTAAAATCAAGAATAAGGATTAATTAGTAAGACCTTTTCAACAGAGACATGGGAAAAGCGTTCAGGCAAATGGTAAGTGACGGTGACTAAATCAACGGAGGAAGGGTAAAAAAGAAAGAGGAGAGATTGAGAGCAGACAGTAGCAATGGACAGTAATGGGTCGGGCAATGCTAAAGGGTCCTTTAGATAGTTACAGAAGGTGGAAGCATGAATGCTTTTGAAAAACATACCAGGAAGCAAAGGAAAGCAAACACGAAATTGGAGGCTTCCAATTGAGAATAATTTTGTAAATACCAGCTTGAGAATATAAAAGATACGAGTGGCACAGATTTAAGGTAAAGTTGAACTTAGTTTTTTTCCTGGGTTTTTAAAAATAAAAATAAAAAAAAAAATCAAGAAAGGAATAGTTTTACTAACTCCTTCAGTTACCTTTTCTTTTTTTTCACTTCATAAAAAAAGTCAAAGTGACCCTGTTTGAAAGTTTTTGAGACAAATTTCGTTTTTCAGGTAGGCAAAACTTTTCATTTTGAAGTTGCAGGAAAGTCATAATAAAAGCAGATCTACAGCAATTGCATCAGTTCTCCAGCAATGCTATATTTAAGCAAATCAAAGGTTAGCATTTATATGGATGCTTAGATTATACACATACTACTTCTAATTTTTTTCATAGCAAAAGCTCATTGTATAGATGTTAGTAAATCAGTGACATTTGATTCCTTTTGTTGTCAACAGGCCAGGAAGAGGAAGTTCAAGATATGATAAAATATGTAAAGGAAATAATTTGTGGAAAAAGTAATTCACATGCAAATAAACATTTGTCATGTTTCCATATTGATTTGCAAAATATAAGCAAATACATTTTCTATACCGCTCATGAATTATTTATAAACAGAGATTTGATTCTGGAAAAATGTACACAATGAGCTAACTTCTCAATTCTCTGTTTGCGAGAAATATTTCTTCTGCTGGTGGAATACATCTCTGTGATTTACATATGAACACGGAGGAGTACTTTCCCATCAGTGCTCAGACTGCTTGTGAAAGAAATAAGTATTAATAGACTTCTGTATAACCAATGAAGGACAGCATCTTTCAGCTTCTGCTTTATAAAAACACTGAAACTCCTTCACAGGAAAAGCACTTTTGAATTATTAGAAAGAAATTTATTTGAAACGCACCACATAAGATGATCTAGTTTTTCACATTTTTAAGACTGAAAATAATCTGTAGAGCCAACAGGCATTTGTCATCAACATAAATGGTAGCAAGGAAAGGATGTCATGAAAAACATTTAAAAGATTGTCATATCTGGGGTTCAACTTCGCATTTAATTATCACCGATATTGCATTAAGTCATGAATTGAAAATATTTTTTTTAAGAGATACAAGTCAGAGGGAAAAAACACAACTTTTTGCTTAAAATAGGATATGAAGTTCAAACTTATAGTCTTCTTTTACCTGTATTTGTACAGATTAAACATGTTTGCTCCTTGTGAGAATTCTATGTCTTGTAACAGCTGTTACAAAGCCAACTTTTAGAGAAACTAATTCATATATTAGAAAAGGTGGAACTTTTACATTAAAAAAACCAAATGACAGCAACACAATCACGGGACAGAAGCACTTCAACCAAAATGAATGAGAAGCATACATTGACCTCTTGATTCATCCTGGCATTTGGCAGTAGATCACAAAGACTTAGAGGATTTGCTTAAGCCACACTTTCTTGCGATGAATGAGTATTCATCTCATCTGCTACTAAGGTGGTTGTGTTGGCATTGAAACCTTTCAATAAGCCAAGCCAGAGTATCCAGTATAACAGTATCCAGTATAATAATTAAATCTATTCCAGCCAAAAACAGTACACATGCCAAAATGGAAGACGAGGAAAAACCAAAACCACCCTTCCTTATCATTCGCTACTACAATACTGCTAAGAACAGTAACATGGCCCATCCCGCAGAATGAACGCCTGAAAAAACAAGACAATTAAAGTGGTCATAGGTGGGTTGGGTTGGTTTGGTTTTTTTTTTTCNTTTGTTTTGTTTTGGTTTTTTTCTTTCATATATTTAATGTGCCATTAAATGCAGATTTCCTTTACCTGTTTATTTTCAGTAACTTTACTTATTTGGTATTTCACCAAAACAAAGATGACACTTGTTCGTTGTTAATCTAGGCATAAGACTGGTAGGAGTACAGAAAAGAAGAAACCTTTGGTACAGAGCATTTTATCATACTAAAGTAGCATACTTGCTTCTGGCTAGCTTTGACATGAAGCTGCCTTTAGAAAACAGACACTAGCCATTGCCTGACTTGCAACAAGTCAGCTGAGCCTTAAGCATGTGAAGAGTATGAATGTACATCACTGTTCACTCAAAATTTACTCACCATGACATTATGAGACATTCCAGCTTAGTTTCTTTCAATATGCTAGTTTGAAACATTTTCACTTAAACGTTAAATTAATTGCTAGTTCTTAGTGCATTGGGATACAAACTTATCTCAGGAAAATTAACTAATTTGTTCTCTTGACAACTTGTAAGAGCAACAAAACAGCACTGAGAAGATTCTCCAGCAACTGTAATATTTCTACACTGATTAAATTAATGTGTTTTTACAGCACTATTATATTTGCTTTGCTTCAATGTTTACAGTGTGCTGTATTTTCTTTAATTACATTCAATAAAACACTGCTGGTGCCTTCTTTTGAGCAGGAATAAGATCATCATTACTATGGAATTGTCCATTGAAGTTCCCTGAAAGAGAAAATACTATTTTTGCCCTAATTTGTTTGAAAAAACCCAAATAAACTCAAAAAGCTAATTCCCCCTCCAAAAAGACATTAAGAACTCTTATAAAGATACTAAAAGCTCTTCATAAGAGTTAAAAATGCATTCTGCTCTGCTTAGTGCTAACTCAGTATGGACCTATAACCTTCCTCATACCTCTTTCTCATATGGGAGGGTCCAAGTAACAGCTGGCAACCTTCATTAGGTTTAATTTTTTAAAAAGTTCTTCCAAATTTGAACATACTCACTGGAAAACTGTGCTGCCATTTAACAATATTTATGGCAAGCATTGAGGTCCCATTAGTACTGCTCTCTCCAATGTAAACTCTGCTTCCCTATCATCCTTGCCTAGGTTCCCATCAACATGACTGCTTCATCTCTTTTGTGACCTGCTCCTATCAGACCGCTTCTGACAAAGTCATGGGAGAGGATGTAATTTCCTCCAATAACTCTCCATCAGTTTTTTGAAGGAGCACAACAGATTTACATTCAGCTATATTAATGTTAGATAAGAAGCCAAAGAAATTAAAGAAGTAAGCTAGGAAGGATGGTTCCCACTGCATGTTGTAAGACAAATATAGTTAAACAACAACAGACTGCAAGACAAATACAGTTAAAGAACAAATTCATAACGGGCACAACTATTTGCATTATACCACTAATAATTTTTTCCACCCATACGTGATACTTTTTAAGATGCACTCTGTTTCACTTCTGATAACTTCACCAGGATGCTGTGTGAGCATGCGAAGAAACTATATAGAGGAACGTAAACACTTGAGCTGAATTTCTACAATTCAATGAATTCATTCTGCATTCTTGAGAAATAACTCATTTTCTGATACAGTTGCCTGACAAGCCATTTTGTAAATTCATGTATGCTATGAACAACTTATTGTAATGTGCAATGTAATATATATTGTCAAATGCTTTTGAAGTTCTAATGTCATATATATATGTTTCATTATACTTTATTCTATAAGTGGCTTGACAGCATATAAAGAATTTTATACATCTATTTCAAACAGCTGAACAATATTATATATATTCCCAATGCTTCCAGGATTTTGAATTTTACAGCTGTGTCAGCTTACTGTACTTAATTTAAACACCAGAATAAGGGACTCAACAATTGGAAATGACGTATGCATTTGACAAGCAAAAGAAATTGGAAAAAAGCTAACACAAACTGCAGTTCACCAGTCTGGCCTTTAGTTTGATGCACTGGCTGTGTCTGGACACTCTCAACTCACTTTATTGTTAACAAAGGTTTATCACTTTATCACTGAGCAGTTTTTATGATTCTTATCTCCAGATAAGAAACGTAATATGTAACTTATCAACAAAGCTAAGCTAATTGTAATATTTATTTTGAATTAATTGGATTATTGAGAAGTCACAGATCAAGCATTTTGCATAACTGATACAGAATTACGGCTTTTTATAAGAATTAATAAAATTGAAGAATTTCAGCAAGGGACATTTTCAGTTCTGGTCAACTGATTTTCAACAGATCAGATGGCATTGTATAATACACGTGCAGTTTATCAAAACTGAAAAGTTTCCTCTCACATGTTGCTAAACTGACTCCACTCCTTACAACACATACTTTGGCAAAAGTTACTTACTACAGTTTTCTTCATCAGAGTTATCACCACAGTCGTTTTGGCTGTCACATCTCCAATGATCTGGAATACAGTTGTTGTTTTTGCACTGGAATTCATGAGGCCCACAAGTTTTTTTATCTGTAATTAAGATGAAGATAATTTACATCACTGCAGATAAAGAGCGAAAATGGGAAAGACTGCTATTAAAGAGTGAGACGACACTATTGCCAGGTACATTTAAGAAGGAGCAACCATAGCACTCGAAATGTTACTTTCAGAAATAATTTATTTCTCATACCACATTCTTCCAGGTTCTATTAATTCATCCATACCAAAAGAGATACACTCTTGATGTTGATGATAAAATTAAAATACGGACTGTATACACTGTCATTTAAAGTAAAAACTATGAAATTCAGAAGTGCTCACAAATTAGTCTCAAGAGAGGGTATCAAGGCACTGAATCTCAAAAACTGCATTGATTTTCCTTGAGTTTATCGGTAAGGTTGCTTTACAAAAGATCAGATCACACTAAACCACAAGAGTATTTATTTGAAAATGTACGAAATATACATTTCTCAAAAGCTATGTTTGCATATCATAAGACTAATCATATCTGACAGATAACTGTATTTTGATTTACTTCTCAACCTTTTGATGTCTTAGATTGGATGTCTACTTATAAAAAGTAAAACATTTTGAAGTATATAATGCTAAACTGAGATTAATTTTCTTCATGCAGTAAATTTTTAGTGAGCTTTCCTGTTTACACAGCAGCATTGTAGGCAAAGCCTCTTGGAGATGCAGGAACATCTTGAACTCCTCCAGCAGGAAGGAGTTGCCTGTGTTTTATTTACATTTTTTTATTTCTTGAGTAATTCTTTCAGGTTTTAAGAACTGAGATGAAATGAAGTAAATGAAAAAGTTATCAGTGGCATTATGTTTGGGGGAGGGGGGAGAAGTTTGATTTGTAAAAGCCTCAATGACATATTTAAAATTACATGTCACTGTGATGATATTTCAATAGAAATTTTTTAAATTTCCATTAGGCTACTTCAAAGCATGTCAGTTCAGACTTCATATTGCTATCACAACAACTCGATGGGTTCTAGTAACTGACAGAATGAAGAAGGACTGAAACACTAACTTGTATCAACCTTCTTTCTCTGCCTGTGAAATGGAAAGGACCACAAATTATAGGTATTAGATTTGATGCTACAGCCCAAACTGCTGCATTTTGTGCTTTGTTTTAGGTGTTATTCTGGAACTAGAGTGATAAATCAAAACTACATTTGACTATCAAGAAGGTGGAGGTAAATGGTGTTGCAGCTCAGTTGTGTACACTCAAAAATTTGGTAATTACAATAATTCCTTTTGCATTTGTTCCTTATACACTGCTAATATCGTGACTCTAAGTAGTTTTCACCCAAAATACTTTTTCCTATGATGTTTCTCAAGACAGGAGTCTATGACATTTCAATCATGACCTGTTGGAGCGAGTCCAGCAGAGCGCCACAAAGATGACCAGAGGGCTGGAGCACCTCGCCTATGAATACAGGCTGAGAGAGCTGGAGTCGTTCAGCCTGGAGAAGAGAAGG
>RSEF01000007.1:36172688-36186476 GCA_003993805.1 Himantopus leucocephalus | reverse complement strand
GGAGGTTTTTCTGGCAATTTATTCTGATAAATCCAGTGGTTAGAAAATAAGGAAAAAGAGCAAAGAGGAAAAAAGAATCAATATCATGGAAATACCTGTACTGATAGTATCTGTATTCTTGTTTTGTTGTACTTGATTTGTTACATTGGCGGCAAAACTGAAATCAACGGTACTTCAAAAATTCTACCCGTCCTTGCTCAGAGGAACAGGATAGCAACGATTGCCATGGGCAGTGATTCACGTCTAGTTTGTAGACCCCATTTTCACAATGTGATTCTACAAGTAAGGGAAATGATAAGAGCTTTTCTTGGGGGTACTATATTATGTAAGGAACCGCGTTAAAGTTGCCTATATAATAAGTGCCAAAATTAAGATTTCTCTGCACTTTGACTAATTTCTTAGAAATGTTGCAAAGCTCTTTGTAAGAATATCATACTGTTATTTCAGTATGATAGCTACGGTATATGTAAATGCACAAGAGGGAAAAATAATTTCAGGTCTGAGAAGCAAGGTTTGCTTGACCAGAAGGCAATGTACCATACGCTAGAGTTCACTATCAGCAAGGCTATTGTATATGAAATTGAATTTGCTAAGTTCTTATTCCATAAACTCAATATCAGTCATCACTTGTCAATGAACTATGAAATGTTCCAACTGGAATCTGAGATTTGCCAACACTATTACTTAAATAGTAAAAAGATGAAGCTATTTTCATCTAAGAAACCAAGGTAAAGGTGTTAATGATATGCGGGTTGAAAATGGCAGACTCTGCTGCTCTGATCTGCCTTTTCAGCTCTATCAATAATTAGAGTGATTGAGAGACAAAAGATTATAATTTACAAATTGACCATTGTGGTCAGATATTGTCCTGTGGCGTTTATGATTACAGCTATATACGTTAAAAGAAAAAAAAAAAGTGGAGTTCAGTTTATGTTTACCAAGAATAAATAGTTCAAGATTAAAGAGAGTACAGTAGGGTAAAGAACGCTTCAAAGCTTTTTCTCCCTGTTGTCCTTCCATCCCTTTTAAACTGATGTTGGCTCATAATTTTTTGGTATTGTAACAATGGGGTATTTTCATCACTTTGTTTATTTTTTTAAATTGTATGGTTGGTTGCGCTAGGAATAAGCAATAAGCCTGAGCTCTCACTGCTATGTTTATTTTAATGCAAAACTTTTTTTTCCTGTCTTGTCAGTATATTTTGCTGACATAAAATACTATTAATTGTTTTAAAGGGTGTTAAACGCAGTGCATCTAGAGATGTATACCTTATGGTTTGGATGTTTTCTATTAACTCTTATTCCCCTGAACCAGCAAATGAATATTGGCCTTCTGTAAAGAAGAGGTTAAGTTATATTTATGTTATGTACTACTTTAAAGCTTAACATGTCATTGGTTTAGAATCTGGAGGTGATTTTTGTTAACTGAAATTCTTTCATTTCCTTAACACTGATTGGGCCAACTAATTCTAAGCAAGCAGAGCTCGTACCCCATCCATCTTTATCGTAACTGGTAATAAAGAACCCTCTAGGCTTGACATATTGTCATGACAATTATTCTCAAGACATTATATAGCAGTTGTATCTGTCAACCCATGCAGTATGGAATATTTTAACTGGCAGTCTTCCAAGAATGAACATTAATCTTAGCATCTCTTCTTACAGTCCCTAATCAAGATATTCCAGGGGTGATTGCACTAACGTTGTTTGAAGACTACATCTACTGGACAGACGGGAAAACCAAATCACTCAGCCGTGCCCACAAAACCTCTGGATCAGACAAACTATCACTGATTAACTCATGGCATACCATAACAGACATCCAGGTGTATCATTCTTATAGGCAACCTGATGGTAATTATTCTGTCTATGCTTTCCATACAGCACATGGATGTATTTCATTGAGTAGGCAGTTGCTGAGTTAATGGAAGCTCATTTACCTGCAGTGATTTATTTTTTGTTTCTGTTTTGTTTCAAATTGTGGATGTTTTCAAATTAGCATTTTTAAACACAAATCTCTGTTTAATGTTGTAAGTATATCTGGTATTAAATAAATGTGACACATCTTGTTCAGTGAGGACATACCAATTTGGGTACTTAAAAATTAACCCAGATACTGACTGAAGCACAGAACTGTTAAGTTACATTACGGTACGAGTTACCAGTTATGAAGATGGGAACAGTGTGTTATGAAAACATTTAATCTTATTATTTGAAAAGTAAGAGAGTGTTAATAATACAGAAGAATACTTTTATTTGGAAAGTTTTTGGACTGAGGGAATGTCAGAGAATGTAGGCATTACGATTGTGTCTGATTGCCTGATGTCCCTGTATTTGAATTGTAACTAGATACAATTTGGCACTTGACCTAGATAAGCTAATTTTTTGTCTCATTATAGAAAACCCTAGTGCTTTTTTCTTCCTCTCATTCTTTCCCTACTGAATCTACATCCATAGTAGTAATTAATTTTTGCATACAACAGAGAACAGCTTAAAGGCAAAAGGAAAAGGTTGCCTCTGATATGTTTTTTGACTTGAGACGCTCCACTGTAAAAATAGTGTGTGTAATACATTTTTCTTCCTCTATCAAGCAGATACCCTGAAGTATGCTGAACTGATAGGCTCTGATGTTCTTTTCCTATTCTGTCCACAGTGTCTAAACATCTGTGCACGCTAAACAATGGTGGTTGCAGTCATTTATGCCTTCTAGCCCCTGGCAAGATGTATACTTGTGCCTGTCCCACTAACTTTTACCTTGCTGCGGATAACAAGACATGCTTATCGAACTGCACGGCCAGTCAGGTAAGTGCATGCCTACAGAGGGGAGGACACGTCGGGATTATATTTTACTGTGTTTCCACCTGCTTTTAGGTAATGAATGCTGGTGCCTCTGAAATGTGGAAGCATCAGTCGAAGGAGCTGAAGACTGGGTAACTCTTGGTGCATTTAAAGCGTTTCATCTTCAAGGCTATTAGTTGAAAATAGACTTGCAAATGCCTTTTTTCCAGAGAATGCAGAGCTTGTTCCCTTTCAAATGCGGATGTTTCTGCCAGTCACTAGAACAAATACAGCTACTAAACCCATAAAAATTGCTTTCAGAAACATTTGTATAAAATATGAAACATAAAAATACGAAGTGTGTATCACAAGAATTTGGGAGTATTCATGCATGAGCAAACTTTACATTAATATAAGAAAACAAGTTCAGTCCAGTTAGCTGGGTAGGTAAACGATAGGGTTACATTGAAAACAATCCAGTAGCTGAAATTAAAATGGTAGAATATGCAATTAATTAACATCATTTAAATTAAATTAATTAAGCATCAATTAAAATATTGAATTCTTTATGGGAGGTGGATTCCCTAGTACTTGAAATAAATATTTGGTGATTTTTTTTGTAAAATATAAGGTAGATTAAGTAGAACATACTGATTTCTTATAAGAGAACCACTTTGGTAAAAGTCTTTGGACTGTTCTACCCAGAGAATTAGTTAGTTGATTTGTAATGGCCTTTAAAATCTTCCTAGTAGTCCAGCTTTTCTAGTATCCACTTTTATTATTTGGATGCTAATGACCTCCTACACTGTTCTACATCATGTGCATTTTGCCTGCACTCATTAAGGAAAGGGTTTTACTCTTAATTTTTAGGGAACAGTGTTTATTGTAATAAAAAATGTAAAGTTTCATTCAAGTAATGTTGTTATTTAAGAAACCTTTCTACTCTTCCTCTGTTCCCTTTAAGGTAGTATTTGGTGTGATTTTATTATGGTCATCATATCTTTTCTGTTTAGATTGTCCGCTTGTTATTTCCCATTAAGTGATGAAGAAAAAGAAAGTGTAAACCACTTGTAAAATGAGGAATTTCTTACCTATTTTCCCCCCATATCTAGCTTCTCAAATTTGTTTGGTTAAAAAAAACAGCATTTTTTTTCTTTTTACTTTTTTAAAATTTCCTTTAAATGGCACTGGAGGCTTATTCTACCATGAATTTGTATGCTAACAGTTGATTGAATGGCTCTATGCCTTTCTAAATCATTCATTGGTAGTCTGAATTGAAGGACAGCATCACGTCTTGGATCCTAGGGGAGCAATATTTTATCACTTGTGGATTCCATAGTGGGGAGAGCGGGGTTAAACAGAAGAAGCTGCTTCAGACAGACAGTTACAAGTTGGCACCCACTGTTAGCTATTTCTGATGAAAAGGAGTTGGCTGATACACTGGTCTTGCGCATCTGCAAACTTTCAGCTGTCTTGGAAATATGCCTAGTCACCGAAAATAAAATGTCTTGTACTTCCAAACCTGTTTGGTTTCCCTCCTTTCTGTGTCTGTATAGCTATCAGGTAGGAAACACAATATTTCTTAAAAGTTGCTGATAATCTATCCAGATTTTTCTCCCTAACATTAGCCACTTAATGAACTCTGATTTTAGGTGTAGCCCTAGCAGATTGCATCAAGTAATTTCTACTCTCTATTTTGTTTCGCTTCGCGTTTGTCTTTCAGTCAGAACAAAGGTACAGTGTTGCCTGAGCTTAGAGTAAAGGCACTGCTAAAGTCTTACAAAGGACTTTTTTTTTTTNTTTGAAAGTTTGGAAGGTCTAGCTTCTGTTTTTTTTTTCATTTAATTCAAACAATATAAGCAATACTGTACACAAGTACAACACTGCACATTAAGGTCCTTTTCTGTAACTGTGGGTGTTTTGTTTTATCTGGAAAAATGGTATTAAGTCTGCTTCAACAGCCTACAAAGAATGTTTAAGAAGTGAAGTGGTCATTTTGATTAAGATCTTAAAGGACCAAATCACAGAATGCAGCACAATGGGTGGTTTATAGCAGGGGCACTGTATGTCAGTGAAACTACACTGATTTGTGTCAGCGGAAGTCTCAGTGCAAAACATCCCCAAAAAAAGAATATTTAAAAAATAAGTTTTACAAAATTAACAGCTGGAGTTCATTAATAGAACAATGACTTAAGCAGTGAATCTAATTTTTCATAAGCTGTACTATTACTGTTTAAAAATAAATACATAAATATTCATCTCAAATCTTTTCTCCCTTCTTTCCTTCCATTTACAGTTCCGTTGCAAAACTGACAAATGTATTCCGTTTTGGTGGAAGTGTGACACTGTCGATGACTGTGGAGACGGCTCTGACGAGCCTGAGGAATGCCGTAAGTGCATTCTGAATTTGGAACCCGGTTTTGTCAGTAGGCTCCAAATCAAATATAATGCTTTATAGATGTTAGGCAGGGGATTTTTTTGAACGCTTTTGTTTCCCACACTGTTTTCTTTCCCTTGGTCTCTGCCAGATTTACAAAGAGTACAGGCTCTTGTTTGTCAGCCTGTAAAAGATATTCGTTAACTCATGTCTAATAAGGGTCTTTTAAGGTCTTCAGAAAATCATAAGAAGGTGTTTTTCATATGTTAAACCTTTACTTGATCCCGGTTACGTTTTTGCTAAAGATTTTTATTTTAAAGCTATGTTCTGAGATTGCTGATTTTTATATATAAATACAATATTCTGCCAGATTTATTTCGTTTATTTTTGTATATAATAGAAATGTGGAATTATAAACTTATTCACTTATGTTTATTCTTTAGTGCAATTTCCCGATTAACAGAAATGTTCTCCATGCGATTCTTACAAAGATTCTGTGTATTTTTCACAATATGCTTTGTATAAATATTTTCATTTTATGGTTTTATAAATATTATCAAAGGAAAGTTTGGAGAGCTAAATCTCACCTCTCCACTACGAACAGTTTTATGCAATGAACATTTTTCATGCATCCTGTTTAACTTTGACACACGATCCTGAAGGTGGTGCAGGTACAGCATATTTCTCGATACTCTCCCATAGTCCAAATATTAGGTTACTGTAGGATTCCCCCATTGAATTGTCGGCAACTGGAAGTCAATGATGATGCTGTTTTCAGCATCCCAAAGGATGGTTGCTGTGATGGTAGCTGACTGCAAGTTTACTTACTCGTTAGAAAAGTTCCTTTCTAGCGCACTGGATGCATAAACAGTAATCTCTGTTGATGATGCTATTTTTCAGTCCCAGTCAGTGACTACCTTAATGCTGTTATATTAATCTCCATAAATCAAAAGATTCTTTCCTCAAGGTTATACACACAAAATGCTCTACTACGTGTTCTACAATCTTCCAGTTAAGTAACGGTTCATTTGATATTTTTGTATTGGAATCTCTCACCTGTATTTTTACAATTTTATAATTAGTTCTCTTTTTCTGCTGCGGAGGCCTTTGAAGCCACATTTAACATATGTAATCATTCTACATAAAATTACATTTTAAGCTACACTGTTTATATAAAATATTACTATAGAGGTGCATAATTGCTCATTTGCTCAAACGGCAGTGGCTGTGAAAAGAAACAATGTTAGACCTTTCATGGGATATAGAATTACAGTGGGATAGATTAGTTTCTTATATGCAGACTTGAACTCAAATGTTTATATCCTAAACTGCAAGTTTCTGTTAAGCTAATAGTAAGCATCAACCTGTAGAGGGTTGCACTCTGTATCATTAGTAAAGGAGAACTATAGTTATGCAAATTCAAAATCTCAGACTTTGAAATTAATTTTGCAATAGTACATGTACATTTTAGTTACTAAAATCTACACAGACTGAGACTACGTAGGCAAATACAAAGGTTTGTATGTTCTTTTGGCTAGTCCACAGGGGAAAAACTACACTATTGATACTTTAACCACTCCTCTGATAGCATTGATAAGCACTTTTCCTTTTTCTCAGCTGAATTCAGATGTCAGCCAGGGCGCTTTCAGTGCGGAACTGGACTTTGTGCTCTTCCAGCCTTTATCTGTGACGGAGAGAATGATTGTGGGGACAATTCCGATGAATTGAACTGTGGTAGGTGATTATGTATATTGTGGACTTCAGAAACATGCTAAACTGATTTAAATGCCATGATTTAAATTTTATCAGGAAACTCATTTATCTTTTTAAATCTTTCAGTCTTTAACTTTTCATCTTTTTAACTTAATGTTTTTGTTCTTTTAACTGACAGACACGCACGTGTGTCTGTCAGGGCAGTTCAAGTGCACAAAGAATCAGAAGTGTATTCCGATAAATCTGAGGTGCAATGGACAGGATGACTGTGGTGATGAAGAAGATGAAAGAGACTGTCGTAAGTTATGTTTAGAGAATTTTGCTCTGAGAACTGTAGCTAGTTTTAAACAAGGGACTGAAGTCAAGTATGTAAAATACTGTAAATGTCCTTTATGTAAAATGACACGCAAAACAGTTGATTCATGGGATTGTTTGCTGTACAATGCTTCATACACAAGAGAACAAACTAAAATGTCATTTATTAACTTCATTTTTTTAAAGTCATTGCAAAGAAGAGGGGTGTGTAAACAATTATTTTCAAGCATTTAATTGGGTTTCTCACTTAGGCTGAAACATCCATTTTACTCATAACCACCTCACAAATGACTCATCTTCCTAAGGCTTTCATCTGCCATGCCTTGCAGCAAGACATTTCAATGGAAAAAAGATATTTTTCTACATCTTTTATTGGAAAAGATGCAGATTCACACCTCCTGCTACATCCTTTTTCTTTGATGGAGTTCTCTACCTTTCCTCTTCCCTTTCCTCCGGGTACTTCTTCATTAATTTGCCTATGTAACTTGATTTCCGTTTACTCAGCTTTTAATACATCTTTTTGTAGATTCATTTTTGGTCCGTATTTCTTAGGTATAAGTAGAGAAAATATTTTCAGATTCAGAATGCAAATGTATCGAATAGCTTGTGTCTTTGATCATTCTGTAATTAAATGATGGTACGCTCTTGAAATACATCTCGGTCCTTCACTTAGTTAATTATTAAGATCTGCTGCTGCTCTAAGGTGCTTGTTCCTATTTTCTGAATTAGCTTTTTCAAGGTTTGCATATGCTGCGTTTCTGGAAAGAACGTGGCCTTCTCCAAGGAAAGGGTTGCTAAGGATACAAAGGCTTTGTTGGTGGTCATGTTTAATGGCCGTCTTCCAAACGGCTCAGGAGAGCTGTAGCCTCTGACAGACAGTATTATATGTTGGTTTGCATGTTACGTTTCTTTAAAAATTGATGAAGTGGTGTCAGGTAAACTCCTGTGGAAGACAGGGGAGATTGATTTTTTTCGTTGTAAAGAACTGCACGTGGTACGTGGAAGGTTCCCAAAACCTTGAGGTGTAGCTGACAGAAATGAAATGCAATCAGAGCAGCGGAGTCTGCGGCACAGCAGTGCTCAGGGACCGTGGGAGGGATAGGGTCGGGATCAGCGGTGATGGAGTTGAAAACTTCCTAGGGATTAATGGGGATAAGACAGTCTGCTGTGACATAAAGCAAGCTTTTGAATTGTCTGAGACTCAGCCATCAACCCACCTGCAAAGACACAGTGGGGAGTGGGGGAGGTTAATTATATACATTTTTTATTTCTGTTCTGTTTTACCTAGACTTTATTAGCTTCTCTCTTAAGAAAGTTAAGTGTCCTAGTTTATATTTTATTAAAACCTTGCTTGTGGCTTCTGAAAATTGTTCATTTGCCTTTGGGGAGATTACAAAAAGGGGAGGTTTTAAGTAGGTCTACCGCAAAGTTCATATTGACTTGGGCTCCTGTCACAGGACAGATAACAGATGAGATTATCTATTTCATTCTAATTTCACCAGACAGGGATTCGTAAGATACAGACCTTTTTTTCAGCTCTACCTCTGTTTCATTTTATATTTCAAGTGACCTTGAAAAAGTCACATTTCATACTTACGTCTTTCCATATGTAAAATGGAGGTAATTATGCTGCTCTTCCTTGTAAAGCACTATGAAACCCCCTGGTGAGGTGTCCTAGCTGAGAATCACTGTTATTTTTTATAAGTATAGTTAGCAGCACAGCCAAGTCTAAATGCTTTTTCATTCCAGCACCATAAATTTAGGTATGGAAGCATGACAATGAAAGAAATAATACAACAACTTTTAACAAACCTAAAATTTTTCATCTTGCCAAATCCAAGAAGCGAGAATGATGGTATCGAGGAGCAGATTGCATTTCAACAGAACAAAACCTTACGGAGTTCACTAAGTAAAAGTGGGACAAACACTCACGTGGGAAAACGTAATCAAAAAAATAGGTCATAATGTTTTCCACCTATGTTCAGTTCAGTTTAGAACAATTTGGAGGTTCTTGTACATACGCTTATCTCTAAAGAAATCCTTATGTATCTGATCACTAATAGCTTGCTCACAGTCCAGTCCAGGTATGTGTCCTTTAGTCATCTTGCCTGTATGCTCTCGGTTATAAGAGTTTAAGAAATAGTAAGATCTGGCATATATGCGTGTGAGGGAGTCGATGTAGAATCACGTGAGTGCACTGAGGATGTTTTTTGTTGTCAAGTGGCTGTTTTAAAGGCCTAAACCACGACAAGCAGTCAAGCTTTAACTTAGAGCATCCTGAAAGAATAGGATGAAGGTTAGCTGCATCTTTATCTTGCCGTAGGATTCATTCAAAAAGTCTCCTGCTAAACTGATAAAATGAAATAATTTTCAAACCTTTCTCACCATTTACCCACGGCCTCTTTTCACAGAGAGCACAGAATTTCACCAAAATTGTACATGATTTTGATTACCTTTTTGATCAAAGCATTGAGAGCTGCCTTAGTCCTTCAAACCAACTGACTTTCAGAATTGATAACTGGTGTTTTAGGAAGTTAGGAAAAAAACCTGACTGTTTTTTACTAAAGTGGTTTGATTGTATCAATGTTAACTCTATTTGTTGTTAAAAGAATACCACAAGACACTTTGTTTATGAGTTTTGTTTGACCTTACTCTTATATATAAAATAATATATAAAAAGAAGACAAAGTTATAAACAATATAAACCTGAATGCTGTTTTCTTACAGATGTTACGTAAGTGATGCTAGAGATACCCAGTTTCTGAATTTTTTTCTTTAAAAAAAATATTTTGAATATTAGCAGAAATGTCTTTTTTTTTTTTTAATTTGGAATCCTTTTATTTAAAGCTGAAAACAGTTGTTCTCCAGACCATTTCCAGTGTAAAACAACAAAACACTGCATTTCTAAACTGTGGGTATGTGATGAAGACCCAGATTGTGCTGATGGATCAGATGAAGCTAACTGTGGTGAGTATAGCACTGGGTTTGAATATATTACTGTAGCTTGACATTTTGAAAAAAGTAGCAAAAGGAAATAATTATGCCACTTAATGTGTCCTCTTTCAATGTACAATAATTCCTATCTCATATGACAGCTGTATTTGGCTCATACGGTTCTTGTTGAATGGTAATCTTCATATGGGTAGTCTATAAACTTCATATTATACTACTACTTTATTGGCAGAAGCTGTAAATGACCATTTGATTTAGAATATAGTGACATTCTTGATTTTTCTCATAGTATTATCCAGTTTCTGTCAATTTATTCTGCATGCATTGCTGCTGCTGTAGTTAATAAATAGGGAAAAATGTAATAATTGGCAAATTGTGTTAGTTAAAACCGGCTGTGCAGAAGGGTCCAGAGCAGGTTCCAACTTGACATGGCCAACGTTCCTTCTCCCTCTGAGCTCCAGGATGTTACGTGCACTGACACACCACTCCACAAACTTTGCATCCCCATAGGACTTCTCCAAGAACCCCAGATACTTATGAAACTTCTGTACTTAAATCCGATAATTTGAGGAGGCAGATCCTCTAGAGAGAAGATCAAGGATAGAATCGCACCATTACCAAACCAAGCCCTAATTTCTGTTAGATTTTACACAGTATCCAGAACCACAGCGTTCTTCCCCACTGAGGCAGATTTTTCAGAATGTAAGTAGTAGGTTTGAATCCAAGAATTTTTCATTGCTTTTCTGAAGATTTGTTGTCAGATCACAACTGTAACTGTACAGCTTTTAGCATGTTTCTCACTGGCAGAACAGATGAATTGATTATATTTCTGCAGAAAGAGTTAAAACTATTTTATTAAGACAATACTTGTAGAAAGTTGAAAATGTCTAGGCAGTTTTCAAATTGGTCTATATGTGATATTGTTGTATATACCTGCTATTCATCATCACTTGGAAAAGAAAAGATCATGCTGTTTAGTAGTAGAAGCTGTTATCAGTCATTGCTTGCATTGTTGGAAAGTACTGAGTCAGCTCTTCTGTTGTAAATGAAAGAAAATAATAAATGTGATATTCCAACTGGGAAATGCATTACAGGTAATCAAAACCAAAATAAGTGGACCGGTATTGTTGGAAAATCATTGGACATGGATGTCAATTCAAAAGCTGCGCAGGCCAAGTGCAGAAAAACTTGTGGAAATTTCAAGACAGGTCTATAAAGGAAAAGATGGAAAAATGTTCTGAGATGGAAGAGAATGGGAAAAATAGTTGTACAAAACATTCAAAGGTCTGACCTTTCTTCATCTGTGCATCAATAAATGTTTCAATGAAACACGCGAGTCTGGATAAGTTAATGCTAGCACTGGGACAACAGAGTAACAAAATTCTGGGCTGTAGTCGAGAGCAAAGCACTGAGAGACAGGCAAATTTCCATGGATATGTTTCAAGCAATTGACACGAGCACATATGTGAAAATGTTGGAGCTGGTAAATATGTCTAGGAAATTGAACTCTTCCTCAACACTGAAAATGCAAGACCAGCGTTTGAATTGTCAAGAAGGGGAAACTAATTAAATCATATCAAGTGGAGAGAAGTTACAGTCCAAAAACATTTGCCTTGAAGAAACAGTGAATACAAAGCTTGTGAAAGAAGGTGAACCCGTGTCATAGAGACTCTTGATATCCTGTTCTGAGCTATTCTGGAACTACGCCTGCACTGCTCACCTTCTGATCCACTTCATAGGTGTTTTCTCCGGCACTCTCCCCCATCACCTCGATCTCCAACATGCCATTTCCTTCCAATTCAGACAGCATTCCAAGCTTCCAAGCTGTGGATTCATCTTTTGAGTAAACCATGCAAGCCCAACTGATATGGCACAAAGGGTCTATAAATAATTAATCATATCCTCAAGATACAACGTTCAAAAGGAAAGAGGGAAAAAAAAAAACAACAAACCAACACTGAACAGGGAAAACTGTATTTATAATAGGTCCTTCACTGAGATTCATCATTTTAGCCAATAGAAAGAATAAAATCCAAATTACTCAAACAATTAAATAGTATAGAGGCACAATGCGTGCAGTCCGAAATCAAATAGTTTTTTCAGGCACAATATATACAACTGAACATGCTGGTTCATATCTAAGACAACATGTGCCTTTTATTCTTTCTCTGGCAGTGAGTGAAAGCTAGTTATCTAGGGAAAAATATGTGAGCAAAGCAGGCCTGTAATGAAACTTCCCTGGGAAACTCTTCCAGCCCCTAACAACTTGAGAATCCAGAGATATTGCGAGTCAAATATGTCTCTGTATGCAATAACCCTCGATGGATTTCAGTCTCCTTCAACCTTTGTAAAGCTTTCACAACAGGCTGTAACAAGGAGTTCCACAGCTTAATTACTCACCTCCCTGAAAAACCATCTCCATTTTTATTTTAAAGCTGTTAGCTGCATATAATGGGTTTAGTTTTTGTGTTGGAGGAGACAGAACAATTTAACTGTATTCCCAATCTCTGTTCCACTCACAGTTATGTACACTCATAGAACAACTAAGCCTTGACAAGAACAGGATGGGCTTAATCGCATTTTTTCCATAATTTTAGCATTTGAATTATGTTTAAATGACCTTATTATAGCAGTAGTTTGAACACGGTTTGGTTTTCTGCATTGGTTTTTGGTTTTGGTTTTGTTTTGTTTTTTTAGTTTAAAGATGTTTATTTTTATGAACAAAATTTGATAGAATTAAATTATAAAGCTGCAAGCCAAGTATAATAAAGATCTGCCCGTGTTGGTGCGAATACTAACTTGGTATCATTTAAAGTTCATCTCTAAAACGCTTACAATGCAAAACTTGTATAAAGGATAATCTTTTCGCTTAAGTGCTCCATAGCTGTATATTTTGCATAGTCAACATTTGCTACTGTGCGTTGTTGGAGATATTATATTGAGTAAATTTGTTAGAAGTAATCTGAACGTGTTTAGTCTTCTGTGGTTACTTTCAGACTCAGACAATTGAAGTAGAATTAGGAAATATATTAATTATTAATGAGTGTATGGTGTTTATCAAAGAACAGTAGGTAGACTTAATTAATACTTTCTGTCCGGACAATTAAAAGAAGCCATTAGATTATGGTAATCCTTGCTCACAACTTCAATACTTAACATCACAAAAAGCCTTGTTTGAGTTAGAAGCTGAAGAAAGCTCTGTGCGGTCTTAGGAAGTGATTATAATCTGCTTTAAAGGTTATATGTATTTCAGATCTTTATTAGCATAATGTGTCAACAGTAGTATGACTGCTTTCTGCTTCCTCGCTTTTTTAGTATTAATTTTATTTTTAGCTCTGTCGAAGTGGGGACGGGGTTTCTGATGTTGAATAATATGTTCCTTGAGATATTTGAAGGCTGCATTATATAAACTTAAACTTCCTTCAACAGGCTAATAATTTCCTGTATCCAGCATCAGTGACAGTCTGCCGAGCTCCAGAATAGCTAGCTGATCCTCCATCAAAAGCGAGTTTCTTGCCGTTTTGGATTTTATCCCTCTCAGGCATGCACACACAAATGCACACACATGCACAGATATGGAATTAAAATCCCCCAAACAGCAATTTAGTGCAATTAGTGGCAAAATAGTGTTTTATTTCATAGCAATTTATATTT
>RSEF01000007.1:36140790-36166028 GCA_003993805.1 Himantopus leucocephalus | reverse complement strand
GGGAGACCTTATTGCGGCCTTCCAGTACTTAAAGGGGGCCTATGGGAAAGATGGGAAGGGACTTTTTACAAGGGCGTGTAGTGACAGGATGAGGGGTAATGGCTTCAAATGGGAAGAGGGGAGATTTAGATTACATATTAGGAATACATTTTTCACAGTGAGGGTGGTGAGGCGTTGGCCCAGGTTGCCCAGAGAAGTTGTGGCTGCCCCATCCCTGGAGGTGTTCAAGGCCAGGCTGGACGGGGCTTTGAGCAACGTGGTCTGGTGGGAGGTGTCCCTGCCCATGACGGGGGGGTTGGAACTGGATGGTCTTTAAGGTNAAAGGTGGGGGAAAAGTTTTGTTTCTTTTCCATAAAATGGTGCCCATATCCCAGCTGTATGAGAAGGGGGTTGTCCCACTAGCGGCAAGTGGAGTACAGGCTGCGCTGCTGTTGGAGCTGCACATGTGCTGACTGCGTGATTCTTCAAAGCCACCTTTGCCTTCCTGCCTGGACTTTTACCCTCATTCCTATCCTCCTCAGAACTCCTAGCCCAGGTGGGAAGAGCCAGCTGCGAGGCCAATGCTGAATGTTTTGATCTATTTTCAGCAACTTCTGTGGAAGATGTAAATGCCCTTCTGTTGCACAAGGCAGTGTATTAAGCAGCACCGAGCACTGCCAAAGCTCAAAATTCACTTTGATCTAATCCCTAGACAAAAATACAAAAATAGGTCCCTACCTGTGTGTGGCACGTTCGCTTTGATCCTGCATGGGGCCAGAGCCCCGTTCCTTCCTGCTTCTTGTGGTGGGGCCGAAGGCGAGGTGGCTCACGCCAAGGCTCTTCACCCAGCTTGGGCAAACCAAGCCATGGAGCGGGTTATTAATTTATCAAAGCAGGAGCTTGTGGATGAAGCCCAGAGCTCTCAGGAAACCATTTGCTGCTGTTCAGGGTAGGGCCCGTTTCTCCTCTTCCAGCAGCTGCTGTGGCACTGTCCCGCTCCTCGGCTCAGCATCTCCCTGCTGCTGCTACTACGCCGCTATTTTGGGGGTGTGTGTGGTTATTTCATTTCTCTTCCTGCAGCAGCCCAGCTGGAGACATAAGATAATATCCAAAATAATTAAGGACTGCTCACAATACAGCTCCTGCTCCAAGACGTCTTCAAGGGGAGGTGTGCGAATGGGAGACCTGAGTGTCAGAAAGCTGACAGCCGAGGCGGACACGAGAAGAATTATAGGCATTCAACAAACATTAAAAGGACAATAACACACTGGCTTATGGCTATTTATTTTTTATGAGCGACTTTGGCAGTATTTTGTTTGAAGTTTTGATGGCCATATGTTTTCCAGGGAGGCACAGCGCTGTTTGTAAACTGTGCTATAATTGAAATTGAATTTTTATGAAATCTATGTGAAATATGATAACACATTAAAATACTCTCCTTTGGAGAGTTTCCTCATTGATTTTTGTTGCATTAAATCTGTTTACACATCAAAGGAAAATATTGCATTCTGCCTGTCTTCATTTCAGTCACACCCTTCCTTTTGTTTCCCAGAGACTACACATGGCAAAGCAAAATCCCCTCTGTTCAGAGCTCTTCCAGCACTCACACTTCTTTTAGTGAAATGATGCTTTACGCTATAATTGGCCTTCTTTCTCCCATCTGCTTAGCAAAACAGGAACTTTACGATGTCTTTTTCTTTCTTCATCTTTTTGGCAATTCCACCGCATTTCTATGCCGGGACCAATCCTGCCCTACTGAAAATATATGGGATTCGATGGCTGACTTTGCTATGACCAGGATCAGTCTGCAGAGGTATCTGATATGGACAAAATCTGTAGCTGGAGTGCACACAGTCATGACTCAGTTCACTTCAGTGGAGCTGTGCTGATTTATCTGAGCATCTGTCCCCGGAAAAGTTTTTTGTTATGGCAGAAAACATTTAAAATTCAACCAGCATATTTTACCTCGGGCTTCTCAGATCTTGGTGTAAAGAACTGAGCTTTCTTTAATTTTTATGTGTGAAAATCCCATTTTGTATATATGTATGTATGTGTCTATCAAACTATTTTGTATGCTACTGAAAAGTGAATGCAAAGCACAGAAATGGTGTGGGTGAAGGGGAAGCATTAGCTTATTTTTAGCCTGGTATCAAGGAAAGACTTGCAGAATGAATCCATCTTAATGACCAAACTAAAATGGAAGATATTCTTAGGACTGATAACTAGATCTATGATGATAAATCTTCCCTTGCTTTGCTCACAAAGCTCCTTGTCAGAGCATCAGTGCCGCGATAAAGCTGGTTGTATTATCCAGCCCAGGTTGTGTGTGTGCAGAGCTAGGACAAAGGCACATTTCAGACACAAAGGAAATGATCTATTTTGATGTTTTCCTCTGTCACTGTAGGGATAATAGCTAAATGCTATCACCGGCGCCTGTTGGATTTGCCTCTGAGTTAAAGCCGATCTGTAGCCAAATCTTATTTTCGTTTCTCCTCTGCTAGTTGCAAAACTGTCCTGTGTTTAATTCTCCTCCTTGCACTTGACTTTCATTTTCCCTGTTTTCAGAACATGAAATGAGCTGTACTTGGTTAGACCCTGGGCTCACCAAAGCTGACCCTATACCCTGCCCAGCGAGCCTCCCACCACTTTCAGGCGTCCTCCCTTGCAGAGGTCTGGGGGTGGTGGGAGGCTACTGTAGCTGTCTGCACTGCCCAGAGCATGGGATTGCATTGCCTTTATTATCTTTGCTTCCATGGTGTGGCTACAAATGCTTTTACTGATAACGAAAGTTATCTAACTGCTGTTAAAATCCAGCAGAAATGTAGAAATGAAGACCATCATGGCCTTCTAGGTAGATACACTGCAAGTTGCCAGCAGGCTACTTGATATGTTTTCTCTTTGCTTTTCTTTGCTGTGTCTTTGCTTTGGTTAATTTTTTACATGTGAAAAAAAAATAATTGATTAAGACAAAGAGCATCCGGAGAAGAGGTGGCTGAGGCGCAGCTATGGGACTGCCTTCTCTAACTGAGATGGAGAAACATCAGCTTGTGATGCAGTGATGATGGCTTGTAAGGATAGAATGTGAAATAAATAAATCCACAACCATGTGTATTAGCATTTAGAGGCAGCAGTCAGATCCTGAGGTCACCTCTAAACTGGCTGTCCAGGCACTGAGAGAGAATAGTTCCCATTTTAAGGATAAGGTATATTTACAATGAGAATAATCTTCCAAAATCTTAGACACATTTACTGCTGTGAAAGTTCCTTTAAGGAACACCGAAGTTAACACAGACACATGCCTAATTGATTTATTTATATCATGAATTAGTGTTCCAGAAAAAGCTTGTAAGGTGGCAAGGTAAATGGATATTTATTTTCAAATCACTATATCTTCAAAGCCTAAATTTGAACCTAGTGCCCTCCATGAATACCATGGTGCGCTGGCCCCAGCAGTTTCTTCTCCCTCTCTCCTCCTGCCCGTGTGCATGGCAATGTGTTTAAGGTAAGAAAATTCAAGATTTAGTGGTGCCAAATATAGTGAAATTTGTTGCAAAGTCTGATGGAGACTGTGGTAACAGCAGCTGACTGCTTTTTCTATCCACAGGTTACTGGTCCAAAGGGGGGAACTTTGCTGCACACCAGTGGGAGGAGATGCATGGGTGATTGTCCCACACGTTATAAAGAAAAGGTGAGGTCTACTGTGCAAGGGCTACTGCTTGGAAGAGCGGCAATATGTGAGGAGTGTATTTTAAAGCTAAGCCATAGCTTTCACTAAATACAAGGTGTGACACTGTGCCTCAGCAGGTGCCTGAATACATGGAAGTTTGAGGAATTTATATTCCTAACCCTTATAGGCACGTAAAAAAAAAAAAAAAAGAGAAATTTTAAATTATTTTCTTATCTGACAAAATTGGATGTCTTCTACTGCCCTGTGTGCTAACCAGGGAACCAGCTCTGCCCATACCTGTCTCTGTGTCCCAGGGCAGATGTGATGGGACCCCAAACCAGCTCAGTCTGAGATGGGTCTGCACTTGCCTCTTCCTGGTTGTGAGCTTCCAAGAAAGAACAGTGTTCTTTAAATTTAAAAAACCAAAATACCCACAAATCTGATTTTGTTTTTCCTGAAGTTCAAATTTGCCTAGTTACCTTCTAAAAAAAAACAAAAACCAAAACCAAAAACCAAACCCAAACCCAAACAAAACTCAAAGAAATGAGCTGAGACAAAACAACATCAAAAAAGGGTTTCTGAGCATCTCCTCCTCCCTTCCCTGCCATGCACTCGCAGGTCCGTGCTGGCTTGTGGGATTTGCTTTGGTTAATTTGGAGTTCCTGAGCTACAGCAAATTGCAGTTCTCTCACTCATCCCCGAGCTGGTTTGTTTGCTCGTCTCCTTTGAGGCCAGGCTGTTGGCTCTCCATGCTTTATTGCAGCTTCTCTTCTTGAGCTACAGGAGATTTTTCTCTTTCGTGCCCCTCCACCACGCGGCGTGTGGGGCAGGAGGCTCCAACGTGCCAGCCCTTGTGCTGCCTCCCTGCCGCTCTGCACGTGGGTCCGCCTGCTCCGCTCCCGCCTTTATTGCTCTCCAAATAAAATGGAAAAGAAATAAATCAAAACTGCATCCTGGCAGCGCAGATAGAATGAAATATGGTGTATTAAAGCTAACAAGGTGTTGTAGACTAAAAGGCAAAAGAAACAAAAATGAGAGAATTTAAAGAAAAAAAGGCAGGAGAAAGTGGTGCAAAAGGGCATAGAAAATTCGTAAAACTGAATGGAAAGGCAAGTTTAGAAGACATTGTGATGCCCCAGCTGTTGTGAGACCAGGTAGACGGGCAGGTTGCGATGAGCGGGAAGTCATGATTTGTGTGTGCTGCGAGCAGAACTTTTAAACAGCTTACCGGAGCGAAACGGCATGCACATTTTGTATTAAAAATTAATAATAGCGCCTCCTCCTGTGACAAATTATTAAATAAAACATTAAGAATTGCTGGGACTGAATAAACAGAGTAGCGCTTCCCCCTTCCATGTGTCAATCCCCATCGGGGCAGGGGAGCAGGCTGCAAACCCCGTGCCGTTAAATCACACGGCGCCCTCGACGTGGAGTTGCCTGCAGGAAGCAAAGATTGTCTTACCATGGACACCCTCCCTGCCCAAACTCCTCTCCTCTTTTTTTCCACAAATTGTGTTTGCGCCCTGCGGAAATAAGAATAATCTGTGTTTCTGACGTGGGAGGGGTGGGGGAGCACAGGTTGGAGGCTTTGTTTCTGTACAGATTGTACATGTGTGTGTGTGTGCACATATAGATAGGTGTATGTGCATATGCAAATATGTGTTATGTATGTAGATACTAAAAAAAAATGTACAG
Source organism: Himantopus leucocephalus (assembly GCA_003993805.1). Lineage (NCBI taxonomy): Eukaryota > Metazoa > Chordata > Aves > Charadriiformes > Recurvirostridae > Himantopus > Himantopus leucocephalus. The sequence continues at coordinate 36,160,687 of RSEF01000007.1, read as the reverse complement.
ACACGAGTTATTACATCCTCAGATCTCCCATTTACGAAAAATGATGCTTATTTTTCTGTTGTCGCCTCCATAGCACTCATTCCCATTCAGGAGGAGATGGCAGCCTCGGGAAGGACTTGTCCTGCATATCTTTATGGGGTCCGGCACACTGCCCTGGATGCTCTGACTGCTCTGCGCTCACCTGGAAGGTAGGGAAACCCTTGGGGCCCCTGTCTGGGTGTTGAACATTGGCCATATTAGATGCATAAAGTATGTTGTTCATGCTTAGCATGAAAAAAATCACTTGAAGGTGTTCTGGCACCTACTTCTTATGAACCTCAGAGAAATCAGTGGGTCTGAGCCCCGGATGTGTTCTCCAGTGCTTCAGATACCACAGGGGAGACTGCCATGACATTAGAAACGTCCATTTTAAAGAAAAAGAACTTGTTTACGCAATTACAACTGTTCTAAGGGTATTCCACTGCTTTTGGTAATATGCTTACATTACAGTTTAATTACAGTTTAAGTCCAGGTACATGTGGACAGGCATGTGGGCAGCTGGGGCCAGTGTTTGGGTGGGAACAGGAGCCCAACCTGTGGGTCAGTATGGTCATAGCCCACCTTGAAGAAGGATCAGTGCTGAGGACTAGGATGAAGAGAAACCAATACATTTCCTGCAGGAAACCTGGCATCCGTTAATTATGAAGTGGTGTTAGACCAAAGAGCATATAACAAAAATAGCAATAGCATACAATTTAGGAAATAGTATTTCACAAGTGGATTAATTAGCTAGTCTCATTGTGGATGATAGTAAACATATGGCTGGTTAGTTTTGGCATATTACAAAGTAAATGTAGACACTAATAAATAGTTATGTATTTCTGCCAAAACTTTGATGTTAATTGTAGATTGTGATGTACTTATTAAAATGAAATCTATAATACATGAGCTGTTTTTCTATTAAACATACTGCACAATGTCTTTATTGTGTTATGTCTCTATTTATAAAGAGAATAAAATGCAATAGCTGACCAAAATATTTCCATTTTTTAAGTAAAGATGGAAATACTGGTCTATACTATGAATAAATTGTCGAAATTATTTTATTTAATACTCTTCCCTGTTTTGTTTTTAGGTATCTCTTAAGCTTTCAAATCTTTCTAGAACTGTGCTCAAAATAATATTTAGCATAGAGAAAAACACTAAATATTTCATGGTATAATTAAATCTTATTAATGTAATTGTCTGTATAGTTCATATTAAAAATTTACAAGGGCCCTCTTCCTTTTCATTAGAAGTTATAATTTCTTATGAATTTCCATAAATGTTTTGAGCTTAATCCTCAGCTGTGGGAAGCATCAGAAGCTTTCTCATGAGTTGATGTTGAATCTAAGTTGCTTTACTCATATTTTTCTTTTAGCCCAACCAGAGACACTTTGTCGTGGAATTAGTACTTATGTAATTAAAGTACAAAAGATAAAGTATTTACCTTAGAAATTGTGGATCTAGACTCTGGCATTTAATGTTTTCTCACTTTTAGCATTCAATTTATTGTTATTCTTGATCAGACTTTTTTAAGGACTGGACGCCTAATTTCTTATATTTCTGCACCGTGCTACGTGCAAGGCATGTACAGAGCTATATACAATTTTAACTTTAAAACAAATGTCTCTACGCAACCAACAATGTTTTAGAACCTGAGAAATTCCACGCAATTCCACATTAGTGCACACTTGTAACACCAAAGAAATTGTATGGTAATCTATGGATACAGAGGAATAGCGTGTAGTTACCATTCAGCACAACGCATTGCTTTCCCTACTCGTATTTTGGAAAACTCCCTGCTCTACCTCAAGCCCCCTGCCCCAAGCGTCCCTTCTGCTGCACTCAGAATCAATATTTCAGTCCTTCCCTGAAGACTAACATTTCGATAGATATAAAGACTGCATACTCCCTACTCCTTGTCTTAAAAAAAAATCATATTTTTGGATTGCAAAAACCTACCACAATTCCCTTTAAGCATGAAGAGATCACGTATCTGTCTTTCTCTAATGTCCAAGACTTTTTTAATGAAATTGAAATCCTTATGAAGTTGTCCTGAATCCATCAAATATTCATCCGAATCATTCTGTTTATTGGCATCTCCACATTAGCATATTGGTCTGTTAAAATTCATGTAACCATCCATCTGCCTAGTGGCTCCACATCTAAGCAGACTTCTACTCAGCCGCTAGTACCATTAAAATCAGCTTTTTCACTTGAACTTGCTTTCATTTAAGCCACTGCTAACACAGAAAGGAGCTCATTTAGTGATGCTTTTTCACCTTTTAGGTTAACTCTGAATGCATCATTAACAGAAAGATGTTGACTAATTTGGAGGGAGTTTAGAGAAAAGCTATAAAAATGGTTAGTGGGTCGGCAAAGCATGCACTGTGCGGAAAGATAAAATGAGCTATCCATGTCTAGACTGGCTGGAAAATCATGATTAGAAATTTTTAAAGTATATAAACACGGGTAGCGGAAGAATTCAGTGTGTTAAAATGATAATGAAGAGCTAACACGTGTTGTGTGGGGATAAAGTAGAAAACCCCTCTTTAGATGTTTACGGTGGCCAGTTGGGGGATGCTCAGGACACCACAGTGCCGGGGTACAGATCAAAGGATCTAAATATGTGTGTGTTTTAGTAGTTAAATAAGGAAAAATGCCACCAAAAAGCAAGAGAAAAAGCAAGAACACAAGAAGTAGAGAATCATCATTTATTAGTGGCAACATTTTTTCTGGCAGCACATATATTAAGTGGTGGAAGTCTCCCTTCTGAACTCCTGAGGGGGTTTAGCACACAGGGCTTTCGAAATCACAAAATAGTAATATGAAATAGGGAACTATCCCACATTTCGAGAAATTTTTGACCCAATTCCCCACAGTGAGGCAGCTCTAATAATGACTGCTGCCACTTGGCAGCATTACTCGATCAGAGGGACTCTGGGTGGTCTGAGACAGTATCCACTTGCAATTCGTTGCGTATTTTGTTTTGATTTGACTCACAGCTGTGCAAGTCAAGGACTCCGAATTTGCAATTTCAGTATCACTGCAGAGTGATGCGCGACTTGACTTAACCTTGCACGTCATGCAGATTTTGGGTTGCGTCCACTTTGCTGCATCCGGCCTTCCTCCTCACAGAGGGCAGGTTCCAAAGCGGAGCCAAAATTACGTGGCAGAATCCCGTACAGGTACGACTTTGTACAGTCACAAAATACTAGTTAATTTGTGGACAGACTGCATGAACACTGGATGATGGAGTTTAAAAAAGATATTAAGTTGGGAAGAATTCAAATGAAATATCTCCTTCAGAGAGTAAACTCATTTGTATTCCAAAATGCAATTATAAAGTGGCCTCGGGAAACTCAGTACTCCTTCTGGTCAGCAGCACTGGCAATATCTGTGCACGAGATCATGGATAGGTTTAATTTCCAAAGACGAAACTCACCGAGAGGAACACAAAACCCACTGTAAAGGTAAACATTTTATAAGCCAACTGACAACCACACTAGAAATATTAAACAAGCTTAGAAAATGTTACTGAGTTCGCCTACAAATTGTAATGTGCTTGGAGAGAAAAATGTTTGCTGACTGCATCACAGGATCCAGTGATTAGGAGCTGAATGAGACCTAAAGACCATATATTTCAGTAATCTGTCTCTGTCAGCGGTGAAACGCCTGAAAAAACTAACGAAGCTCTTTCCCTAAACTCAGGATACAAAGAAACAAAATGCAATCCAGCCCACTAATACCTGAAACATAAATGCTTAAATTACCTTCCAGCTTCTTTGGAGCTACTAATTATGTCTCTGGATACCCTGGATGTCCACAGGATTATCTAGTCCCTTTGAAAATTCTTGTCCTCTGGCAAATTTAATCTGCAAGTAAGGCTATAATGTAGGGACCACTCCTGCAAAGGGATTAAGCTCTCGTTTGGCTTCAAGTAGGGATGTTTTTTAAACACTGCTGCTCATTTTCTTAAGTTCCCATGTACGCTTACACAACCTAGACCAATGGGCAAAGCTTCTAATAACCTTTACAAAAAAACCCAAACAAACCCCACAAACAGAGGAGAGAAGAAACCTTGTTGTGCTGTACTTACAGCCTTGGAAGTTGGACATCCCTCCCTCCTCACTTCATGGGGAGGAGGAGTGGAAGAGAGCCGTGGCTTGCTGCCCTGACTACATGATGGGTCAGGAGAGTAAATAACAGCAGTTACTTATAGCAGATGTTCCTGCAACACGTCCTGCCAGAATTAGTGTTTGGCTGTAGCTTTCCACCGCCATTACATGACATGACAGAGGACAGAAGCTGTTGAGTCTGGCTTGACCTCAGTGTCCAGCCATCCCAAGCCAACATCAGGCACCTTCGTTCATGTGATATTTAAAAAGGAATAAAGTGAAGTAGCTATGTCCACTCCAGTGGCGTCTGTCTGTGGTCTATCCCTTTTTTTTTCTGGAACCACTGACCACTATATTCCCAAGGGAAATTTCCATAATGTAGTGGATTTTGCAGCAAATCCATAATACACATTACTGTTCCAACAGGCATTGCAAGTGACATTTGCTCCAAAGGCCAAAGCTTCCCTTATCACACAGCAGAAAGGAGCATATACTTTCAAAGGAGTGATGTGTGAAGGGTAGAAAGGATAATGCAATATCCTCTCCTGCTGGATTGACTCTGCTATGAGATGGGAACCCCGAGATTGCTTGTGCTTAAAAAACTGGTGAAGCATGACTTTAGCTTGAGGGAAATGCTGATGCAAAGGATAGTCCAGGAGAAAAATGATGGGTAGAAAATGTAATTTATCTTGATCTTCCATCCTAATAGTTGCAATGCAAAAAAAAAAAAAAAAAGAAAAAAAGGAAAAAGCAAATACTAAGGAGAANCCTGAAAAATCTCCAAAAAGGTCAGCCACCAAAACAAAAACAAAAGTAAAAATGTAAGAGAAAAAGGAAAGGCATACTAAATGGCAAGAAGTAGCTCCTTGGGTTTTAAATACCAAGAAAAGCAAACATAGCAAAATTTCAGGAGCATTTTTTTTTATTGCGTTAGAATTTTTGATATTTTATAGCAATATTCTCATGAAAAATTCTCATGCTATATATGGTATTGATGAAAACCAAGCTTTTTTCTAATGACTTTTTTTTTTCCAATTTTTAATTTGGAAATAATGCACTTTGGAGTCAAAACGGTCCATAACACGTTCTGTTTATAAAAAACTTCAACATTTTCTGGAAGACGGGTGGTAAAGTAAGATTTACCAAAAATTACGGAAAATTAGGCTGTATCTCTTCATTAGACCATAGTTCAGTAAAATCCAATGAATGAACAAGCTATGCCAAAAGTAAAAAATGTTATTTCACCGTTAAAAGCCTGAGGTACTATCTCTCACAAAGGTGAGAAGATAAGACATGTTTATTCTTTCCGGTGCTTTTAGCTCTCTGCATTCCGCAACACCTATCACTATAATTAGTTTTTATATAAAGTGCAACGTAAGCGTGCTCTTGCAAGCAAATTTAAGCACATGTGTTAAAATTGGCTTGATATTTCTTGGCTGGGAATCAAGAGGAATATATTGCAAACATTTGATCTGCACCTGTATAAGATCAATCTGGAACGAAGTGTATCGCAAAACAGCATCCTCCCTTTCAGCGCCTGATCCGCTCCTGTCCTTATCCCTGCCTCTTCTTTGCCTTTCAGATAACACCAGCAATGAGCAGTTTCGCAGCTCCAATTAGCGAATTTACTGACAGCTCGCGGTAAGAGGGGGAATACAAGCAGTCTTCTCTTTCTCTTAGCAGGCTTTTTAAACTTGACAGTGCCGGTATCTAAACACGTCCCGTAGCTTCCCTGAGCGCTCCAGAAATGAGACATTCGGTGCGTAGCTTTGTTTCATCTTTACATCCAAAGTGCTTTATAGGAGATAACGTCATCTCCTATTGATATGTATCCAGGTATCCAAGAGTAATAACACAGTTCACTGGAAAGAAAAGAGAAAAAAACACCTTATTTTTCTGAATGTGGTGAGGGATTTTGATTATGTCTACTTGCTGGGAACTGCCTGTGCTAGCTTTATTTCAGAGCTCTGCTTGCATTAGCTGGTGTGCCTGAGAAATGGGGAAAGTTGGGAGGAGCTGAGTGCTGCCGTGCCATGACCACGGCACTCCCACTATCTGGCATAACTCATATTATAAGGCTCTTATAATGTTAAAGATGATGATATTATGAGCAGAGCAGGCCTTTTTTTTTTTCTTTCTTCCAGGAAAGATGGTTTTATTTAGGTGCTCCGGTATTACAGTACTGCTAATATAAACATCTAAATTAGATGGGATTAGCATCTGGTTTTCAAAGGTTACCAACATATCCTTTGGGAACAGAACGATTAAGATTTGAGAAGAAAAATTCAGTTAAAAGACAGACACGCAAATTCCCTTCTTCGAGTATCATGCCTTACACTGAAGTAGTGGCGACTTGGAGGAAGAGCATCTGAGCTCCAGGACCACGTGTCACAGAAATCTTCCATCCCGAGCACTGCTGCTCCCAAAGTCACTTCTCTAAAGAGTTAAGAACTCAATGCACTGTCATGAAGGCAACGCTTAGAGCTGCTAATATTATTAATAAGGATATTGTGACTTGTGGCAAACCGAAAACAAAATATCAATGAACCCAACTGAAGTTTGAAACTAAATATAGTTCACGTTAAATTTTAAAGCTTTGAATTACATGAAGAGCTTCACAAGTTCTAGTTCAATCAGCAGTAATTGCAATTTGCCTTCAGCTACCGTGTCTCTGTGTTATTTTTCCTTGTTGGTGTGGAAGATAACAAATGTGTGAATGACATTTCAGCCTGGTAATTGGGCCATTTATAGTGCCTTGTTAGTTCTTGCTGGATAAGGGCTGTGGTGCTGATTTTACATAAGGATCAAGCACCTCATTAAAACACCAGCGCTGAAAGCATGCCTGCGATACCTGACTGCAAGACAAGTGTTGCCATGTAATATGTGAAAAATAAATGACTTTGTGCTTGCCATTTTCATTAAAAGATGGCATCCTTGACAACTAAGACAATCCCTTAGTCTTTTTCTATATTGACCTCTCCTTTAGGGAAAGCTTTGTTGGTTCAAGTGCTTGTTACCCCCTCCATGTCCTGGCTTTGTTTTGACGGGAGCTGAGCCAGGGTGAGCAGCTCCCAGGCTCACGGCCCCACGCCAGCCCTGCACAAGGCTGGTGCAAGGGGCCAGGAGATGTCGATGGTGCCTCTGTGCAAAGCCCTGGCTGCATCTATCTCAGCTCGGGTCTGCACATTAACACAGAGCTTCCACAGTGCATCATCTTCCTTGAGTTTTTTTTCAGCATCTCCTATGGAATGGTTTATTGCTCTTTATGTGTCATCTACCTCTGTAGGTAGGTAAGCCAGGACAGAGAACTGCAGTCCTGTTTTCTTTTCCATCTTTTTTTGGACAATTTTCACCCAAAGGCTGTGGAGAAGCTCTGGATGTTGCTTTAGAGTGAGATTTTTATTGTCTGTGGCAGTACCAGAGATAGTGAGGGTTAGAGGATTCCCTGGCATAGCTGGTGTGAATTAATTATAAGTGGTTGTAGGAAGAAACCAATTGCCCTCAGTAGAGGAAAAAAACCCCAACAGATATTTTCAGACACAAAACTTTTACCAGGGGCACAGAGCTGTCATTCTTCCAGGTATGTCAAGTAGTTTAATAACAGGTATTACCTCTCCCCCTGAAAACCTTATTTCTCTTATATTTTAAGACCACCACTGCTATTACAATGCTACTATAATAATATTAGCAGGAAAAAGCTAGCAGTATCTATTCAGCTGCAAGCCATTCCCTGATACCATCAGGGAATATGAAATTTTTACTTGGATATATAAAAGCAAGATACTCAAGTTATCAATATGGGGGTTTTTTTCAGAAAAAGATATTTCCCCACAAGTATCCACTGAAGGTTTGTAGCATAGTTTTATGTTTGGTTTTGGCTGCATTGTTTCACTGCGGCAGCTGCTGGAATTTTTCGGTAGCAAAATGAGAAGAATTTAGTGAACATGTGGGAGAAAAAGTCTGTCTAGACTTGTCGAGATTGTCACTTAGGAAAAAACCTATGAGAAATACAGGTTGCATTTAGCACTGTGCTAGCAGTGACTTGGAACTCTCTTTATTATTAAATTTGTGGTGTTCGCAGTGCTCAAAAGTGAGTGCAAAATGTGCCTGACTTCTCTAATGGGTTTTGGAATCAGAAAAATATGTAAATGCCTGAAGATCTTTCCAGTGATGTTGTCATCATCCATCTGCATTACATTTTTGCCCTAAACTAGAAGATTCCTCAACGGAGAATAGGATGCTTAAAGGGGAGGCTTCTATTGCCTCTTTTATTGATTATTAACGAAATCACAGTGCTCTCAGTCTGCTAAAGCTGCAGCTTTAACATCATATAGGAGCAGCTTTAACAAAATAAGGCTTGGCAGTGATAATTGCTTCTCTTAAATCATGAGTATATTAAGAAAAGCAGCTTTTCTGGAATATTTTATGATTTGTGAAAATTATGTAATAATCATTGCTCGATTTGCTGAGAATTTGGAGTGTTTGAAGCTTCTTAGGAGAATCAAATATATTTGATGTTCCTTGAATTTCCAGGCATTGGGTCAGGAGGAGTGGCTGAAAAACCCCAACAGATAATGATGAAAAATATGAGTACACTGAAGACTCTTAATAAAAGGACACTATAGAAAGCCGTTGTCTGGCTTAGTAGCTAAGAAAGCAGAGAGCAAGCGATTATAAAGAAAACATTTTGTACCCTGGACTGGGAGAAGCCCCTGGCTAGCGCCAGGCTCAGCATGCAGCCGTATCTGTGGGCTCATCCCGTGGACATGCAGAGCAGATGTGCTCTGTACAGCCTCTTCTGTGCCTGCAAGGCATGTTCCCAGCTATGCCAAATCCCCCTGTGTGGGCCAACACTGCAAAGCCTGAGATGTTTACAGTGGTTTCCATATGAATTATGAAATTATACCCGTGGCCTTTTCATCACTTTTGCTCGTGGGAGTGGTCAGGCCACTGCATTGGAGCAATGTACAAGTAGTGTGGTAGATCTCATCCAAACGCTTGCTGCATCATAAGTTGAGGAATGTGCCTTAGTCACACACGTTTCTTTTCTCTGTCTTAGCATGAACAGTCTATTCATGTCAATATTTTCTTTCAATGTGAAAAAAAAAGGAAACAAAGTGAACATTACATCAGTTACCACCTCTTTTGTAAGAATCTTATTGCAGAGCTTTTGTCAAAGATTGCACATTTCCTAGTGTATCTGTGCTTGACCAGGCATGTGTCTTTAGACAGACAAGGCTAAGATGTCTCATGCCCCAAAGTGTCTTGTCCTGATGTTACAGAGAAAATTGAAGTTGGTTATAAAGGGATAGAATATTTTCCTGTAAAGATACAGGAACTATGCTTGATATAGTAAACCATTTTAAGTGAACAATTTAAGAATTGGCCAAAGCTGATGAACTAAGTCCTGAACTAAGTCCTGTGGGATCAAAGAAAATAATGAAAACAATTATTCAAGAGTTATTGGAGGAAGTGTTTTGGAACAGCCAAATAGGTTAAAATTTAAAATTTTAAACTGCAAATGGCATAGCATTGTTTCTTAAGGTTTATAAAGATTAACTGTCACCTCCTTGCTGTTTGGATAACCCCACCTCAAGTGGGCAGAAGTGTATGGTAGAGAAGCTGACGATATTTTGTCCTACATCATCCCCTAATTATTCCATAAAAGCGTTACAAGACACATTTAAATGTAACTCTCTGGCAGAGCTTTGGTCCACTCAACCTCTTCCAAACCAGTGAAAAAAAGCAGCTAAAACAGCAGGGTGGTTTGGGCCAGGCTGTGTCCCAACATCTCTGCTGCTGTGGAGCCAGGGCTGGGAGGGGACCGACCACCCTCTTCCCTTATCCACAGGGGCTTGCGCTCGCCTGGCATCACCACATATCACGCAGCATGAGACACCACCTCTGCCAGGCACTGGCTGATAAAAATCCGCATTCCCTTCCTTTTTGTCATTTCCCCAGTGTTTCCATGGAATTACCATGCCAGCAGGATCAGGTCATGACTAGTTAATATGCTGCAACACGTGCAGTTGGGTTATAATTTTTACTGAGCTTGATGGCTGCGTGTCCTTTGTCTGGGCAGAAATTACTGCATATTGTAAAAGTTTCCATTTTATTTTTTTCATGCAGGACATTTCTTGTGCTACACCTTTAATTTTTTGAGGGTTTGAAAAGGAGCTGAAATGCTGTTTCAGGTCAGTTCATTCTTATTTGAACAAAGAAAGACTTCCAGCTTTAAGCATGTCTTCTTAAATTCAGTTCTCACAAAGGCTTTGCATGGAGTGATCACCAAAGCAGGTATTGTCTCTTTTTAAGTATCTTTGTAGGGATATTTCTGTCTAGTTTTGGCAAGGAAATTGCTTAAGAATTGCCAGATAATGACTGCCTAAAGAATATTAATGTTTTTAGCTTTTTGACTCTGTAGTTGGTTAAAGGAAGATCAAAATGACACAAAAATATACTTTTCGGAGCTGTAATTTTAAAAAGTTTTGTAATTTTGATTGCAGCAAAACACAAAACATCTGAAAATAAACACATCAGAAGAACATGTCATTTTGGGGCTGTTAAGAAATGTATGTAAGTTTTCACCTTTAAGCAGGCAGATGGATTTAGCAGTAAGAAACTTTTTCTACAGAACATTTCTCAGCAGTAAATGTTCTTAACATTTGAGGAATTAAGAGTTTAGAATGCTTATAAAAAGGATTAATTTTACTAGGAATTTTTCAAGCCCACGCAAAGGCTTCTAGAAATGAGATCTTTTCCTGCAAACAAGGATGAGGAAAGACCCATGGGTGTGCCAGTTTGAGGGTTTGTTGTTCTCCTGCAGTTGGAGCAAGGAAGGGTATCTCGAGCTGCCTGCCACAGGCTGCTGGTGGCCGTGCCGTGGTGGCTTAGAAGACACTGAGACAAGACTGGGGTAGCTGAGGAGCTGCAAAAGGCCATCTGCTTTGTACAGCATAGATAAGACTCCCAGAGTCTGATTTTTCAGATGCACAGTGGAAGAATAAAGTATATGAATCAGAGACCTCACCATGCAACTTCAGCTTTACATCTGCTCTGCTCTGAGATAACAACATCATCGTTAGCGTACTCGGCCAGGGGTAGAAGCTCAACATATCTCACACAGGGCTATTTAGATTTTACACTTAAGAAGATCTTAAGCAGGTTTGGTTTGGGAATTCTTGGTTTGTGGGGTTTGGGTTTTTTTTGTGTGTGTGTTTTTTGGTTTGGTTTGGTTTGGTTTTTTTTCAAACCGTCTCTCTCAAAGCTTTCATCATTCCTGCCCAGGAGACCAGGTCTGTCAAATGAAGAATGATTNCTTTGTGGGGTTTGGGGTTTTGGGGTTTTTTTGTGTGTGTTTTTTTTGTTTTGGTTTGGTTTGGTTTTTTTTCAAACCATCTCTCTCAAAGCTTTCATCATTCCTGCCCAGGAGACCAGGTCTGTCAAATGAAGAATGATTTTACAGATCCATTTAACATCCATACCCAATGGAAAGGCCACGCGTCCTCTTCATCTAGCACGTAGAAATAAAAGCCAAACAAAACCAGTCCCCAAACCCATACCTAGTTCTTTCTCGCTTTAACTTTCAGATGAAGAGGTCCACCTGTGTGTCTCCTGCCAGCTCTCATAGACATCATCTTCATCTTCTCCCATCTCCTCTCCCTCAAAAAAACCTCCCAGAATTTCTGACTATGCCCATGCTACATTAAAGTCCCAGACAGACAGAGGGTAACTGCCCAGGCCAGGCTTTGGTCTTTCCCCACCTTTCCTGTCCTCTCTGTTCCCTCTTCTCATCACTAGTGCTGGATGGGTCTAGTCACCCTCTGATCGCCTCCGGTCTCCTCCGGTCTCTTTCTGTCCCAGCTGTCCCAGGCCAGGGCACCTCTCGTGGCCCTCCAGGGTCAAGATGAGAGAAAGCTTAAAGCCCGTCTCACACTACAAGGACACAGGTGAAGAGCCTACACCCTCACTTGACTTTTACAGTTCTCATCTTTAAAAGTCACCTTGAGCTTTGTCTGGATAATTGTGAACTTTTCCAGAAAGCAGGGTAGAATTTTGCTTATAAACCGTTAAAGATTTATGGCTCTGCTGTGTTTGCACAGTCTTTTATAACTTGGAGATTATTAAGTTACTATCAAATGTAGTATTCCAAGAGTATCACGTTGTACTATTTGTTTTGCATATGTAATGCATGTAATGCTTCTTTTAATGGAATTTTCACAAAGATATGTAGAGTTAAATATGCTTATAGATAATAACAATCTCCTTGTGTGTTTGTTAAAGATTGCTATCATTTAATTTAAGTACATAGGGTTCTTTTTCTAAAGCAAAACAAGATTTTCTAATTGATAAAAGGGATATTTACATCCATGCATTCCCTATATTTTACAATATCTTCCAGCAATAGTCTTTGAACTCAAGCAGTTATTACAATCAAATATAAAAAAATACTATAGATGTTGTCTGAGTCATACAGACTGCAATTTAATAGGTACTAAGTTATTCAGGTTTCCAACTCTACTAAACTGTAGTTCTCTGAGAGCCAAATCCTTCAGGTTCCCTTGAAAATTTCTGGCCTTAAAACTTAGAATGAGTTTTTGTCAGAGCGAAGTTAATGCTTCATCTTTTCTAGGTTATTAAGTTTTAGTCTTACACTACCAGTAAGAACAGCGATAGGTACATAGAGAGGGCAATTGACTGTCTCAAAAGGTTAACCATCTTCTGGCTGAAAATGAATACAATTACTCACCAAAAAGCAAATGACTAAAACTCTCATCTGAGGAGTTTTCAAATGCAGCTGGAATGGACACTGTGCAGCCGAGGAAGGGTGGAATTTATCGAAAGAAATAAAAAATATCTCAAGAAAGGAAAGATTAAAGTGATTCATTGTAGTGCTCCAAAACAAATGTAGATTATTTTGGTTTGGGGAAGAGAATACACCATTTACTGTCCTTTATGAACTTGGTTGCCTTGAAGTTGTATTAATTTGTTTAGCTGCATGGCAGAAGGTAGGGGAATGAGAGAAAGACACAGGTCACTGAGTGGATCAATTCATCCCTGTTTGCAGTAGCACGAGAAAAGATTATTTACTAAATTGAACAGAGAATTAGATGTTGTTCTTTTCAGGCCAAGCCTGGCTCTGTTAAAACCATTGAATAGTTTGCTATGTAATTCCATGAAAGCAGGATCTAGACATAACTGCACGGGACCGTGTGGGAGTAAGAGATGCAGAAACTGCCGACTAACTCTGGTGAGCTGCGAGCTTCGGTGCGCTGGGACCAGCACTGCAGAGAGCTGCAGCCATGCTCCTGCATCGCCAGAAGCGCTGGAGCACTGAGCAGTTTTACATCAGTGAGAAAAAATATATAAATGAAGGAGAAAAATTAGTTGTGGACTGTTAAGAGAGTTTGCTTTTTCTTTTTCCTTTTTCTCTCTTCTGTTTTTTTCTTCCTGTTAAAGAGAAGTTCAGCATTTCATCCTGCTCTAACAGGCCAAGTAAAGGCTGAATAGCATAAAATAGTAAAAATGATGGAAACACAACATAATTTGTACAATCAAGACTGTTTAATTCAACCTAATGTGGTAAGTTTTTTAGCATTTTCAAGTTAGGATTTTTTTTACCCTTTGGTCATTTTTTTTGACTGGAAAGAAAAATGGGGTCTTGTCCAAAACAAAACTTTTCTTTCTGAAGTATTGAAATGAAATATTTTAAAAATACTCCACTGGATTAAAAAAAAAAAAAAAAAAAAAAANGCCCAAACCCAGCTTATCAAATTTGAGTAAAAATTACAGAGGATTTTTCTGCCCCACCCTCTGTGACTCTGTGCCCCCAAATCTCCAAAACGACCATGTACAAAAGCCTACTTTTCTTCCCTTTCTTTTCATTACACCCATATATTCTTTAGAGACGTCTCATGTTCGTAATTGTGGCGACAGTGCATAACACCGGTGCTTGTCCTACAGCATTTGTTTTTTATAGCTTAAAAGCAAAGTAAGTGGATAAAATAATTCCGGTAGCTCTTCTGCCTTTTTGCCAGGCAAAGGCAGAAGATGACCCAAAAACATTTGTAAGTCATAGTAGTTGCTGGCCCTACTCAGTAACAACATTTTCTGGGTACGCAACTCAACACCCTCATGTGTGGTCTGTAGAAATGCCGAGCACTTGCAGATGCAGCTGACGGGAATAGGAGGGGAGCACTGTACATACCCTATGTCACTTAATGCTGAGCACTCTAAAAAATTGAGATCCCAGAGGTCCAAGACTGGACATCCAAAATTAGCAAACTGTTTTGACCTTCATCTCTTTGTACTTCGGTTCCCTACAATAAAATTAGCAGGTTACCGTCCTGTCACTGCGGTGCTGATGTGAAGATCAAATGGACGCTCCACACAAATCTGGGGAAATAATGAATGTGGTTTGAAAGTCAGCGAGGAGTTTAGCAGGTCTGTCCTCAGCACGATGTTTAAACAGAGCTGATAAATATGATACAGCCACACAATTAACAGTGGGGCTGAAATAAAATATTGACTAGCTGTACTCATTAAAGGAGCCCTGGTTGATCCGTGCACCAAACGAGTCAAGGGTCCTACAGAAATAATAACATGTCATGGTGTAATTACAGATCACATCAATATAGTGCACGAGAGAGCAAAAAAGAAGGTTGCCCAGACAACCTGGGTTATGAATGCTTGACTGTGCAATATTAATGACAAATGTTAATAAATTATTAACATTTATATTTTGTGTGGTGGGTATGAAATGTAACAGAAAGGTTATTTAACCTATTTTGTGTGGTTTGGCAACAGGCAGACCCGGTTCAATAGTTGAGACACATGCAAGTAGCATTCACCCAGGCTTTCTTGGGAGCCTAAACTACCTCACCTCAGCTCCTACTCGGAACAGTTTTTCTCCCACCACAGAAAAGCAGCTGAGGGGTTTAAACCAAAGGAAACTTTGCTAGGGGGGAAAGGAAATCCAGAGAAATTGTAAGTTTGGAAAAAAAAACCAACCCAAACCTGAATAAGAAGTTGATAGCAGATAAACTTACCGTGCTCTCAGGGACTTGGGTACCAATCATAGAATCATAGAATGGTTTAGGTTGGAAGGCACCTTAAAGATCATCTGGTTCCAACCCCCCTGCCCTGGGCAGGGACACCTCCCACCAGCCCAGGTTGCTCCAAGCCCCATCCAGCCTGGCCTTGAACACCTCCAGGGATGGGGCAGCCACAGCTTCTCTGGGCAACCTGGGCCAGTGCCTCACCACCCTCAGAGTGAAAAGTTTCTTCCTAATATCTAATTTAAATGTACCCTCTTCCAGTTTGAAGCCATTCCCCCTCGTCCTATGACTCCATGCCCTTGTAAAAAGTCCCTTTCCGTCTCTCCTGTAGCCCCTTTAAGTACTGGAAGGCCACAATAATTCCTCCCCAGAGCCTTTTCTCCTCCAGGCTGAACAACCCCAACTCTCTCAGCCTGTCCTCACAGCAGAGGTACCTCCAGCCCTCGGATCATCCTCATGGCCCTCCTCTGGACTCGCTCCAACAGGTCCATGTCTTTCCTATGTTGGGGACTCCAGAGCTGAACCTGAGCTCCTCCTCATCAGGGGTTGTGAAAGCGGCCCTTTATAAGTTACTGCCCCTTATTCCCTCAGACTTGTAGTTGATAAAGTTGCCAGCAATGGCTTATAGAGAGTCAAGAAAATGAAATGCTAACATCATTAAAAATAGAAGGTTATGTCAGGATATTGAAGGACAATAGGATATGTGACTTCATCTCATGAAAGTGTGCTACCGCTATGTGGGTTGTTGTCCAGAAATGCATTTTGCAGGGCTGGACCGTTTCCTCAGCCTGAAAACTAAGGAGAGAACTAAGCGACACAGATCTCATGCTGGGAGGGCAGGTAACTGCATTGTTCGCAAAGCTCCATGCACTGTCAGAGAGGACGCGCCGTGACAGCAGTGGGTAACATCAATAACTTGGACAATCTGCTGTGTAGCAAGCTACTGTGCTCCAAGAAGTAGGGAATTGCTCATCCGGCTGGCTAGCATGAAATTGAAAGGGCTAAAAGTTTTCATACTGAAAACTGTGTTTTCCAGTGAGGAGTAAATAACTGAAGTTAAACATATTCCAGTACTCCACTGGCAGCAGGTAAAGTTTACTGGGTTTGCACCATAGAAAATAGACTTCAAAGGCTGCACTGAGAAAAGGCATAGGCTAGTTTCTCTCAGTTTTCAGACAAAATTCTGAATTTTTACTGCTGTTTGCTTAAGCAACAGTTGACTGCTGGTACAATAACCCTAGTTTTTTGCTGGATTTAATTGATTTCACTTATTCAGGCATAAACCGTTGCAGTTAGCTCTGGTATAGACCTGCCAGCTTTAGTTCCCCCCTCTGAGACGTACACCGCCTATTCTGTCCACCAGAGCCAGTGGGGGGTACCATCTGGATGAACAAAAGTTGCAGCTGATTTGGAGCTACGCCTTTGTATCTTCTGGCTTTTAATAACAAAAAAGTTATGACTTTTTCCTGTCTTTTTCCTTTCTGCTTTTGATTGATCTTAACTGACCCACAGCATTTCATATGAAATGCAAGCTTTTTCCTAAAGCTCTTCTGAGCATATGTCGTGTTGTTTCCTAAACTCGTTAACAGCCCCATCTGTTTCGCAATCTTCATTTTCAAACATCATAAGATATTCAGGAATAGTAAAAGGTCATTTAGGCCTTGCAGCTTTGTTCTCTCTGTCTCTGAGAGTTTTGTACCCAGCCATTTTACATTCTGTCTGGTCTCTTGGGCGATATATTTTAATAAGCCTCTAATGCAGAACTTAATTATCTGAATCTGAAAATCCAAGCTCCTAAGCATCCTTTTCCTCCTCTTCTTCAGAAAGCCTCAAAAATACAGAGAAGCACATAATTTTCTTAATTACACTTTGTTTTCTTTCGGCCATTAGCTGAACTTTTGTAATGTGTTTAGAAGCAAGTCATTTTGCAGTTTACGTGAGCGGTATTAATTATTGCTAGGTGGTTGCTGCCTGCCCAGCGCTGCACCTGAGGATTTTGCTGGTGGGATGTGACTGCCTTCTCCTGCCAGGGGCTCTGGAGCAGCCAGGGTCAGAGCTACCCGCTGAGAGGCCTCTGTGTACAAGGAAATCTCAGAATATAAAACATAAACCTGACTGTGCTGGACTAGACTATAAAGCCACCATCTCTGGCAGTGGCTATCAGCGAATGTCTGAGGAATAGGAGTAGACCTGCAGTTTGGCACTTCTGCCCTCACCCTCGCGGCTTAGAGGGGTCTGATCCGAAGGTTGTATCCGCATCTTGTGTGGATTAGCCCCAGAAGTGTGTTTCTTCCCTGTATTAGTTTCATTGCTTTTGAACACTTTTATAATTTTAGCATCTGTAACACCCTATAATAATCAGTTCCACAGTTTAATTGTGAATGTGTGAAAAAAACTCTGCCCTTTGCCTGTTCTTAAATTACATAACTTAATTTAGTGCACCCTCCCAAACCCTTCTGTGGTAAGAAATAGCAAGTAATTACTCCCTATTAACTCTTCCTGTGTTGTTCATAACTTTCCCTGTGACACCCCACCTCAGCCATCTCTTTCCCGAACAGATTACATACCAACATATTTAATCTCTCCCTACATTGAAGCTGCTCCCTATATCTAATAGTCTTTACCTTTCTTCTATTTGCCTTTCCTAGCACTACTGTGTGTCTCACATTAAATAACTACCTACTTGGTTTCTAGTCTGAGTCGTATCAGTTGAATTGTATAAAGTCAACTCTATGTAATACATGTAAGAAAAACTGTTCTAAAATCATGCTTTGATGTTACTTCAGATATAACTTTAGACTAGAGATCAAACTACGGCACTAAACAGGGTCCCAGTGTGAATACATACATTTCCATGGAGCAGTACTGAGGTTTCTTTTACAGAAGACAGTTCCACAATTCCTGTGTCAAATAAATGAGAGACGTGCAAGGTGCAAGCGAAACGAGAGCAGGACCCTTGAATTCTGTATTTGTTCCCTTTATATGAGAAAATACAGTCCTTTCCCTCATTCACTGCTCATTACTATGGGTTAAGCAACAGGCCTTGCTGTTGCAAGAGTGGGAAACCCCAGATCGTTGTAACCAGGAGCAAGCTGCAGATTGTCCATGGAGCAGGAAGGGGAAGTGACACCTAAATTGCTTTTCCAGAAACTAATTTCTGAGGAAGGCTTCTGAGGATTTGTACTAATTATATTTGAAACATTTACTTATGCTTAAGGATAGTTCAGAATCTGAACTTATAAACCAATCATCCCTTGGCACCCAGATTTTAATTTAAAATGGGTTATATCTCTTATGCATCCCACTGAGAAGATGTTCTCAGGGTGTTCCTCTGGTAGATTTGCAGCTGGTGGAGCAACACTGCAAGGAATGCTGCTCACAGGCACGAGTCATGTGCTTGCAGACCAAACTTAGAAAATCGGTGGGTTTTGTTGTGTTGTGTGGTTAAAGGCTCAGCCCCACACACACTTGAAGGGGCCCAGGGCACAACGACACAAGACGTATTGTGGGATGTTGAGGGATGAAAACAAAGGTGGGGAAAATCCTAAGTCAGGGCTGGCTCTGTAGATCAGTGGGTCTGTGGAATGGCTGCTGAAAAGACGGGGTCCGTGTTGGCTGCAGGGAAGATCAGAAGGTCTGGAGGTTGGCTGGAAGACCTCCTTGTATGTGTGTATGTGTGTCTGTGTGCGAGGCACTGCGAGATAGGAGCATCCAGGACTAGCTATGGGGTGGACTAGTCTCTAAGTCCAGCTGGTGGAGTGATCCACACCACATATGTGTACGTGCTTCCCACAAATGGACCTTCATCCAGATCAGCCAGAGCGGGAGACAGGATGAGGCCATTGGTACCATCTGTGTTTACATGAGTGCTACTGTCTGCGTCGACCTGTATATGTGTGTTGTATGTGTGTGTTTGTGGTGTGCCTGTCGGGAATACGTGCTCAGCTCAACTGCTGGTTGGGTCTCAGGGCATGGAGCTGCAGCATCCTCACCTGCACTGGGCTACTGGATTGGGAAACTTGTAAGATTTTTACAGGGGGTCCAGGAAATATAGCTTGTAAACCGAAAATTGCTAGTTGGCTCACTGAGTGCTCCTTTCTCCTGTGTGTGTATTCTGCTTTTACCTGCTGGAATTTGCAGTTAAATCAAAGCATCTGGCTAATGCAGGTTCTTCAAGAGAGTGCTGGTGGCTCAGGCTTCAGGTTTCTGGTACATTTAGTCCAGATTAAAGAAAATTCAGTGATTTACCGAAGACGCATTAGAAGTTAAGTCAGGTCTACTGTATTCGTACAGCTTTGATGGAATTGTCTGTGATGGCCCAGATACCAAAAATATTTTTAAAATGCAAGTACGGAGTTTTTCTTTGGCTTTGTTTCTTTTAGTTTATAGCTGTACGTTTAAATGTACAAACCAGTACCTCCCCTAACCTTCATCTGCATGTTCTCAGCTAACCTGCTTTAGTAGAAGGATCAGCCTTGCTGTGATTATGTCAGAGATATGACAAGTAAATTACAGGCTGCATTTTCCCTTTTATTTTTACCAAATAAGAAACCTACAACCGAGTGGTAATTACCACACTGATTATCTCTATGTTTTGCTGCCTTAAAGATGGTTGAATAATATGTTGTATTTTCTCGTGAATAATAATAACATACTTCTTCTGCCCCTCTACTCCACTCTGGTGAGACCCCACCTGAAGTA